>CM072815.1:60695279-61193825 GCA_036937905.1 Salvia rosmarinus | reverse complement strand
TGTCACGCTGGCCACGCCTACCCACGCACCCCTCCAAATCTATCATTTCGGTAAAGAAGCAGGCACCCTATGAAACTATCAACCCGAAGTGCCGCACGAAGGACATCTCAGACTATGCAGAGCCTACAAGCGAAGCGTTATGATCTAGATGGACCGGTATTGGCAAAGGCGTGCTAGACTACTCCGACTCGCCCACACGGTCAGATATATTTCGGTGGACACCGACACCTTAATCCAATTACCAGCAACCTCCCTTACCCACTATGTTATTTGCAACTAACACACCGAGTTTGGTTGGTTATATATCTGCCCAGGACCTAGTGCTGGAGACACCGCATGCGATCGTAATGCCCTACTTAGACCTCTCGAGTTATATTAATCATGCTCCTTAGTCATGCCCAAACCGGAATAAAGACTTAGCGACATAAAATAAACAAACATGCAAAGCTTAATTGAAACCATAATGAAAGCGAAACAACTACTATTACTTGAATGAAATAAACGCGAGCCAAAGTGCCGCCGCAAACATCAACAAGTAAATAAAAGTGTTTGTCCAAGGGACTTAATATGTGATGGTGATGGTGATGGTGAATCGATGCAAGAGTATGAGTAGTGGAGCGAGGAAGAGACGACAAGTCGGCGCCTCATCCATATATAATATGAGCGAGAGGGCGAGCGATGGTGTTGCATGGTGACAAATGATAGGGTTTTGTTGATCGGCGTCTTTCCTTGCCGACGGATCGATGACTCCTCCGATTTGGATTCTGGCACGCACGCCGTCCTTTTTGAGTTAGCGAGATTCACCCGATCTCGCGATCTCCCATCACCTCTCTCCGACTTATCTTGCCTCCTCTGCCTCTGGTCGCGCGGTTACCTTCTTCACTTCCGCTTGCCACTAACCTACCCTCGGAGATGAACTTGTGCGGTTTGTAAGGCGAGGTCATGTAACCGACAGGACTGTTGGTTTGATGCCCGCGGAGCGTAATGCTCGGCCCTAATGTGTACGTATCTCGAATCATCCGCCATGCAGTTACCACTCCGTCTTGCCCATTAACCTACCCTTCACGGAGATTGAACTTGTGCGGTTTGTAAGGAGGTCACGGTAACGTGAACAGACACTGGATTTGATGCCGGCACAGGCTGTGGCGACTCCTGCCTCGGTACAGTCGATCTCGATCATCCGCCATAAGTTAGCTCCTCTTGCCCATTTACGCCTCTTCTGCACCAGGTGTCCTCCCGCGATACAAAACACAAAGAAAGACACAAAAGACTCGACTAGACCTAGCAGAACGAAAAGAAGACACAAACTGGGCTTCGTCAGTTCCATTTGTATTCGAGATACGCGTTGAAAGCGGTAGTATCTGTCTCGACCAACCATTTCTAAGACTACATCGGTTAATCTTGATAAAGATCTGGCATTTTTTATGGTTCCACCGAGCTCAGGTCTATTGATGCGGAAGTTAGATAAGTCATCTCCATAACTATAATTTGTAGTTACTCTCCCAAATTTCGGCTTACTCGCAATACAAAAGATAGTTATAGCGTTAAATTTAACACAATAGTCAATAGGTTTTATTCATATTTTCAGCTTCTCCATTCGTGAGAAGCAACTAATATATTCTCCCCCACCAAATTACAATCGAAATGTACCATTCTAATAGAAGACGCAAAACTCGGATGTTTTTCCTCAATTATCTAATTATGTCTTTCGGACAATTAACTTGCCACCATCTTTGTACAAGACCTGAGAGAAATCGACCAACATGGCTCTTTATCTTCTTCTTAAGAATGTAGCTCTATCCAATGTCAATACATTATACACCATCACATCATCGATGCATTATATAATATCTAAGATCTTTGCGAGATACTAGTGTTCAAATCTAAGATTTTCTTAAATCATACTATCATGTATTTCGATCCTCGAGAAATTCTCTCGTTATCGGAACTAATGCGAGCATAAAATTCATCTATAACTATGAAGAGTATCTTACCTACCTCATTTCAGTTTTATTTCAGAGGACATGGTAGCATAACACCCTCATAAATCTAAATTAAGCAAATTCATCGTGTTTTAAACCTCTCGGCACTCATGATTCCCAAAATTTACGCAAAGAAGAGAATTTCATCACCCTTACACACTATTATTAGGAGAAAATACAAAAGAGAAGAAGAATCGTAAAAAATAAAGGAGGAAGTTATCTTTCATGGTTCCTAAATAGTAACGTTAGTAATCAAGTAGCCTAGAAAATATATGTACGAGACTGAAATAATTCTCGATTTTAAAAGTGAAGAAGAACTTTACCATGATTAATATGCATAAGTTAGCGATTTAATGCCTAAATTTTGCATGGTGAATTAAGGTAAAAAGCTCATTTGCCGGTTTAACATTTCAATGTAAAGCAGTTAGTGACCACTAAGACAACGCCGAATACTAAAACTCTCATACATAGGAGCAAGCTCTTCTTACATTTGAGCTTCCTCTTATCTGCAAGATTGAATCCTAAGCATCCATCGCGAGTATGTATAAAATCATATATCAAAAGGCCCAACTAGCTCCATGATCCAAAACAACTAACCGTATCTATAGTACCTAAATAATTGATAATCCACCAAATGCCCTCGAATTGGCTACCGACAAATCAAGCGGAATTCATCAAAACAACTTGACTAAATACAGGCAGGATCGAGCATCGCTAAACAAATTAAACCGTGAATTAATAGTTTTGATCTAAAACAAGTAGTAGTACATTAGAGTCCAACACCTTCCGAAACCGGAAAGTATTCATGGTAATTTCTGACGAACTCCTCAGTTCATCAAGAACCCCATACTTCGAGATCGGCGGCGTCCAGATCAGGCTTGCGTGGCGTAAATCGACGAGATTAGTAATGGGCGGCGGTTGGCGATGTCTGAGCGGTGATTTGATCAGGCTTAGAGCTCTGGCGGCAGCTCTGGGCGCTGAGGCTTCGGAGATGACATCGAGAGATCAGCATCTATGGCTACGAGATCATGCGACTTTTAGCCGCTCCTCGCGCGAAGGTCGAGTGTTTGGTATGATTTTGTGATGTTTCTTGGTATTGTTTTATATGTATTTCTATGGTTTGTCTTATTTATGCCATGTTGACATAATATTTGACGTTGGACTTCGTTCGCCTCGATGTTTGTAGGAAAATGGTAAAATAGGATGAATTGGATCTGTCAAGGATAAGATATAATTGAAGAACATCTCGACGAGGAGTTCATAGGCGAAAGCGGATCGATCTCGAGTTCGACGAAGGAGAAGCGGGTCGAACGCACTTCAGTCGCGCCGGCACCCCACATGCGCCCCAAGGCACGACGCCCCAGACACACGCTCAACACGGCGCGAGGATCGATCGCAGCTACCATTCGGAGCGCTCAAGGCCAGCCACGCTCCCTCCTCGCACACTTTTGCCTCGCACCCTGCGCCGCCCATCCGGCCTGACCTCGTAGCCGCCCAGCGGCCTTTCACCAGCCACTGAACCCGCGCCTCCACACAGCGTGTCGTCCGCCATTGTCTCTACCCACAGCGTCGCCCGCTCGCTAGCCTCGCCCTCTGCTCCGCGCCTCGCGGCGCCACTCGCATCCCATCCGGCAGCATCACTCAATCCAGACCCGTCTCCAACAGTCCCTGCACCCGGCCAGCTGCAGCGCCCCGCCGCGCCCATTCCACACTTGCTGCCCGGGCCTCGCCCGGTCCTTCCTCGGCCGGGCAGCCACTCTCGCAAAGCCCGCACGCGTTACTCCTCCCTGGCATGGCCGCCCATTCCGCTCACCCCATCGTAGTCTCCACCGTTCATCCTTCTCCGAGTTCTCTAGAATCCGTGGCACGAACCGAACGCGTCACTTTGAAGTCGTAACGTTTCTCTGAACCTAGTCATTATGAACCGGCGCTCACTTTAATTAATATATATATCTCCGTTTAGGTCACGCATTGGGGTTCGATTTTTCAGCGTCGCCGGGTTTGCCTCCATCCACTTTTCTTCCGATTCTATCAACATAGACGATCAATCTGGATTTAATTTATGCTTGTTCATCGATTGAATAATCTTGTTTATCGATTCATGCTGGATTTAATAGTTCTTCACGAATCAATTTTACGTTTATTATTTGACTGATTTTGTCAATTCAATTCATAGTACAAGATGGATCTGGATTTTCATGTTCGTGGTTTAATTTGCTTAATGATTTATCTGCTTTCATTTATTTGCAATTAGATTTAGATTAGGGATGACAAACCCTTGAATAATATGATTGCATATGCTTTGTTTATCGCTTTGATTTATCGCTTATAGCTCAACTAGGATCTGACAACCCCGGTTTAGATTTATCACTTTATTAGTATAGCTCGATTGACAACCAGCAGGGATCTGTTTAATTCTCCATTTCAATTCCCTGCATGCTCAACCCCGCTTGATGTTAGAATGTTTAGGTTTTAATCGCTCAGCCAAACCGAACAATGGCCCTATTAAGTTTTCCTTGAGAGCGACTGTGTTAACTTATCACGCTACGATTACCCTAATCATGCAGTAATTCGAGTGTGTTTTTAGCTCACATGAAGCTCGCTCCAATGTCCATGGACGATCGAAATTACGAAAATGAGTGGACTTTAGTAGAATTTACAAGCGCTAAAATATAAATGCCATAGGAACTTAGGTTTATTATGCTATTGCATAACTACGACCACGCGTAATGACCCGTGGTATTTAATCAACACTGAGGAAGACGGCTGGGCTAAAGCCTGTGTCTATGAAATTTTAGAGCTTAGACCACGAACAGAACCGTGTATCATAATATAAAACCACGCTAATAGACACAATTTTGGCATCCCGTGCCGTCATAACCGATTGAAACGGTTTATAGACCAGCGTTCACCCTACACCGTTGTATATATAATAGACAACTTTAGTATTAATGTATGTGGTCTATAAGCTAAATTCTTGTAGGGTAGAAAAAGTTGTAATATGTTCAAGTGAATAAGAATGTTTGCTAAGTTCGAATTATTTTATTTACAAGGATCAAGTAAAGATAAGGGATCTCGAAGACGGAAGGCAGGAACTCATAGAGTGACGATGTTCCGTGGGTTTCTTTTGTTAACATGAGCATAATATTGAATGTTCATTTATATCTATATTATTGCGAAGATTGACTTTCTATGTGTTGGAAATAAGATCATGTTACTTGTTGAGCATAAGATCATATTACCTATCTACGGAAGAATTATGTTAATGATCGGAAGTTTATAGTTGTGTAGACCGGTCAGGTATTAGAAGGACGCCTTCCATCTAAACAGTAGATAAGCAGAGCTGTGATTGGTAACCTTCGGGCAACACATGAAAATAATCTGGCATAGCATAATATTACTGAGATTATATTAATTAGCTATATGAAGCTTATTGTTAATGGAAATCAATTCATTATTTACTTTAACTCTGCGTGAGTAAGTTCGTGAAGTCATTAAAGTTTAAATTTTGGCGATAACCACTAAGTACTTGTTAGTACTCATGCCCATTTGTTTTTATGAAACTGCAGGGTTGAGCTTCAGAGATGGCGATTGAGAGAAGTCGAGCTAGAGTTCTTTGTCAGATATAATTATGCCCAATGCAATGTCTTCACGACATTCGCCATCTTCTCGTTGTCAAACTCATATTATTTTGTTGTTGAACAAAGAAATACTCTATGATGTCTAAGTAGATTGATAAACTTTAAATGTCGGCTTAGATTTCGTTAGTTATCCATTAAATAGTTAAATCTTTTTATCTCAAATATTATTGTAGATTGAATTTTTATGTCGATTCATAACTACATAGCCGATTACTTAGTTAATCATTTAATTAAGTAGTCGGATCGGACACATATCTTCGACACGAGGAGGCATCCCAAACTAGAGTGGGATTTGCGACTCAAACCATCGGCCTACAACATTTGCCTTGCTACGGTGGTAATTGATACCCATCGTAATCCACCAATTCTAACCATCTACTTGCCTCATGTTAAGATCTTTCTTCGAAGAAATACTTAGGCTTTATGGCGTAGATTTACATCGACTCCTAAGGTGGTGTCTCCAAATCTCTAAGCACGATGATCTGCTAATTCCGGTTGTACATAGGATAGTTCAACTCATGGGCATAATGCTTTGAAGCATAAGCAATAATCTTTGCCTTCTTACATCGAACACATCCTAATCCATTCTTAAGCATCCGTGTAGATTGTGTACTCCTTATCTATTCTGCGTCTGCAGTACATGTGTTTTCCGAACTCCTTCAATCTCGGAAACTAGCCTCCACTCGATCCAAGTATACTTGATTCATTTTCTTAACAATTGGGCATGGGTCTGGACTATCGAAAAACCTTCATAAATCTTCGATAATAGCCGCAAGTCCTAAACACGAATTTTATTCGTTCTTCAGTGATTCCATTCTCGATGTATCGATCTTGGAGGTCTACTTTGATTCCTCTCAGGACACGATGTGACCTAAAATGTCACCGCCTAACGAACTCGCACTGCTAAACTTGGTAAAGTGTTGCTCTTGCTTAATGTTTGCGACGCCTCAAGTGCCTCATGTTCTCGTCATTTTGAGTATATTAGGATATCGCTATGAACACTAAGACAAATTTGTCTAAGTATGGGTGAAATACTATTCATGATATCCATAAATCCCGAGGCATTTTAAGTCCAATGGGCATACGATAAATTGTAATGACCATACCTTTATCGAAGTGCTTGTGTACATCCTGGTCTAATCCTCGATGGTATCCGACTTTAAGTCTATCTTTGAAAAGACTCATACTCCTTAAGCGATCAAACAGATCGTCAATTGAGGCAAAAGATAGTTATTCTTAAGAGTTATCTTGTTTAACTCTCGATAGTCTATGCACATTCTCAAAGTGTCATCCTTCTTCTTCACGAAGACGAGGTGCTCCCATAGACACACTAGGTCTAATGAAACCTAACTCCAAGAGTTCTTGTAGTTGGATCTTTAATTCCTCAAGTTCTTTGGTGCCATCCGTATGGAGCCTTCGACATAGGGGAACCTAGTTCAGATCGATCGTGAACTCAATCTATCGGTTTCGCGGTAATACCGAGTTCGCCGAAAAACATTGGATACTCCTCAGATAACATCTTCTATCCTTTCTCATTCGGCTTCTTCGGAGATAGATAAGGTAGGCGGGTTCTTGTCTTATTCAAATGTCCTTACTTGTAGCGGATATGATTGGGACTCTCCCATGATGATCCCGTGAAAGTCTCATAGGATTCTCCCTGGACGTTGGAAAGAAATTTTCCTCATTGCATAGGATGGTCGCATTATGTTGGGTTAACGGATCCATTCCTCTGAATTATGTCCACATCTATCATAGGTATGACGAAGGTCATCGTCATGACCTTAAGTGAGCTAGTGCAAGTTCTAGGTTCAACATGTGTATCTTGATGGCGATTGGATACCAGTCGTTAGAGGTACCAAGACACGTCAAGATACATTTATAATCTCCTCCAACTTGAACACATAGTTCCGTATATGGTAAGTTAAGGGTCGAACCCAAGAGAGATGGTTGTGTTGTTACCGAGTTGTCACAGCTTGAGTAGGAGGTCGCCCAAAGTGCGGGTGTCGAATACGGTGACGGCCCAGAGAAATGTACCGTTGAGATAGATCTTGCGAAATGTAAAACCAAACTAAACACAAGGTAAAGAGATAAAATAACAAGTAGTTGGGCCAGGGTTCGATGACGTTGGGATATTGGTCAAGCGTCAGTCATAAGTTCAAGGATTTTACCATGAGTGTATGGCGTGGTTAAATGTACGAGGGTAGAGCCTTTAGTTGTCACGCACACCGTGCCCCCAAATTCTCCCTAGATTTTAGACTACATCGAGGCCCTCGCGCCCCCCAGTTGGGTCTCCAAGATAGGTTCTTCCGCCCACATGCCTTTTCTCACTAGACAGCCCAACTAGCCATACGGTCCAGGGTGGCTCGTCGCCTCCCAAGGCTGCTACAATCACCCACCCGCGCCTTCCGGACAGGAGACACTCGTCCGATTGTGGGTGGTGGCAAAGCAAAGTGACATGCTTGACATTCTTCTGGCATAGAGGGTCTCATCAGGGTCCATCATTTGTTTCATCATGACCTTCATATCCTTCATATCGATCCATCTGAGCTAGTAGCTTCTTGGTTGGGCATCGCCTTGACCATTGCGTTGGCATCATCTCGAGACTCCTAAGTCTGCGAGTAGTTTGAATGCCTCACTTTGGGTTGTTTGTTGAGGATGGAACCTCTGCGACGCAGCACTCACGACGCCTCGCGCCCTCAAGCCATTCACATAGTATTGAATCGATCTTGATCGATATTTGATGATTAGACACTTTGCCAAGATGGACTTGAAACGACACCAATAGTCGTACATCGCCTCGCCATTCCCATCAAGGGAACTCATCATTTTTCTCACGTTGTATCCTTGATATGGGATAGTATCTCAATAAATTTCATGGAGCCCACCTGCCATGACATTACCCGGTAGCAAAGTGATGCCACTCGAGCACCGCCATGGAGGAATGGAAAGGAATGAGCCTGATGTACTCCTTCTTGACTTCATCCCCACACCTTATGGTGTACACCATTTAAATCTCGTGGTGGCTGGGGTCCTCTCCGCATATCTCTGAAGTCAGCAAGATCTGCATAAAGAGCCTCGCGGTTGTCCTCGATCTCGGGAGGTGATGCCTGCAGGGCGAGACTATTGTTGTTGGGAACATCATCTCCCAAAGCGTCGCTCTCACGGAGGTGGCTGGGTTTGTGGATTCCTCCTCCATGTTGTCTTGCCTTGTACATGCCTCCTCAGAGCAGCGCGTTCTCCTAGCGCCTTCTTCTCCGAATGGTTCTCTCAACTGGTCAACAGAGGCTCTCCGCTCCTACCTGCAAGGTTAGGTCGGAGCATACAAAACAAACAAAAAATAAAAAGTGAAAACAACTGAATAGCGCAGCCCCAACGACATGGCGCTATCGAGCGATGCTCAACCCGTGTTAGAGGTCCCAAGACACGTCAGATATATTTATAATCTCCTCCAACTTGAACACATAGTTCAGTATATGGCAAGTTAGGGGTCGAACCCAAGAGAGATGGTTGTTTTACTCGAGTTGTCACAGTTGAGTAGGAGGTGCAGGAGAAGGCACTGTCGATTGGCCTCGTAGAAATGTCTTGAGAGATAGATCTAGCGTAATGTAAACTGAAACTAAACAGGTAAAGAGATTAAATAACAAGTAGTGGGCCGGGTTCCGATGTGGGATACCTGGTCAAGATGTCGGTCATAGGTTTAAGGATTTTCACCAAGAGTATGTCGGTGGTTAAAGGACCAGGGTAGATGCCCTTTTAGGTTGTCACGACACGGCCCCCCAACTTGCCTGTAGATTTAGGACTAAATCGGAGGCCCCCCCTTGTCCCTGCATGACGGTCTCAAGATAGTTCTTCCGCTCCAGCTGCTTTACTTACTAGAACGCATACTAGCACTGGGCATAGGTCCATGGAGAGTGGCTCAGAGCTTTGCCCTGGCCGATGGCTACAATCACCCACTCCACCGCACTTCGGGACAGGAGACACTGATGTCTTACTCCGCTATTGCTTGTAGCTACCCCTCCCCAAGGCACCGACCGAGTTAGCGCCAAGGAAAGGAATACAGTGTATAAAGCTCAGAGCTGAGACACCCACCGAAGGTTCTAAGGACGTTTAGACCTCACAACTCTCATGACCTTGACTCACGTGCTTCCTCCGAGCCCAACCAAACCGACTACTCACGTATAATCGAATAAACATAAAAGCAATAAACAAGAACATAACGAAATCATACTTGGATAGAAAATCAAGTAACGAAAGCATTCTACTGAACTTGCTAGCAGAGATAACCAAATACATAATATAAATGTTTGCCGTAGGACTTGTTTCTTCCTCACCAATCACTCATGAAAGCAAAGAAATAAAGAGATATGTAAGAGATTTTCTGGACTTGATGCTCTCTCCTAATGTCGGTTATGTTACACTCGAGTTCGAATTATGTTGGGAGCCTAGTAAACTCCTCTTTATCTGGTTAGCGACGCATCTCAAGGCGGTGAGTGGTGAGGGCGAAGCGCTCGAGCTCGACCCCGACAAGGGCTCCTCCGCTTCCCGCGGGTTTGTCTCATCCGAAGACCTGCGGTCGACCTTTCCCTTCTACGGCAAAATAAAATAGGCGGAGGGACCTGACCTGGAATCTTTCCTTTTGCAGTCGTCTGAGATCTTGTCTCAGTATCTCCCAGCATCGCTTGAACCTCCCACCGCATCACTCCTCGCTCCTTTTACCTCTCTTCCTGCATCTCGATTACTTGCATCTTCACGCAGACTCGCTTGATCGGCTCCGGCCCCATCGACAGTGTCTTGGCAAGATGTCGGACCTGCCTTGCAAGATAGTCTTGGGTTTTACCTCTCTCGGAGGTGGCTGATCTTGCCAAGGTCGCTCGACCCATCACCCCAAGCGTGTCCTCCCGACCACACGCAAAGAACACATACAAAATGCACTCTTTCTAGGGCAAGGACTACCCAACAAGCACGAAAAGGGCTCGTGGCTTACCGTCTTATGCCTCCTCTGTTAAGAAATCATGCTTTTCTGAGTTAGCGATCTAGTCCCGCATTCTCCGCATGCTTTAGCAATAAAAATACAGGCGCCGATCGTAAGTCTGATAACAGCAATCTGATGAGTGTTCCCATACCGCCAAGTTTCTGTCTCTGCGGAACTCCCTTTCTGATCTGAGGCGAGGCTTGGCTTGGGTGGTGGTTGATATTGTTGTTGATTCACGTGGTTGTTGTCTGCTATTGTTCGCTCTGTCGGTTGTTGTTGCCTGCAGGCATTGTTGTTGTCGTACCATCTGGTTGTTAGGGTCGCTGATCGGTCGAATCCGAACCGGGGTCTTCTTAGCGGTTGAGCTTGGATACGCGAACCGTTGGACTCGTTACACACGCTGTGAGACGGCATTCCATCCTGCGCATCCTACAGGTAGTCCCGATGTGACCCCGGCCACATCTGAAACATCCCAGTCATGGAACATGCATACTCCTTTGTGACCCTGTAGCACCTAGGGCACGCAGGAGTCACACACCTCTGTTCCCCGCCAAGCTGGGTACCATGGGGCCGCATTACCTTGTCCGTGCCGATGGCACATTACTCCTCGCTGGCCTCCTCGTCGACCTTGCCAAGGATGTGATCCTCGACCTGGTGGAGTCTTTCCACTTTTCTTCTCACGATCCCTTGGTGATTTAGTACAGTGCAGTGACAATCCTCTCACGTAGACAACTGATGTCCAATGCTCGTGAGGGCCTCATGTAGGTCAAGTTTCCATGGTCGCTAGCGACACTCGATCTCATGCGAGTCTCGTCACGAAATTTTCGCTCTTTTCTCATCGGTGTCGACCAGAGGTGCATACCACGACATCTCGGCGGAATGCCCTATCGTATGTCGCGATTGTCTTCCTCGCTCGCATTGTAGAACTATGTTCCTGTCTTCCAGAACTCTTGGAATGTATTCTCATACACTTCCTCCTAAATTCCTCCATGTAATCTTCCAATTCCTCTTTAGATAGGTTTCGTCTTCGCCTCTCCACCAAGCGATCGGCGACACGGTCATTGGAAGGCAACGCTGACAAGCGTTGCGGGCCAGGTGAAGTTGAAGATTCGCTTCGTGAATCCATAGTTTACGCATCCACGGATTCCACCCATTGAAGGTTAAGCGGATTACGTCTCGAGGAATAGCTTTCAATCATTCTTACCGATGGTGGTGGTAGAGTGTCCTCTCTTTGTGTTACCTCACGGTTTCTTCTTCTGGAGGCATTCTATCTTCATAAATATAGGTAATCAAATTTCTTCTTATACCATCCGTTAGATCATAAATATCTTACACGGTATGTATATATAATCATAAGCACAAATCTAGCCGCATCGAACACCACATATGCACTTAAAAACTAAAGCTCGGAGCTATCATCATATCAAATCAAATGTCTCTAGGACTTTCATCATCGCTTTACCATCCACAAAAGGCCAGTGCACCAGTATGATACCAAAATTAATATCAACATCACTCACAGTTTCAGTCACTGCAGTACAAAATCTAAAGCCACCGTGGTCATAGATAATGGGTTCATGTCGTAACCGACTCATCATTTCCGCATGCATCCAAAAGATATAAGGTATATAGATAAACACTATCTAGTCCTAAGAACTAGATCCATAATTTCTGGGTGTAGACAGGCCCATATGTCGAGTCGTGGACCGAAAGTATGGGACTCTACCCCCATCTCTCGCTGTCCTCCTCCTGGTTTCGACCAGATCGAGTGCGGGAGCCACGGTCTCGACTCCAATGACCTAGCTTCTTCCATAGCCTGTGTCCTAATCTCCTCGTGATCCCCTAAAGCAACTCGAAATGGAGCAAGAGAAGAGGCAAGCCGCCTCTCACGGCTCGCAGTTGCCACGGATCATCAACTCCACAGATCATGGCATGCGGTCCATGCGGGGATGGCGACCGGTTGTAGGGATGAGGCCGGTAGGTAGAGGATGATGACATAGAATGATCGTGGATGGTCGAGCGGCAATACGGCGGAATCCCACCTGGTAGGACCGAAATAGTTGTCGAGGACAGAGGATCCACTGAATATGTTCCGCCACAACTAGTAAGAATCACGGTCCATTAGATGCTAAACAAGGCATCTCCGTGAGCCACTCGGAATCTCATCACGCTAGGTATATTCTCGCTCGGAGATACGGTCCGCAGGTGCAGCTCAGATACCATGAATACTATTTCGTGGATGACAATGGGTAAGTTCACCTCAAGATCAAGCTCTCGTGCTCGATAGATGAAATCGCGATATCTCACGGGCATATCCTCCAATCGGATGGCGCCTCAGATATGAAGCACCCGTCAGTATGATGTACCACGCATGCAAATGAGCCCAACGCGTAGCAGAACTCCCAGCGCCTCGCATATGTAGGAATGGTAGGACGCATATACCTCTTCGGTATGGCTCTACGATAAAGGACTCCTAGTCGTAAAATCGCTCGAACCACAATCTTATATCCTATATTCCTAAGTTCTTATGAAACTATTTTCATAGTTTGGTATCGGAAAGAGACTATATGGTCTCTTAGGATAGAATGTATATTCAATGTCTAGCCTTCGAAGGCTAAGTCACTATTTATTGGTTATGAATTATATATTTTCATTCAATCATAACATTCGATCATATCCCAAAGATTCAAAATTCTATCTTTCTTTTATACATACTTTCTTAACGTTTATGATTCTTTTCATTATTGCCACGATAGAGGCAAAGCATGTTCAAATTTCTTTGATAGAGAGCTTTGAACTCATAAAGTGCGAACCTCCGCTAACATCGCTCCATCGTAGATTGTTGATTCTCATCCTCAAACTGCTCGGATTGAGATTCTTATAATTTCTATGTTCTCGCTCTTCTTAGTATTCCGCTCAATTGGGATACCTTATGTTCTCATACTATGTTCGCCAGGGGATCATGGCCTTAAGAGTCTATGTTCTCATGGAAACATACGTATTTACATTATGCCTCTAGATGCTCATATAGAGAAACACAATCATACATAGATTGCTATAAACAAGAATTCTCATATTACTCATTTATCCAAATCACCTAAAGTTTGCAAATTTTCAAACTTCAAACAATTATTTTAAAGAACTTTTCAAATTCAATTCACTCATTTTCAAAATATATTTCAACACTTCAAACAAAGAAACATTTACGAGTCCATTTCACATCATATATACTTCCATAATTTCAAAATAACCTTCAAGAGATAGTTACCTTTTCACTCGCTGAAAGGACACAGGAGCTACCAAACACCAACAATTTCAAGACTCAACTTTCAATCTTATGATTCGAAAGGGTTTCTGTGGTTCTGAGCTAACAAATCGACTCGATACCACTTTTAACGACCCGACCCGGAAGTATGGATCATATGGATCGTCACCGAACGATAAATGCAGGATATATATAATTTAAACCAATTACATTAACCAATCAACTATCATAAATAGCATAATCGAAGAATAAGTCGTATTATACAAACTCAAGTCACGTATGACTTCAAAAGATTCAAGGTTCAAATATAACTCAATCGTATGTCAATTCAAGGAAGGTACGACCTCAAGTTCAATATATAATAAAAGTGCTTATAATCAAAAGATACCAAACAATATCGAGTTAGGCAAGAATAAACGCAGACATGTATATGACGATACATGCTCAAGGTTCTAGAAACCTTTCAATTTAAGCAACAACACTACCACTGCACCACTCGCACTCATCACAATCTCGTCAACCGCACATCAAAATGAATATGTAGGCTATACAAAAGTACTCTGACACATCACGAAAACATTTTCTTTATAAAAGTTTCAACCGCCCACATAGACATAGGTTTTAGTTGAAAGACCCATGCCTATCAAACATTTTATCTTTTCAAAAGTGTCCGCCGGACTATTTCATCCACATTGTTCCATATCTCGTAATTCATTCATCATTCATTCGCTCATTCATTCACGACTATGGAGGTGGCCACCACACATAGTCACCGTGACCGCCGAGGTAGCTAACCTTAACACAAACCATGTACACAATCCGAAGTCCTCAACTAAGTCGGATCCGATCGTTACTTTTTTAACGCTATGGACCAACTCATTCACATACCACATCTGATATACCACAACCCCACTCAGATATCACAACAAAACATAAATATTGCGTACAATAATACTCATGCGATAATATTTCATAAAGCTTTGTAAATCATGCTTTGAGTTATGCATAATCATTTTGTTTCAAGAGCCGACCGCTAGTCCGAAGTATAAGTTCTAAAGGGCTGTGTGTGATTGTCCTCGCTGACTACGTATGAATAGCCCTTCATAAGAAAATAGCTTTTCTTAGATTTCTTCTATCGATCGAGGGTCGCTTATAAATTAAGACTTAAAGTTCCCAATTAGGGTTCCTTGTGATTTCAGATGATGGTTTTAAGATAATTTCTATTATCTTACATTTTCAATTCCCAAACTATATTCCTTCATCATTCATAGAGAACCTCGACTTATGAGTCCTATACTCGAGTCTAACCTCCACTCTAACCTTAGTGTTCTTCTAAATGTTATTACGTTATAGATTGTTGGTACTCAGAGTTATGATTGGTAAATTAGACATTCTAAGCCACCAACTGTGACTTAACAATTATAGTTACGCCTAGCTAGTAGGTTATGTGACCTGCATTAACATACCAAAGGGAGTCTGCTTATGATTCAAGTGATACCCATACTATCATGTAATACTTAGAACTTAATGAAATTCTTTGGAATATAACTCGACTCTTGAGACATAAGGATCGACATCTTATGTTCGAATCTTTAGCTTACACATTTGACATGTTTGTTTCTCTTAACTCGCTTGAGATTGTGATATCGTTATTCATCGAGTTGTTTTACGCTCAACTAATATCGTATTGGTTGTCGTTCGAGTATCTACGTCGTAGTCGGCTTTTGTTTTTCTAACTTAGAACTCACCTTGAGTATTCTTTAATAGAAACCCTATTTTGTCGAACTTCGATTCTCATTATTCTTTCTGTTATCGAACTTGTCGATTTTCGATTCTGACATAAGTACTATGTTGTTTACGTTAGGTTTTGTTTGTCGAAAAGATAACATATAACATACAACATTATACAACACCATACACAACATAAACTATAATAAAGCATTAAAACCCTAATTTCTAACATAATACACAAACATTGTGTATGTGTGCATAGTGTTCCATTCATTCATTCTAGACTTATATATTACTATTATAGCATCATTACAATTAAATCAAACCATACTTACCATTTTGTATGTTTCGATTAGCAACAATTAGCATAGATCAATAACTTCAATAAAATCATGTTATGTCATCTCTATAGAATTAATTACCAACTCAATACATCATATAAATCATGAGTAATAGCATATTCTAATATTGTTATGACATGGTATTAAAATCAAATTCATATCAGCTATATCATATATAAACATGAAATATCATTTCATATCATACATTAAAATTAAAACACATGCTTATTTATTATATAAATTTTGTAATATCAATATTATATATATACCAATAAATTATACCCACTTACACATTTTATAATATGCAATAAACATGAAATATTAACTTCTAACACCAACTAAATATTATAATATGAACTAAATGCTTAAATTTTTCCTTACATATATATTGTATTTTCAATAAATTCCCACAAAGTATAATAATTCAATATTATTTTTCCAAACATCATATATTAATATTAATTTCAATAAAAAAAATCAAATAAATCTTAAATATATATATATATATTTAGCTCCAACTAAAAAATAGAGTGATTTCAATAAATTCAAGGATTAATATATGATGTCATATCATACTTTAAACACATATACTCAACTATTTTCAACAAATAAAATCCAAAAAATTCAAAATTATATGTATTTCGCCTTTGAAAAAATGAGAGTGTTTCAATAATTCCAAGATTAATATATGATGTTCAATCATATATTAAAACTATATCTCAACTATTTTTCAACAAATAAAATCAAACAATGGCCTAAAAATTTCATATATGGTTCGCCATTTCAAAATAAATACAAGAAATATTTCAAAATTTCATCTTTATTCTATATACCCTAACACATCAACGACCAACAATATGAAATAAAATTCACAACATCATGCTTCATCTTCTATAAAAAAATTCTAACAAAATCAAAAATACCAAACATGCTCCAAAAATTTTCAAACTTTAAACACATTTCTAAGAATATTCCATTCATGTCTTGAGAGCATTTGATGGCTCAAAAGCACTAAAATAGGGAAACTAGGTTTCATATGAAAACAAATTCTAAAAAATTCTAGTACATTAAAAGAGAATGATGAATACTACATTTTATGGTCTTAGAAATTTATTTGAGGGTTGGAATGGTTCGAACGAGGATTAAAGCTTAAGAAAATGAAGAATTTGAAGAACAAAGAGAAAGAGAGAGAGAGAGAGATGCTACCTATTGCTCAGAAATGAGCTCAGGCATATGGTGTCCATTATGGTAGTTGGGAGAGGACTAGTCAAACTTTCCCATTTCGAATGTTAATACGCTCTTTAAGTTTTATCACGCTTTTCATCTGATTTCTGGAACCTTGAGATTTTATTTTCCTAAATAGCCTTAAAATAGTTATTTCATAGTTTATAATAATTTTATGAAGTTCGGATTGCATCCAGAAGTCAATTCGGATTATCGCGAAAACGCATTCGACAATTAAATTATGTTCATTCAATTTATCAATTCTTAAGCTTTCACAATTAATTTGAGTCATATAAATAATTTATTATTGATTTAGACAATTGGTTTGAGTTTCAGTTCATTCGATCAGTTTACGGTTTTTTTGTAGATATATCCTGTTCGTTAAGTTCTTCAAGAATTTCTCGTAAATTTGATTCTTATGAAATCTAAATTTATAATAACATATTCCTTCATGATTTTTATTGTTCTCATTAATTTCATTTATTAGACGGACTGGAATTTGATCCATTGTGAATAGTATTGAGACCGACTGCAAGTATGCCCAAAATTCTATCCTTCGCTTCTCACATATTCGTGAGAAGATTCTATAAAGCAATTCTTTTGTTGAGATTCATTCTAGATCTTTCATTCTATGTTCGACTATTCGTAAAACCCTAATCCATTGACTAATCTCTAGTTTTTATTTTCTAGTTTTGATCTCCAATCGATTCTAATTGCTTTTGGTCACCTTAAACATTTTAAGGTCTTAGCACCATCGAAAATGATTTAATCATCACTAATAAAAGTTTTAAATTTTCGAGTTGTTACATACACGTGATCTATAAATAATTAATGGATGTACGATATCTAAAATACGAGGGTTCGAAGTCTAAGTGCATGCCCGCTCAACTTCGGTAATAAAGGCAAGTCAACATTTATTCTCTAGTGGAATGAATAAATGATTATGAATTAATTTATGTTATCGTAATATAAGATAATTAATTTATTTTGGCTCATCTTTATTCCTCTGCATTTGATCCTCAACCGGCGCCATTAGTCGCTGGGTCAATTTTAGCCCACTCGGTAGAATCCCACTAGGACTCTGTTACGATTAATATATTATTTTAATACATCCAGATGTCAGATAGATATTTTACGATATTATTAGATATCAAGAGATATTATCGATATCATTAGATATCAAGAGATTATCGATATCATTAGATATCAAGAGATAATTATTCTAGATGTATTTATACGAAAATATATGATTATATTTATTAGATAGTAAGGATTATATCTAAATAGGATTCCGAAATGCATTATAAATACAGTGTAGAGAAAATCGTAATAATCTTCATTCAATTGAGATTTTCGAAAATCTCATAAGTAGAGAAGAAGGTGAATTTTTACATTATTCTCTGAATGCTCTCACCAAGATTAGAGAATAGGCATTCGGATACACCGTAAGATCAACCAGTCCGTCATTGATCTTATACCAGAAATTGTGAGGTAAACACCAGTAAATACCTACGATGTTGTAATTACTACATAGATGCATGCTAGATATATAATCAATGTATGGTGAATTAAACATCCACAATAGATCCAAAAGAGGTAAAATCAGATTTCCTCAGTTTACGAGAACAAGAATAAACCGTCGAATCAGGGTCACCTTATAGTATCGCCTTAACTCGTCGCTTCTTTCCTACGCTTTCTGGTGCTAGGAAAATCTAACTACTCTCTGACAGATGAAACATCTCGGCTTATGAGTGCTAGAAAACCGGCTTTCAGCAACTAAAACTTGTTCTTATGCCCAAACTTCTACACTTTGGGGGTTTTGTAGAGGTTTTCCAACTAAGGATCCGAGCGACACGGCTCAAACTCAGAAATCTAAGGCTTATGATATTACTCCCGCCCACAGACGGCCATTTCTTTTCGGCATAATTATTTAGAGAAAGGTTAAAGTGATAAAAGTAGGTAGGTCCCATAACTTTTGAAAAGATAATTATTTCTAAAAGACGAGCCATTTTGGGTCTGGATAACTCAAAAGGAATACAAGCCATCTTGAAGCGGGACGAAGGTGTATTACTATGAATATCTTACATAAGGAAGTTTATATTGAAACCTGCGATATGTATACGTACGAAGGTTTATTGATAGCACGGTGAACTTTATTCTTAAATCGTTGTTTGAATGAACTTGTTGAGCTTTGATTGCTTTGAGAATTCGATCTTGCATGGTTCAAGTAACCTTCAAATGTCTGATTCTCGCATATATGGAGACATAAGAATAGAGCATTGGAGGGTCGCCATTCAAATACTTCCGCTTTATCTTTAGAAGACTTTCTGTTGAATCCTTGTCGTTTCACATTTGTCCGTAATCGTTAAAGCTGTAGCCCCAACTCTAAAATATGGTATGTGTGTCGAGTTCTCAGCGACACGCTTAAACACGTGTCGATTCAAACACTGCAAAAGACTTCATTTTTCTTCATTGATAGAGTTCGTGTTTTATAAGCTTTGACTTGTGCGGTCCGCTGACTTCTCCGTCTTTTATCGAAGAATCGGACTTACGTCTTTTATCGCTTGAACTCCGAGTCAGGTATGATGCAACAATTGCGTAGATATAGTTAGCTTTTATCTTCCATCAACCATCTTCTGACTATAGATAGGCATCTTTGACTCCGTACCAATTTGATTTTGGTACTCAGCTTTGATCATTTCTTAGTCACCTTGCTTGAAATGACACTTAGTCGGCATTCTTCGACTTATTTTTCGCCTGACGCTAAGTCTTGCTCTCTATCTTAAGCCTTCAATCTTGACATCGCTTTAACTTCATTCTATAATAGTTGTCCATCAATAACGCCTTCGCCTGTCTTGATTTACTGGCCTTCCTTCCATACCGACTTCAACACACGATCCTTGCTTAGCTTCTCTGGTCTGCCTATTGATACTCCAATCAATAATACGGACATGTGCTTGTCCGAACTTCATCGCTTGGTGTTGGTGATAGTTCACTGAAACACTGAAACAAACACTGAACTCGAAAAAAGTTAGCGATCATCATTTAACTGATGCAATTATCAAGGTTTGGGATCAAATCAAACACATAGTTAAGATTTGAATTCCGACACTTAGAATTTTCCCCATGAAGTCGTTAGCAATCCTACGTGCTTGTCGGTGATTAGTTGGACGATAACTAACTTAGATGCGAAGTGGTGGTTAAGTTTTTCTTATTAAAATCTGAATTAAAAGCTAGTCTGAATATGAGTTTAGTCATTAGTTTTCTTTTCGAGGCAAGGCCACTCGGTTTCTATGTTTTAAAGCTATTCTTTGTGATAAGTGTGATGTTGATGACAATTGATAATATAGAATAGAAATAGTAGTATGAAGATGCCATAGATTTTAATGTGGTTCGAGAAGATCAACTCCTACGTATAACTGATAAATCGCAATCGATAAATAGGATTAGCTTGCTTACGGTGAAAGAATACCTAAGTACAAAAGTTCACATTATTTGTAGCTGACCCACTGTGCTTTTTCCTTCACTTACGAGTGAAAGGAAACCCATTCACTCTTACGCTGAAGACAACCTAAGTACAAAGTTTAACTTTATCTTTACCCCAACTAACTTGTCATTCTCTTCGCTTTCAAGAACTAACAATTCGTCTTACTTGTCTTTTCTTCTTATACTAACTCTTTATAGGGGTTTGAATAAATGGTTTGAGTTTTTCCAACTTAAGATTAAACTATTACAAAAAGCTTAACCGCATCAGACATAAGATTATACAAAAAAGCAGAAACTAATGGAATGTAGTCTGAAATCTTGAGTAAATAGTGTATTTATATTATGAGATATATATAACTTTGTAAAATTCTCTTTTCAAAATTTGTTGTTTGAGGATTGAAAAGTTGTTAGCTTGAAAGCTTGTAGACTTAAGCACAACGCTTTCTAGATAACCTTCAAAGTTTGAGTCAATTGGGTATTTAGCAGAGATGAGAATAGTATCGTGGGAACACCAATCACATCCATTCCATTTGTCGTTTGAATTCTTGTCTTAATCTTAGTGCGCCTTTCGCGCATGTAACATCTGTAAAAGCATTCTCGCAAGTCTTGTACTTCACTGTCATGGCAATATTCTCTCTAGATACGCCCAGCGTGGCGGTCGAACACTCACGCTTTAAAATATTTTATGTTTCTTCAGAGGTTTGACTCCATGTTTCTTGTATGGTTTGTGTCTCTTCATTGGGTCTGACTTCGTGTCTCTTAGATGGTACCTTTAGTGACATTACTATTAGACTTCTGCTCTTTTTGAAATGACACTTGGTCTTGTCTTTACTTATTTGTCCTTCTATATTCGATGTGTTGTTGTTCTTTGTTTCAAGATGCTTTGTGTCCGTGCTTTCAGAGGCGCTATGCCAACTCTTTATCGACGAAAAGACTTTAGTACTACTTCTATACTCCTTCAATTGATAACATCTGATAGTTCTTCTATTGAAACTTGTAGACAAAAAGCTTGCTCTAACAAGTGAGCAACATCTATGTTATCAAGGATCATCTTGTGGTTTTAGTATCTAATCAAAACACTAAGTATTACAAAATTCTCCCAACAAATAGATGGCACCTTGAAAATTCTTATAAATTTATAAATATTCATTATATACATTTCATATTCATATATAATATTCATAAAGAAATTAAATAATCAATATGCTATAAAATAGTATTCTCCTCCACTACATCGGTCCATTTCTTTTAGACGCTTTATTTAGGAGAAATGTAAAAGTGAATAAAGTGATAAAAATAGAGGTCCCACAACTTTTGAAGAGATAATTATTTCCTAAAAAGCAGGTTATCTTAGGTGAGACAACCCAAAAGAAATACACTATCTTGGTTGGGACGAATGGAGTATTAATTATGCTAAACAAAATTATACTCCTATCCGTCCATTATAAGTGTATACAATTTTCTTATCCGATGTTCACGAAAAGTGTATCACTTTTTTTTGGGACATTACTCACGATTATTCAACCTCACAACCTAACACAGTCGGACTTCTTTCTCTTAAACAATAATCAACAATTATTGTATTAAAACTCATACCATTTACAAGTGATACACTTATTGTGGATGGATGAGTAATATATTTCTAATACTTATTAGATGTGTCATATGAGTATTTGAGATAAAGAAAAACTTCCGAGGATAATATAATAAATCTTGTAATAGTTAGTGGTTATGTCATTTTGTATGGTATTTTTTCCTAGAAAATAAAATAAAAATACACTACTATTTCTCATTAAGTTTAAAAAGTTAAATGAATTATTAGTAATTTAAATAAGAATTCAAAACTCAACCACGGCGTGTAATATTTAAACATATACGATATAATTTTCATAATTATTTAAACTAACGAATAACTTAATATAATCTTGGAGTAAATAATGTTAATTTCAAACATAATATGCAAGAAGTTGTTAATTAATGAATAAACCTTACTCAAATATAGTAGTATGAAATAAGTTGATTGTCACCATCTTTCAATTTGTTGTCAAAATTAGACTCTCAATTTTTTAGTCACCAAAAATTGACGTGTTCGAAAATACATAGATCATACAATTGGATGCAATGAGACATGCCACAACAATTGTTCATGACCAAAAAATTAGGTGTTAATAGCCCTCAAGTTTTTATAATCTCAAGTGTTTTATATAAGGTACAAAATCCCTGAAGTATTTAGTAAATTTAAAAAATCTTCTTAATGTTTTATTTATCCGAAATCGTTAAGATAATTAGTTTCATTAGTCGATGGAGATATTACCGCATATTAGAAACATAAAAATTATAATTGCCCTTGAAACCATGATCAGGTATTTGTATTTCGCAATATACCTTAAAAGGTATTTTGACCTTATCCGTTTTAAAAAGTGTTAATGTACATGATTAGAAAAGATGAGGATATTTTAATGTATATGTCTAAAATATTGTATTAGTAGTTCTCCTAAGTCTTTCAATATAAAATCTTTATTTCTTATTTGTATACGAATCTTAAAATGTCAGAAACGAGTCTGACACTACCATATTTTTCTTCTCACGTAATTCAACCTTGAACACGTACATTAAGGATAACAGATATAGTCGTTATATGAATAATGCATTGAAAACATAGAGGCGTTATTCAAAGTCTCCTTGATATGAACGACAAATTTGGAATTGTATAACAACTTGATATATAATATCAACCGACTCCTTAATTACTGTGTGCTACGCTAACAAATTTTTAAATATATTACAACAAAACTCTTGACATCCATTCAGACGTTTATGGACGGATAAAATTATCATTTATTGTTAATAAAAATATCATTAAAGAAAAATATCATTTGTTTTTATTCTATAGTTTAGAAAGTATATTTATATTGAAGAAAAATATCATTTACATCTAACAAAAATCAAAATCCCAGACGTAATATACATGGACCTCATATATTATATTATCGAAATATGGTTATGCAACTCATATGCTGTTGAGTTCTAATTGTTATCTTTAAATTGATTGAAAATTTCCTTCGTCCTAATTATATAGAGTTGTTTTACTTTTTGAATGTTCCAAAATATAGGTTTGTTTCTATAAATTATAATATTCTTTTTAAATCATCTATTAATATATCTTATTTAATTCTTTGATTAACTCATGCATTAATCGATAGTCAAAGAATAAATATGAACATATCAGAAAATTATTTTTATATATTTTTGGATTAATTTTTAATTTTATGGGCATTTCAAGAGTATTAGTAATATTAAAGAGACTATGAATTTAACTTAACAAATACATTGAACACGTTCCCATGATCAGCTCACTAACTGCGACCCAATAATAGAATGAAAAGTCAACATAATATAAATTCACCACATTAAAAACAATTATATCTTTCAGCTCAGAACCAAATAAAAAGTCCACAAACGATCACTTTCTAAATTCTTTATTATTTTCTTGTTCTGAAAAATAATAGAATATTTTATAAGAGGCGGCTATAAATCTCTTTCAACTAATAATGAAAGGTCTAAAAATAAGTCATCCCATAAATTATGCAATGCATAAGTGGACCAAACTTTAGTCTTTTAGCCTTTTTATTAGTTGGGATAAACTTTTATTCAATTTTTTTGGGTTAATTGTATAACACAAATTTTACAAAATTTGTAATTTTACCGGTATTTTTAAAATATTACGATTATATTATTACCGTTTATTTTTTATTACAACATCTTTAATTATTTTCACAAAATTTGTCTTGATCGATGTTTACCGGTAAAATGACATTATTTTATCGCTAAAAAAATCTGGAGTGTTCTAATTACAAAAATTAAAGTTGGTGTTACAATTGTAATATTTTAAATGTTCCTGTAAAACTTACAAATTCGAGTAAAGTCTTTTGTTTGCGCGTGCAATTAGCCCTTTATTTTTGGGTTTACGTACCTATTCTCTTCACACTTGTCATTTTAGTGCAAATTTTGCAACGTATATAAGCAAATTAACATCACGAAATATATGAATTTTAGAACGCAAAGTGCAAAATATTCAAACTCAAATGACAAATGAAAAGTTAGATTCAAAAAAAATGTCAAGTCGAGTCAAGACAGCAACCAATTATGTGTAAAGAAAAAAAAACAAAGTCATGACGAAATATATTCAATTGACTTTCCACAATTTTCCACTTCATTCATATATAAGTAAATAAGTGATCAACCAACTCAAATATACCCATTATGCCTCCTCAATTAAAATGTATCTCCTATTTCATCTTCCTGCTTCTTTCACCATCAATTTCTGCTGGTCTAGTTGCCAAACATGGATGCCAGGATCTGTGCGGGATTTACTCGATTCCATATCCATTTGGAGTCGGGTCAAATTGCTCCTCGACCCGTCTTTCACCATCAGTTGCAATACTTCCACAGACCCTCCAAAAGCCTACCTCTCCATCATCGATAAACAAGTAATTGAAATAAATGAATCCTATATTCGGGTCAAGTACCCCAACCTGGTCTCAGTCTGCTATGATTTGTCCGAAAGTGGAAATGCAATTGAATCACATAAAGGTAGTATGAGTGTGAACTTGACAGGGACTCTATATGCGTTGTCGTTTTACAAACAGGCTCACTGCCATAGGCTGCGATGACGCGGTGCTGCAGTCCAACGGAAGCTACACCAACGGTGGCTGCTCAGCCTTTGTGAGGACGAGAATCAGACAGCCGGAGTCGGGTATTGCCCATTTGATCCTACTTCGCTCGGTAATGGTTGTTGCCAGGCTCAAATCGTCGGGTAATTTTCAATTATATATATTATGTAATTTTTTTTTTGAAACAAAAAAAAGAGATATTGAATGTACCCCTCCGTTCCCATTTATCTAACTTGTTTCCTTTTGATATATCACTCAAACTTCTTTTGTTCAATTTATGAAAATTACTTCACAAAATATTCTATATTTCTTACTCTTAACAATACATTTATATATAATTTTATACCTTCATGATCCATAATTATCCATATTTATTAATATCAACAATAACATTTATTTACATATTTTATCACCCATGATCCACCATTAATTAATTTAATAATATAATAATATGACTCTTACCCACTTACAATATACTCACTAATTTTGGATGAAGTATTAAAAGATATAATAATAGTTTTTATTGTTGACTCCTATCATTCATTATGAATAACCTCAGTTTTATGTTATGGTTAAGTTTAATTTGAAATATTTGATAAGATCTTTTAAGATTTTATAAGATGTAAGGTCACAATAACTTAAAAATTATAAAAGTGTTTAAGTCGATAATTGAATTTATAAATTACATGGAAAAATTATAGTAAAAGAGAAAGAAAAAATCAACAAAATTAGTAAGATAAATTCTGTAAATTTATTGTTGTTTTAACATCATGAAAAAATAAGATGAGGTTAAAGAATTTATTTTTGTGAGCTTATAATTCAAGCTTATTTTTACATCTTATAACTTATTTGTGAGTTTATTTTCACTAAGACTTTTCAACAGTTATAAACTCCTAAACAATAAGGTTAATAACCTCATCAAACAACTATTAGTCCTCAACCCGATCAAGTAAATAAAATACACTAGGCAGGCAAAATTCGAGCACTAAACTTGACCTAAAAGATGTTGATGGTAATAATTTTATCTATTTATATATAATTTTAATTAATTAAAATATGAGACAAGCATATATATATATATATATAATGGAGTTGAAATAAGAACCATTTTAACGTGAGATCTAAGAACCAGAATATTCATTGTAAACAAATGAATTAGATGATAGTCAATGCATCAATTAAAAAATTATTGAATCAGACAATTCATTTTCACCTAGGCGCTCGAATCCCATGAGGCGAAAATTCAGTTTTGATTCAATAACTTTTCAACGATTCATTAACTTTCACTCCAAATTAATAATTTTAGATCTCACGATAAAAATGGTTCACTTCCATCTTTATATATATATATATATATATATATATATATATATATATATATATATATGGGAAGGTTAATGTGAGAACCACTTTATTGTGAGAATGTGAGAATCAAAAATGATGAATTCACTATCAAAATTGATGAATCTGAGAAAATTCTTGAATTAAAAATAGAATTTTCACTCTCAGACGATGACAGTGGTGAAATTGGAGTTTTAAATCCATTAACTTTGCAACTGGATTCATTAACTTTCATAATAAATTCATTTGTTATTAGCTATTGGATATCGCGTTTTATTGAAGCGTAACTCATATATATGTATAAACATAACTTTCAATCGAAAGTATTTTTTGCGGAAAAGTGTTCAAACATGAAAATGAAGCTAGATGAGCTGACTTATCATGTTCGCTCACAGACAGTGATTTAGTGGGAGCAGAATTGATTGACTTGAGCAGAAAAGTGCAACGTAGAAAGCTTTTCCCGTGCAGCTACGCCTTTATCCAAGAGGTTTCAGATTCGAATGAAATGGGATTTTCGTATCCGTTGTACTACCTCCATAACTCAACGGCATTGCAGAATGATAATTGGGCATCAGCAACAAGTCCCTCGGTGGTGCGGCTGGACTGGATTGCGGGCTGAAAACTGCAGCCGAGCAAAGCTGAATCCCACTACTTACCCATGTCGAGATGACAAGTGTGTGTGTTGATGTTGCTAACGTCAGTAGAGGATACCAGTGCAGCTGCGTGCAGGATACGAGGGCAATCCTTACCTGCTTGGAGGCTGCAAGCGTTAGTATTACTCTGATTAAGCATTTGTATCAAGGGTGTCGGATGTTCTAAAATTTCAATCCATCTTATAAATAAAGAATGGATTACTCTCTAACTAACTCTCTCCATTTCCTCTGCCAGCGATTGTATTCCTGAGTTCAATTGCCAAAATGGGTGCCAGGATCAGTTGAGAATTGTCGATTCCATTTCCATTTGGAATCGGGCGAATTGCTATTTGGCGCCATCTTTTGAAGTGCGTTGCGATACCTCCACCAACCCTGCAAAAGCTTACCTATCTGTTCTGGGACGGAAATCACCCGCCTCAATTCAAATTCATCACAGGTCCGTGTCGACCTTCCAACCCTGGGTTTAGCATGCTACAATTGGTCGGATTCTCAGCGGGAATCACTAAAACAGAGGAGCAAAGCTTGATTGTTGACTTGTCAGAAACTCAATTCACGTTGTCGGAAGATAGCTGGATCTCCGTCATTGGGTGCGATGATATACTGGTGGGTATGATTCGACAGGCCAATCAGAGTTTTGTTGGCATGTGTGCAACCGTTTGCAAAAATAATCAAATTGCCGCTGATTATTATGCCTATTGTCCAACTAGAACTCTGAGTATTGGCCCGGCAATGGCTGTAGGGCACCCATTCCTAGAGGTAATAATTAATGCAAGTACCAAACGGCATTGTCTTGTATAATTATGTTAAAAGACTAAATTCCGTTATTTTACATAGGTTCCTTAGGTTTTATTTATGGGTAAATATCAAGTATGTTCACGCCGATCAATTTCGAGCAACAGCGCTATACGTGACTGAATTTCACGCAGATTTCACGTCAATATAAAATGAAATAAAAATATGTAAGTTCATCCAAAACTATATCGTTCTATTTCTTCCTTATATTGGATGGAAAATGAAATGATCGCTTTTGGATGAATTTTTCACGCTTTTATTTCATTTTTATATTGACAGTAGTCCAAGCATGAAATTTAAGACAGTCAGTTTTCTCGCAAAATTGATCGTGGAACAATAAATAAATATACGTCGGACATTAACTGATATATACCTTTTATTTATTCACATGAGCACCTCTTACCTGAAAGCGAATTTGAGTGAGTTCAGTGGACGATGGCCACGCACCAATTTCTCTTGCAGCTACGCCTTCATTGGAACTAAGGATGACTATTATCAAGCAACATACCCCATTTTGGATAACTCGACAGCGATTCGAACTGATGATCCAAACAGAAACTATCGGTCGACAGAGTTCCGCTGGATTGGAGGATTTGCGGTGGTGCAGAGAAGCGCGATTGAATCCGACTGATTATGTGTCGATAACACAGACTGTATTGATTTTGATCCTACGATTGGGGTACCTCTGTAACTCCAAAGGATATCAAGGCTTTCCTTACCTTAGCCCAGGATGCCATGGTTGGTACTCTAATATTTTTTTAATTTACCTTACAACTTTAATGCTTTAATTCTTTGGAATTTTGTGATACTTATGGAGCAGATATCGATGAATCGCGGATATACAACTAATACATGCGTTTCAAATTCAATTTGCATCAATATTCCTGGATCTTATCACTGCTCATGTCCAAAAGGGTTTGTTGGTGATGGGAGGAATGATGGCACACGTTGCATTCAGCGGCCGCCATCCAAGACCAAGATGATAAGCTTGATAGGTAACAATTTTTGTTGTTTTCATTCTAATATTTATTGGCTCTAATTACTACATTTTTTGTAATTGTAACTTCATGTATCAGTACATATATTTATGGTGCATAGGCAGCATAGCAAATGTATAATATTAATAAAACTTTTGAAATGATCATATATGCAACTCAATAGGTTTGATTCAAAGCATAATAAAATACAACTCAATAAGCTTGACTTGCATGTTTCATATGATTATGGTTTCTCAGTCGAGTAATTTATGTATATACAGGTATGGGCTCAGGATTAGGGTTTCTACTATTCCTCTTAACGTGCTTTTGGTTGTATAAGGAGTTGAAGAGGAGAGGGAAAAAATGCTTAAGAGAAATTCTTCAACGAAATGGTGGCCTTCTCTTGCAACAACAGCAAACAAATGAAGGCACACTTGGGAAAACAAAAGTTTACACTGCAAAAGAGTTGAGGTGGCCACTGATCACTTTAATGAAAATCGAATCCTCGGACGTGGAGGGCAAGGCACTGTCTACAAAGGAATGTTATCCGATGGTACAATTGTGGCAGTTAAAAAACCAAGTTGGTTGAGGAGAATCAAGTAGAACAACAGTTCATAAATGAGGTCGCTATACTGTCACAAATCAATCATAGGAATGTGGTCAGATTGTTGGGGTGTTGTCTGGAGACGGAGGTTCCTCTACTTGTTTATGAATTCATGCCAAACGGTACCCTTTATGATCTCATACATGATCCGAATAAAGAATTTCCATTTCCATGGAATATGCGTCTGAAAATCGCAGCAATATAGCAGGGGCACTAGCGTACTTACACTCGGCATCTTCAGTACCAATCTATCACAGAGACATCAAGTCTAGTAATCTCCTTCTAGATGAGAAATATGTGTCAAAGTGTCGGATTTTGGAACTTCTCAAGTCCATTGCTGTGGATAAAACTCACTTAACAACTCTGGTTAAAGGGACATTTGGATATTTAGATCCAGAGTATTTCCATTCGAGTAAATTCACAGAAAAGAGCGATGTTTATAGTTTCGGAGTGGTTCTTGTCGAGCTTCTTACCGGGCAAAGGCCAATTTCATTTGATGAAGAAGAAGAGGAAAGAGCCTAGCTACTCGGTTTCTTACATGCATGGTAAGAAACTGTCTTGACACGATTTTGGATCATCAAGTTTTCGAGCAAGGTAGAAAGGAAGAGGTGATTTTCGTTGCAAGACTTGGACAAAGATGTTTGAATCTGAAAGGGAAAATGAGACCAACTATGAAAGAAGTGGCTACCGAATTAGAAAGTGTTAGGATGTCTCAAATACCTACTACAGCTAAAGATGAATCTGAAGTTGTGAGAGATTTGAAGACATTACGGCGACGATTTCAGACAATGAATACACGTGGACGGGTAGGTAGTTATAAGAGGGTAACTGCATTGTCATCAGACATGTCTCTCAAGATTTACAACATAGCAATTTTATGTCAATCTAGGTGTTTCTTCATTATTCTATTTTAATTGGATTATTGAAGCATAAATAGACCAACTTTTGGCCTATATATTTTGGTTTTCCTACAAACTTTAAAATACAATAAAATATACAAACTTTGAAAATTATCACAAAATATAAAACTTAATGACTTTAGAGATTTTACCACGATTTCAAATTTAAGCTAAATTAAATCGACTTGACATCCTGAAAATTTAGCATAGACAAAACGGTCATGATATAAAGCGACATCGATAACGTGAGGATATCGATTGTTTTGATCCCAACTAGAACAGTATTGATGAAACAAACGAAGACTTGATTTTGTAACGCGGGTCGACGCCATGAATCCTAAATAAAAAATCTGATTTATTTTGATGGAACACGATGTTTTATATTCTCTCTAGATGTTGTTTATATCACTAACCGTAAAATTTTAGATGTCAAGTCGATCTAATTGACACGAATTTGAAATCGTGGTAAAATCTAAAATGATTAAATTAATGTATTTTTACTGATTTTAAAGTCAAGTAAAACACAAATAGACTCAAAATTGATATTATGCATCAATAACCCATTTAATTCTCTATGTTGACAAAGGAAACTGCAACCATTAATATAATATTTGAAATTAAGAGTGCCATAATAGACAACCATATCCGGTAGACTTAAATTAGTGGACACACTTTTGCGCTATTTCTGGCGACATGATTATCAAGAATTAGTTCTACACTATCAGATCAAATTTAGTTTTATTATATTTTTTATATTTTCTCTTTATTCATGCATCTTTCACTATAACAAAATCTTCCATAAGTGACATAATCTTTTAAAAATTTTGGAACTTATAAATGTCAATAAATAAAATTATGATAATTTATGGATGGATAACTATTATGTTTATCATAAAAATAAAAGCATGTCAAAAAATTTGATGATATTTGAGTGTGTAATTAGTTTTTGGTAACATGTAGAGATGTAGTTATTTTGTGATTTTTGGAAATGTTTTATTCTTTAGGACAATATATTTTAATTATTTCTGAAAAAGTATCATAATTAATAATTAAATAAGAACATAAAAGTAAAGATATAAAAATTACAAAATTAAAAATTGTGCATGAGAGAGAGAGATTGTGAAACACACACACTCATACATAGATTGTGATACTTTAGGTAACAAAAATATTGTGTGGTTTAGAACAAAATTTGGTTACATGGATAGATAACATTCTATTGGAAAATTTTTATCTTAACATAGTGTTTTGATTAGATCTCAAAACTTCATTGATGATCTCCTTGATGATATAATATAGTGCTATTACATGAGAGGAGCTAGCTTTTTTTATAGTTTCGAGAAGAACTACCACTTACATAGGTCCCATGTTAAAAGTTCAAGCAATACTAAAAAGTCGGATGTGGTTGATAGGAATTTCGATTAATGCTCGAGGCTGAAGTTGGAAGATTAAAACTTCGTAAGCGAAGACAAAGAAGCCCACAAAATAACTAAGTGTTACCAACAAACTGAGAGTTCGGCGTGATAACTACGTGCAGTGAGTGTCAATCGGAGACTTGGAATCATCAAAGCGATAGAAGATGGAGTCCACCTACTAATAAAATCGAGTGATCCAACCGTGTGGATTATTAACATGCGTAAAGAACCATAAGTCAACTCAACTGGAAAAATATGAAAATATTTAAATTTAAGTGTTTGACTTTCAACGTGTGGAGCGAAGTCATCAGAGGATCTAACAAGTCGGAACCATTTTTCGAGTTACAGAGCTCATATGTATCGATGTTACCAAGAGACATCGGCGATGCGAGGACCGAAACGAGCATATTTCAAAAGATAAATAAAATAGATGTGACGATGTTCCTCCAACAACACTATTCATCATCCTCTATAAATACGTGCAGAAATTCAACATTTGAAGGTTACATAAGCGTTGCATTCAAATATTCAAAGCATGAGCTTATATCTCAGAACTATCATCCAAGGATTTTCGAAGAAAAGAGTTTCAAAGTGTCGTTAGTAAATCCTCGGAGTTTACATATATTTATAAGCTTGAGTTTTAGCAAAGCTTTCTTATTTTCTAAGTTATTTAGATTATGTTTTAAGATCTTGAGTTGTCGGCCGTGACAACTCAATCTAAGATGGAAAACTTCCACCCAAAACCCAAAAAGGTTAAGTAGAAGTTGGACAAGTAAGCAACAAATATCGTTGCTAAGAGCTTAGTTATCTTGCACCTGTAGAGTTTAGGTCAACGCACCATGGCAGGCTAGAGGCTTCTAAAAACCGCAAGCATATGATAAACGCCAAATAAGGTGGTTATGATAAAGTGAACTTCATATCTAGGTTTACTCTTGTACCCAAAATAAGACTTAATCCCAAGTAGTGGATTGATGTAGATCGACTCAGAGCATATGAGCTATTTTTGAACCACATTAAAATACTAAGTGTTATTTACTTTGGTCTTTACTTTAATCCTTTACATGTCATATATTGACCCAACATCACAAATAATGCAACATAACATACTATTTTAATACCTCTACCTGATATTCAGTTTGATATTGATGAGAAAATGAAAAGCGACCAATCAATATTTGACAAGTTTATACCACATCTTCTTAGTAAAGGCATAATTAACCACCATATTCCCAAGCACATTAGTTATCACCAACTAACCATTCATGTAGTCGATACGATTGCTAGCGATACACCACTCGACAATACACTCAGGTTGAACTTATCAGAATGATCTGATACCGAACTAGCTTCATTATCAAATCTACTAATCAATATAAGGTTCAATCTAGAAGAAAAGATTTTAATTTACTTAACGCGGTGAATTCCTCCTCATACACCAAGATCGTTGATTTGTTTACTTGAAGCAATTTTGGTTGAGCTTGATCATATGATTCATGTTACCACTATTACAATCTCCTATCTCGAATTGTTTACTTGATTGCATATATGTCCCTTTATCTCAATATAATTAGATAATACAGGATTGTGAGATCACAAGTCCGTATTGATGTCAGCTTAATGAGATATAAAAGGATCAATGCGAGGACAACTTGATGACGAGTGGTCGGATAGGTCGTGGTATAGATAAGAAGTGACTTGACTTGGATGTTTGCATCTATACTAATACGTCATGATGGTATGGATCAAGATGAGATGAGTTCTTCTATCGACCATCGTGAAGAACCTAGATCTCGATGACTTTACGCTGATTTAAACCTTGATAAGGTTTTGGTAATATGAGTTGTTCGACCATCACTTTGACTTGTTATGGGTGAGGGTTAGCATGAGATAACCCAATTCTCGCATCTCAAGGTGTCGTCTAGTCAGCTAGTTACCCATGACGAGTCTCGATCCGTTTATGATGATGACGTTCCCTTAAGGAGCTCAAAAGATTTAGTGTACTAAACCCCGCAGGTTGAGTTATCTCAAGTACATAATAAGGTTGAGTGGTACTACTTAAAGAATTAAAGAGATTAATTATTTTAAGTAGTCGTAACGCTATAAATAATTAATTGTAGTAACCAAAATCTCTTAGTCCTAATTAGAGCCTAATTAGTATTAATTAGGAGCTTAAAGGCATTTCAGTCCCTAAAACTTATAAAAAGCGCATAATAAATTATAAGCGATAGAAATTGATTAATTTCTAATCGAAGGATTATAATTTAGAAGAAGGGAATTATTTAGAAACAAGTTTTATTATGATAAAATAGATATATGGTTAATATTGTGTGTTTGGATAAAATTTCATGAAATAGAAAATGTTCTAAAGAAATGAATTAATTATTGTTTATGTGAGATTATTTATAAAATGAAGAAAAATATTTAAGTTATTAAATGGCTAAAGAGGTAATATGGTTCAAGAACTACCTCTGGATCTAGAATGTGGTACCGGTTCACCCAAGAGATCATAGTTCATTGTGATAACCTCGTGCGTGGCAACTCGAAGAAACAATAATAAGGTGAGTGGTACTACTTAAGGAATTAAAGTAATTAATTATTTTAGCAACGACAGGAGATAATTAATGGACGCGATATCTTAAATACGGGATTCGTTGTCAAGTGCGAGCCCGACTCAACTGGAAATAAAGGTAAGTCAAGATTTATTCTCTAGTGGTACTGAATAAATGTTTATGAATTAATTTATGTTACGGGCTAAGCATAAGATAATTAATTTATTTGAGGCCCATCTTTATTCCTTCATTTGATCCTGGGTTGGCCCATCGGGCTGGTCGCTCCTTAGATAAAGGAACACCATGCTTGAAAGGTAGCAATCCTGTCTGAGGTCGCATATTAAACGGTAATTATAGTATCAATGTAAGGCGAATAAGCTCAACATTTTCTCTTGCGATCTCGGTAAATCTCTCACTACATGATTTGATGGGCCGAAATTCAAATCAAGGAATAAGAGGGCCTCAAATAAATTAATTATCTTATGCTTTTTAGCCAACATAATTAATTCATAAACATTTATTCATGCCACTAAAGAATAAATCTGACTTACCCTTTATTTCTGAATGAGTCGGTGCGCACTTAGACTTAACGAATCCTCGTATTTAAGATATCGACGTCCATTAATTATACAGTGTCGATGCTTAAATAATTAATTACTTTAATTCCTTAACGTTCAACCTTATTATTGTACTTGATAATCAACCTCGAGGTTTAGTACAATAAATCTTTTGAGCTCCCTTAAGGGGCGTCATCCTAAGCGGATACGTGACTGATCTGGCAACTAGTCAGACATACACACCCACCACCTCAAGATCGAGAGAATATTGGGTTATCTCATGTAACCCCACCATAACAAGTAAAGTGATGGTGTCAGAACTCATACTCACCTAATACCTTATCGAGGTTTAGATCAACGAAAGTCACCGAAATCTAGGTTCTTCTACGGTCGGATAAAAGAACTCATCTCACCGTGATCCATCAATATGTCGGGACGTACTAGTATAGACAAGCAACAAGTCAAGTCACTTCATCTATACTGCAAGAGCTTTACCGACAACTCTTCCTCAAGTTGTCTCGCGTGGATACTTTTTTATGTCATTGCTTGACCAATCATACCGACGTGATCTACAACACATCGTCGTGATCTAACTATATGATGGGACATACATATGCAATCAACTAAACAATTCAAATAGGGATTGTAATAGTGGTAACAAGAATCATCATACAAGCTCAATCAAAAGCGCTCCAGATACTAAATCCAACATGTGCATTCCCTTGTGACTCTATAGCACCTTGGGCACACGGAGTCTCACAAATCTGTTTCTCCGCCAGCTGCGGTACCATGGGACGTCCATTTTGCCTGCCTGCATGATGGCACGTTATTCTCGCCGGCCTCCCGTCGGCCTGCGATTGGATTCTTGACCTTGGTGGGTCCTTCCCACTTCTCTTCCACGATCCCTCGGTGGTTGCTGATCGCAATCGTCCTATCCTCGGCAAGGCAGCCTCGATGTCCAATGCCTCTGAGGGCCTCACGGTAGAGTTAAATTTCCGGGCGCCTAGCGAAATTCGATTTCATGGCGAAGTCCCATCGAACTTCTCCGTCTCTTTCATCGTGTCGACGCGTTGGCTGCAACGCGACATCTCGTAGAATGCGTCGTAATCTATGACCGTCGCTCCTTCACTTGATTATAGAATTCATGTCTTCCTTTTACGGTAGTTCTTAGGAATGTATCTTCTCGACACTTCCTCTCAATTCTCCGGTATATCCTGTCCTCTTGATAGAGTCTTCCTCTTGTCTCCACCAAAATTCGGCGGCACTGGTCATTGGAAGGCCACGCATGACAAGCGTATTGCTGGTGCGATGGCAGGAAGTCAATGAATTTGCTCAAGGCGTGAATCTAGAGTTCAAGCATCCACGGATTCCCAGCCCTTGAAAGTGGGCGGGTTTACTAGGAATAGTTCCTCAATCCGCCTCCCATTGTGGTGTGTGGTGGTGGTGTCTCGTTCTGTGTTACCTCATCGATTTCTTCTTCTGGCATCCTATCATTCATAAAGTTACATAATTAAATATCTTCTTATACTATCCATCGTGATCAATGTATATATCTGAATAACCAAAAATTTAAAATTTTATTAGCGATGCTTAAAATTAATTACTTAGAGTTCTAAGACCTTAATTATGTTTAAGGTGACCGAAATGAATTAGAATCGATTCGAGATCGAATACTAGAGAAATAAAAAACAAAGGACTAGTCCCATCGGATTAGTGGTGTTCTCAGTAGCCCGAACATAGAATGAAAGACGAGAATGAATCTCAACAAAAGGATTTCATTTCTAGAATCGCCTCACTAAAATATGTGAAGCGAAAGAATGGAATTTCTGGCATACTCACGCCCCTCAAAAGTACTATTACAAGTGGATCCACTTTCATCCATGCTATTCATGAAAATTTATATAAAAATCAAAACATGAAGGAATATATTATTATGAATTTAGAATTCATAAGAATCAATTCGAACGAAATTTCGAAGAACTTAACCGAACGGAATATATACTAAAAAACCTAAAGATCCGAACGAACCGAAACTCAAACCAAGGTTCTAAATCAATAAGAAATGATTTATAAGACTCAAATAAATTATGAAAGCTCAAGAATTCAATAGAATTTCGAATGAGCATAATTTAATCGTTGAACTGCTTTCCGCGATAACTTGAATTGACTTCATCGATGCATCCGAACTTCATGAAATTATTATAAACTGTGAAATAAGTCTTTTAAGGCTATTTAAAAAATAAAACCTTAAGGTTCATAAATCAATCGAAAGCGCGATAAAACTTAAAGAAATGGTATTAAATGTCAAATCGGTAATTTGACCATTCCTTCTTCCAACCACCACCAAGAGACCCCAAATGAGCTTATAACAGCCTTTCTGCACCAATGCAGACCATTTCGTCCATATGCTCTCTCACTTTAACCCATTTTCTCTAAATTCAAGTCCTCTTTGTTCTAAGTTTTAATCCCCATTTCAAACCATTTCAACTCTCAAAATCAATTTATAAGATAGTAAAAGGTAGTATTCATCATCCTCTTCCATCCTAATGGAGTGGAATTTTTTAATTTTTTAATTTTTGAAACCCTAGTTCGACCTCCCAAATTTTGTGGCTTTTGAGCCATCAAATACTCTCAAGCCATGAATGAAATATGCTTAGAAATATGTTCTAAGGCTGTATTTAAAATTTGAAAATTTTGGAGCATGTTTATATTTTGATTTTGTTATAATTTCTTTTATAGAGATAAAGCATGCTTTTGTGAATATTATTGATATTGTCTTGGTTATGTGTTAGGAGTATGTAGAATAAATATGGGAATTTTGAAATTTTCTTGTATTTATTTTGATTTTATTTGTTGAAAAATAGTTGAGGTATAGTGTTTAATATATGATATGAACATCATATATTAATCTTGAAATTATTGGCACTCGGTTCGAACTCGCCCTTGATTTTGATTCCTCCATCCCGTTAAATTGATTGCCTGATTAGGCTCGATCATTGTCTAGGTTGAAATCTTGCATAGCATATGCTGGCCATTTACGCGAGTTATCTCTTCCATCTGGGGCCATATCAACATTGTGTGGTTCATTCGATTCCACAAGGTTCCATGAATTCTTTGTGCTATTCCGAGGATCACTTCTTCAACTTAGTTCTCTGCACCTCTCATCAGCTCAACCACTTGCTTATTCATGTCGAGCGAGGCAGCGGGGACGGCATGTCTTCTGCTCTTCCACCTCACTGGTTTCTTCTTGTGAAGTAGCGCCTAGCCTCAAACATTTCGCAATGTCTACTACTGTCGAGACCCAATATCCCCACCTGAGCATTGTACCATGTCCTGAAAACTCAAGTCATCCGCTATAGAAGAATTGATAGAGAATTTCATCTGCGAGGCACTGGTGAGGGCACTTCACCAATAAGTCCTTGAGCTTCCCAAGCTTCATGAAATGGCTCACTGGGACGTCGATCTAAGGTCCACATATGTGACCTCAACTCTACGACTCTTTTATTGGGGTAGTATTTCGTCATAAACTTATCTGCGGCATTCCACATTACGCAGAGTTGGCGAAGAGCCAAAACCCGCACTTAGCCCTATCCTTCGTGGTATACTGAAAACAGGCATCTTTAGTTGGTCTTCATTTAGTCCTCCCAACGGAAGGACGCAACACCGAACAAAATTCTGATGAATCCCAAGGCATCCTCACTAGCAAGCCCATGAAAAGTAGGCATGAGCAAGAAATGATTAGGCCACCATAGTCACGTTCCGGTCCAAGAACTATTGGAGAAGGGCCCCAATCGTAGGTCTCAGAAAATCACGCAATGCTCGTGCATTTTCACCCATTTCTCTCAAAGGTGTATTCTCAAAAGGCGGATGATCTCTGGATATCAACTCGACTGCTCACCACCGTGTGGCACCAAACTCCTCTAGCCTCGGGAAGCGATCATTTGCACTCGAAGCGGGTCCAATGGGGTAGCAAGGCCTATTTAATCATGTGACCTAGCATACACAACACTCAAACAAGAAAAGATCACACAACAACGGAGAATAACAAAATAAAACGAAAAGAAACACGTAAAATAATCAACACAAACAATACGCCAAAATTTTTCCTTTTAACGGCGCCAAAATTTTTTTCAACTAAAAGTGTTCTTTAATCGACCATAATCGAATGAGGTGTTATAGAGGGTAAGATAACCCAAGTCGCCTCTCAAGGAAAATTTAACTGGCTTATTGTTCATGTCGCACACATTAAGCGGTAAATCCTAAACACTCTAATACCAACATGGGTTTTCAAACAAACAGAATTGAAAGCAAAAATAAAATATATAAAGAAATCTAACTAGGAGTTGTTAATCCCTAGTTGAGAACCACGAGAACACGAATGCAAGAAGAGGCGAAGAACAAACTAAACTAGATCATCAAACATGAAATAATAAAATTCATCGAAGAAAGATTCGACATAACTAAATTCCAAAATCACTTGCATAGAATGTAAATTATCAAATACTAGAAGAAATGAATCAAATGAACAACCAACAATCCATATCACTATGTAATTCAATCCAACAATAATCTTAAAGCAAACACGTAAATTGATCGATTGAAATTTAACAGAATCAGAATCAAATAATACTATAAATCATCCAAGAAATCATAACGTAGAATTCAGAATCGGAAGAAATAAAGTAAAATTAATACTCAAATGTATGGAATCTATCTCTATTGTTTGCGAAGAAAGCTCCTAAGAAGCGCGAGTGAGAAAAAATAGAACGAATGGGATGCCCTAACTCTTGCACATTTATATATATAAAGTGAGGCGCGGTTCACGATAGCGCAGAGTTGAGAGGTGTTCGACAAAGGTGAGCATCGGTTTTGAGGGCCGGCTCGGAAGCGCTAGTATTGAGCATGAGCGGTTGAAATGAGCCGTGAGAAACATTCGATTAGAGTGACGCCTCAGGTGACGAGCATGCAAGATGGGTGAGAGGCGCTGGAGAGGAGCGACGACGGGAGTGCAGCGGCGGGGCCCTGAGGTGGCGGGTGATGGGGTGAGAGCGGGTGGACTCCGGCGTGCGTTGGAGGACGCGGATGGATGCGGGCGTGTTGGAAGGGTGCTCGTGTTGATCATAAGTGGGTGGCGGCTGAGGCACGCACGGTGAAGGTGGCTGGCGCCGGTGTCGGCGAATGTCGGGTGGGCGCTAAGATGGACGAATCGCGGTTCGGGCGGCAGCGGCACGGAGGCGAGCGCGGCAACGGGCGCGGCGATGCTGCGGCACTGGTGCTATGCGCGGTTGATGTGGCAACCCGCATTGGGTGAGGTGCGGCGCAGCGCGACGGACACTGTGCTGCGGGCGACGGGTGCGTTCGCGCAGTGCACATTTCTCCGTTTCTGCTCGTCAACTCCGAATTGCGATCCGTTTGTCTCCACGATTTACGAAAATGCTCTTCAATTTATGATGATTCTTGGTAGAACCATTTCATCATATTTAATACCGTTTTCCTACAAAATATCGAGATAACCCAAATAAGTCCGAAACGAAGAATTCTAATCAAAACAACGGTATATAAGAAAGACGAAACACTGAACGGCATGTAAAAGCATACCAGAATAAGCATAAATGAAACCAAACACTTACTCACACTCGACGGTATAAGTATCTGGATTCCTTTTCTTAACAAGCGGGTGATGGGTCGGGCTATTGTTGAAAAATCTTGATTAATCTTCGATAATAGCGGCAAGTCCTAAGAAACTCAATTTCATTTGGGTTCTTGATGAGTCCCATTCTCGACTGTATCAATCTTGGATGGATCTACTTTAATTCCTCTCGGATACGATGTGAGCTAACAATGTCACCTCATTTAACCAAAACCCGCACTTGTTAAACTTGGCGAAGAGTCGCTCTCACTTAATGCTTAAAAATAGTTCTCAATTGCTGCTCTTCATGTTCTTAGTCATTCTGAGTATATTAGGTTATCGTCTATGAACACTAAGAGAAATTTGTCTAAGTATGGGTGAAATACTCTTCATGATATCCATAAACACCGGGCATTGTGAAGTCAAAGGGCAAACGATGAATTCAGAATGACCTTACCTCTAGATTTTAAGTCTATCTTTAAAAGTCTCAGCCCCTTAAGTTGATCAAACATATCACAATTGGGCAAAGGATACTTATTATTAAGAGTTATCTTGTTTAACTCTCGATAGTCTACGCATTCTCAAAGTACCATCCTTGTTCTTCACGAAGAGGACAGGTCTCCATGGAGTAGGTCTAATAAACTTTGCCCTTATATATATGACTTGCCATAATATATGCTTTTATAAATAAATACTTACTTGCTTTTATTCTCATAATATCATATGCATATGCAATGTTTCATGTCGCATGCAACTTTCTTTTTCTTCCCATATCCACAAATTCTTTCTGCGTGATGACAAGTAGGCCTCCTTCTCAAACACCGAATATCACATACCGAGTTGGTCCGAAAGTTACCAACTATTGTCATACCCGATCGGTCATTTCTTTCTTTATTTCTTTTCTTTTCTTCTCGTGGATAGGTAGTGCATTATGCTTATGCTCATGCTCAAAAGTCATGATCAACTTTGAAACTTTGCAAATAAATGCATTTCATGTCATTTCATTTTCTATCAAAAGCATATTATATCATTTCATACTATCTTCCACACAAAAGCATGTCATATCATTTGAAAATATATAAAAGCATAAGCATATCATTATAGAAAATATTTATACCACCGGCAACAATCACTCGACTGTACCTTACGCCTTCCACTTCTTTCTTCTTTCCACTGGGTCATCAATCCACATAGATCGGCATAAGAGCCTATCAGAACCAAACAAGAACATAACTTATCTTAATCATCACAGACTATACCTTCTCAATATCAAGACACATGATCATCAATACTGGGTCATCAGATCCTCTAATCTTATTAATAACCAAACTCTACCAAATTTGTGATAGCGTTTATAAACATCGCATATCAATACCAAATCAACCAAACTTATCCCAAACTCCACCAAACCATCACCACATGTCTAAATAAGCAGACAACTCGACAACAACTTTTATATATTTTATTTTTGCTTTTCAATTCCTGTTTGTTTCAAAACCCATGTTGGTATTAGAGTGTTTAGGATTTACCGCTTAATGTGTGCGACATGAACAATAAGCCCTGTTAAATTTTCCTTGAGAGACGACTTGGGTTATCTTACCCTCTATAACACCTCATTCGATTATGAGTCAATTAAAAGAACACTTTTAGTTGAAAAAAATTTTGGCGCCGTTGCCGGGGAAAAAATTTTGGCGTATTGTTTGTGTTGATTATTTTCTGTGTTTCTTTTCGTTTTTATTTTGTTATTCTCCAGTTGTGTGTGATCTTTTCTTGTTTGAGTGTTGTGTATGCTAGGTCACCGCAGTGTAAATAGACTGCTTGCTACCCCATTGGACCGCACTCGAAGGTCTAAATGATCGCTTCTTCCAGAACTAGAGGAGTTTGGTGCCACTTCTGTGAGTGGTGAACAGTCAGAGTTGATATCCAGAGATCATCCGCCTTTTGAGAATACACCCCCGCTGAGAGAAATGGGTGAAAATGCACGAGCATTGCGTGATTTTTACAGACCTCTGATTGGGGCCGCTACCTCTCCAATAGTTCTTGGACCGGCAACCCGTGACTATGAGTTGAAGCCTAATCATTTCTTGCTCATGCCTACTTTTCATGGGCTTGCTAGTGAGGATGCCTTGGGATTCATCCGGGAATTTTGTTCGGTGTTGCAGTCCTTCCCGTTGGGAGGACTAAATGAAGACCAACTAAAGATGCCTTGTTTTCCGTATACCCTGAAGGATAGGGCTAAGTCTGGGTTTTTGGCTCTTCCCGCCAACTCTCTGCAGAATTGGAATGCCGTTGTAGATAAGTTTATGACGAAATACTACCCCAATAAAAAGAGTCAGGAGTTGAGGTCACATATCAGGACCTTCAATCAGACGTCCGATGAGCCATTTCATGAAGCTTGGGAACGGTTCAAGGACTTATTGTAGAAGTGCCCTCACCATGCCTTGCCAGATGAAATTCTCTATCAATTCTTCTATAACGGATTGACTTAGAGTTTTCAGTACATGGTGGACAATGCTGCAGGTGGGGATATTGGGTCTCGAACGGTAGTAGACATTGCTGAAATGTTTGAGGCTATGGCTGCTACTTCACAGTAGAAATCCAGTGGAGGTGGAAGAGCCAAAGCACATGCCGTCACCCCTTCCTTCGACATGAATAAGCAAGTGGTTGAGCTGATGAGGGAGGTGCAAGAACTTAAGTTGAAGAAGTCTGATCCTCCAGAACAGCACAAGGAATTCATGAAACCTTGTGGAATCTGCAATGAACCTGGGCACAATGTTGATATGTGCCCCAGGATGGAAGAGCATAACTCTGAAGGCGAAGCCGAAGCATATGCTATGCAAGGATTTCAACCTAGACAGCAGTTCGAGCCTAATCAGCAACAATTTAACGTGGGATGGAGGAATCAAAATCAAGGGCAGAGTTCGAACCAGAGTGCACCAATAATTTCAAGATTAATATATGATGTTCATATCATATATTAAACACTATACCTCAACTATTTTTCAACAAATAAAATCAAAATAAATACAAGAAAATTTCAAAAATTCCCATATTTATTCTACATACTCCTAACACATAACCAAGCAACAATATCAAATAATATTCACAAAAGCATGCTTTATCTCCTATAAAAAGAAATTATAACAAAATCGAAAAATAACAAACATGCTCCAAAAATTTTCAAATTTTAAATACAGCCTTAGAACATATTTCTAAGCATATTTCATTCATGGCTTGAGAGTATTTGATGGCTCAAAAGCCACAAAATTTGGGGAGGTCGAACTAGGGTTTCAAAAATTAAAAAAAATTAAAAAAAATTCCACTCCATTAGGATGGAAGAGGATGATGAATACTACCTTTTACTATCTTATAAATTGATTTTGAGAGTTGAAATGGTTTGAAATGGGGGATTAAAACTTAGAACAAAAGAGAGGACTTGAATTTAGAGAGAGAAAATGGGTTCTAAAGTGAGAGGGAGCATATGGACGAAATGGTCTGCATTGGTGCAGAAAACGAGCTGTTATAAGCTCATTTGGGGTCTATTGGTGGTGGTTGGAAGAAGGAATGGTCAAATTACACGATTTGACATGTTAATACCGACTCTTTAAGTTTTATCGCGCTTTCGATTGATTTCTATGAACCTTAAGGTTTTATTTTCTTAAATAGCCTTAAAAGACTTATTTCACAGTTTATAATAATTTCATGAAGTTCGGATGCATCCAGTAAGTCAATTCCAAGTTATCGCGAAAAAAATAGTCAAACGATTAAATTATGCTCATTCAAATTCTATCAATTCTTGAGCTTTCATAATTTATTTGAGTCTTATAAATCATTTCTTATTGATTTAGAACCTTGGTTTGAGTTTCGGTTCGTTCGGATCAGTTTAGGATTTTTTCGGTATATATTCCCGGCGTTCGGTTAAGTTCTTCAGAAATTTCGTTCAGAATTGATTCTTATGAATTCTAAATTCATAATAATATATTCCTTCATGGTTTTGATTTTTATAATAAATTTTCATGAATAGCATGGATTGAAAGTGGATCCGGCTTGTGAATAGTACTTTTGAGACTGACCGCGAGTATGCCCGAAATTCCAATTCTTTGGCTTCTCACATATTTTCGTGAGACGATTCTAGAAATGAAATCCTTTTGTTGAGATTCATTCTCGATCTTTCATTCTATGTTCAGGCTACTCAGAACACCCTAATCCAAGAGACTAGTCACTAGTTTTTTTTATTTCTCTAGTATTCGATCTCCGAATCGATTCTAATTCATTTCGTTGGTCACCTTAAACATAATTAAGGTCTTAGAACTCTAAGTAATTATTTTAAGCATCGCTAATAAAATTTTTAAATTTTTCGGGTTATTACAGATATATACATTGATCCTGATGGATAGTATAAGAAGATATTTAATTATGTAACTTTGTGAATGATAGGATGCCGCCGAGAAGAAGAAATCATGAGGTAACACCTGAGAGAGAAGACACCCCACCACCACCACCAATGGCGAGGCGGATTGAGGAACTATTCCTTAGGCAGAACCCGCCCACTTTCAACGGGACTGGGAATCCCGTGGATGCTGAACTCTAGATTCACGCACTGGAGCAAATCTTCAACTTCCTCCACTGCACCTCGCAGGCACGCTTGTCATGCGTGGCCTTCCAAATGACCGGTGCCGCCAAATTTTGGTGGGAGGCAAAGAGGAAGACTCTATCTGAAGAGGAACTGGAAGGATATACCTGGGAGAAATTCAAGGAGGAAGTGTACGAGAAGTACATTCCTAAGAGCTACCGGAAAAGGAAGGAACATGAATTCTATAATCTACGCCAGGGAAGGACGACGGTCATAGATTACGACCGTGCATTCTACGAGATGTCGCGGTATGCGCCTTAACTGGTCGACACCGATGAAAAGAGGACAGAGAAGTTCCGGATGGGACTTCGCCATGAAATCAGAATTTCGCTAGCTGGCCACGGAAATTTAACTTACCGTGAGGCCCTCAACAGGGCATTGGACATCGAGGCTGCCTTGCCCGAGGATAGGAACGATGTTGCGCATCCGCCGAACCACCAGGGGGATCGTGGGAAGAGGAAGTGGGAAGGACCCCACCAAGGTCAAGAATCCAATACTGGCCAGGCCGACAGGAGGCCATGGCAAGGGAATAACGTGCCATCTGGGCACGGGCAAGAAAATGGACGTCCCATGGTACCCGCACCTGGCGGGAGAAACCAGAAGTTTGTGAGACTCCCCGTGTGCCCAAGGTGCTATAGGAGTCACAAAGGGGAATGCACATGTTGGATTTGTATATTGGAAGCAGTTTTGATTGAGCTTGTATACAATGATTCTTGTTACCACTATTACAATCTCCTATTTGAATTGTTTAGTTGATTGCATATGTATGTCCCTTATCTCATATATAAGTTAGATCATACGAGGTGTTGTAGATCACGTGTCGTATGATTGGTCAAGCTTAATGAGATATAAAAAGTATCACAACTGAGACAACTTGAGGACGAGTTGTCGGTATAGGCTGCGGTATAGATAAGAAGTGACTTGACTTAGTTGCTTGTCTATACTAGTACGTCCCTGACATATTGATGGATCACAGTGAGATGAGTTCTTTTATCTGACCGTCGTGAAGAACCTAGATTTCAGTGACTTTACGTTGATCTAAACCTCGATAAGGTATTAGGTGAGTATGAGTTGCTGACCATCACTTTTACTTGTTATGGGTGAGGGTTACATGAGATAACCCAATATTCTCTCATCTTGGGTGGTGGCGGTGTCTTGTATGTCATACTAGTTGCTCAGACGAGTCACCGTATCCGCTTAGGATGATGACGTCCCCTTAAGGAGCTCAAAAGATTTATTGTACTAAACCCTGGAGGTTGAGTTATCTCAAGTACAATAATAAGGTTGAGTGGTACTACTTAAGGAATTAAAGTAATTAATTATTTTAAGCGATCGAGCAGCGTAGATAATTAATGGACGTCGATATCTTAAATACGGGATTCGTTAAGTCTAAGTGCGAGCCCGACTCAACTTCTGAAATAAAAGGGTAAGTCAGCATTTATTCTTTAGTGGCATGAATAAATGTTTATGAATTAATTTATGTTCTGGGCTAAGCATAAGATAATTAATTTATTTGAGGCCCATCTTTATTCCTTGCATTTGATCCCTGGGCTGGCCCATCAAGGACTGTAGCTGAGAGATTTACCGAGATCGCAAGAGAAAATGTTGAGCTTATCTCAAGCGTCTTACATTGATACTATAATTACTCGTTTTAATATGCAGACCGTCAACAAAGGATTGCTACCTTTCAAGCATGGTGTTCCTTTATCTAAGGAGCAGTCACAGGCCTTGATGGGCCAACCCAGGGATCAAATGCAAGGAATAAAGATGGGCCTCAAATGAATTAATTATCTTATGCTTAGCCCAGAACATAAATTAATTCATAAACATTTATTCATGCCACTAGAGAATAAATGCTGACTTACCCCTTTATTTTCGAAGTTGAGTCGGGCTCGCACTTAGACTTAACGAATCCCCGTATTTAAGATATCGTACGTCCATTAATTATCTACAGCGTTCTGACTGCTTAAAATAATTAATTACTTTAATTCCTTAAGTAGTACCACTCAACCTTATTATTGTTCCTTCGAGTTTGCCACTGCACCTGAGTTATCACAGTAAACTATGATACTCTTGGGTGAACCAGGTACCATATCTAGATCCATGAGGTAGTTCTTGAACCATACAGCCTCTTTAGCCATTTAATAACTTAAATATTATTTCATTTCATTTTATAAATAAATCTCACATAAACAATAATTAATTCATTTCTTTAGAACATTTTCTATTTCATGAAATTTTTATCCAAACACACAATATTAACCATATATCTCCTATTTTATCATAATAAAACTTGTTTCTAAATAATCTCCACTTCTTCTAAATTATAATCCTTCGATTAGAAATTAATCGAATTTCTATCGCTTAATAATTTATTATGCGCTTTTTATAAGTTTTTAGGGATGAAATGCCTTTAAGCTCCTAATTAATACTTAATTAGGCTCTAATTAGGACTAAGAGATTTTCGGGTTACTACAATTAATTATTTATAGCGTTCTGACTACTTAAAATAATTAATCTCTTTAATTCTTTAAGTAGTACCACTCAACCTTATTATTGTACTTGAGATAACTCAACCTGCAGGGTTTAGTACACTAAATCTTTTGAGCTCCTTAAGGGAACGTCATCATCATAAACGGATACAGAGACTCGATACAGGTAACTAGCATGACATACAAGCACTGCCACCACCCAAGATGCAGAGAATCTTGGTTTTCTCATGTAACCCTCACCCATAACAAGTCAAAGTGATGGTCAACAACTCATATTCACCTAAAACCTTATCAAGGTTTAAATCAACGTAAAGTCATCGAGATCTAGGTTCTTCACGATGGTCAGATAGAAGAACTCATCTCACTTTGATCCATCAATACGCCATAGACGTATTAGTATAGACAAACATCCAAGTCAAGTCACTTCTTATCTATACCACAGCCTATACCGACCACTCGTCATCAAGTTGTCTCAGTTGTGATCCTTTTTATATCTCATTAAGCTTGACCAATCATACAGACTTCGTGATCTTCTACACACTGTATTATCTAACTTATATATGAGATAAAGGGACATACATATGCAATCAAGTAAACAATTCAGATAGGAGATTGTAATAGTGGTAACATGAATCATTGTATACAAGCTCAACCAAAATTGCTTCCAGTAAACAAATCCAACAGTACTGGTGTATGAGGGGAGGGGGAATTCACCAGTTAAAGTAAATTAAAATCTTTTCTTCTATGAAGATTGAACCTTATATTGATTAGTAGATTTCGGATAACTGAAGCTAGTTCAGGGTATCAGTACTGCTGATAAGTTCAAGTACGAAGTGTATTGTACTGAGTGGTGTATCAGTTAGCAATCGTACTGACTACATAGAAGCTGGTTAGTTGGGCTGATAACTAATGTGCTTGCGGAATATGGTGGTTAATTATGCCTTTACTAAGAACTGATGCTGGTATAAACCATTTAGTCAAATATTGATTGGTCAGTTTTTCATTTTCTCATCAATATCAAACTGATACAGGTAGAGGGTATTAAAATAGTATGTTATGTTGCATTTACTGGTGATGTTCAGTTCAATAATATGCAATGTAAAGGATTCTAGAAGTAAAGAACTGAAAGTAAATAACACTTAGTTTTTTAATGTGGTTCAAAAATATCAGCTCATATGTCTACAGACTGATCTAACAGTCAATCCACTACTTGGGATTAAGTCTTATTTATGGGTACAAGAGTAAACCTAGATACTGAAGTTCACTTTATCATAACCACCTTATTTGGCGTTTTATCATATGCTTGCTGGTTTTTAGGAAGCCTCTAACTGCTTGCGGGTGCAGTTGACCTAAACTCTTGCTTACGGGTGCAAGATAACTAAGCTCTTAGCAACTGATATTTTGTTGCTTACTTGTCCAACTTCTACTTAACCTTTTTGAGAGTTTTGGGTGGAGAGTTTTTCCAACTTAGATTGAGTTGTCACAGGTCGACAACTCAAGATTTATAGGCTTAAAATAATTACAAGAAAATAACTTAGAAAATAAGAAAGCATTTGCTAAAATCCTGAGCTTATAAATATATGTAAACTCTGAGGATTTACTAATGACACTTTGAAACTCTTTTCTTCGAAAATACTGGATGATAGTTCTTGAGATATAAGCTCTGGGTGCTTTGAATATTTGAATGTGCAACGTTTATGTAACCTTCAAATGTTGAATTCTGCACGTATTTATAGAGCGGATGGTGAATAGTGTTGTTGGAGGGAACATCAGTCACATCTATTTTATTTATCTTTTGAAATATGCTCGTTTCAGTCCTCGTACGTCGATTTTCATGTCTGTAACATCGTACATATGAGCTCTGTAACTCTGAAAAATGGTTCCGACTTGTTAGGATCCTCTGCAGATTCGCTCTGACACGTTGAAAGTCAAACACTTAAATTTAAATATTTTCATATTTTTCCAGTTGAGTTGACTTCGTGGTTCTTCTGCATGTTAACTTCGAATTCCACCAGTTGGATCAACTCTGGATTTTATTAGTAGGTTGGACTCCATCTTCTATCAGTTTGATGATTCCAAGTCTCCAGTTGACACTTCACTTGACGTAGTTATCAACAGCTTCGACTTCTCATTTGTTGGTATGACACTTAGTTATTTTGTGGGCTTCTTTGTCTTCAGCAGCGCTGAGTTTTAGTCTTCCAACTTCAGTCTTCAGAGCATTGGTACTGAAATTCCTATCAGCACATCTGACTTTTTAGTATTGCTTGAACTTCTTTAACATGGGACCTATATAAGATGGTAGTTCTTCTGCTGAAACCTATAAATAAAAAGCTAGCTCCTTCTCATGTGAATAGCACTATATTATATCATCAAGGAGATCATCAATGAAGTTTTGAGATCTAATCAAAACACTATGTTAAGATAAAAATTTTCCAATAGAATGTTATCTATCCATGTAACCAAATTTTGTTTCTAAAGCCATCACAAAATATTTTTGTTACCTAAAGTATCACAATCTATGTATGAGTGTGTGTGTTTCACAATCTCTCTTCTCTCATGCACAATTTTTAATTTTGTAATTTTTATATCTTTACTTTTATGTTCTTATTTAATTATTAATTATGATACTTTTTCAAGAAATAATTAAAAATATATTGTCCTAAAGAATAAAAACATTTCCAAAAATCACAAAATAACTACATCTCTACATGTTACCAAAAAACTAATTACACACTCAAATATCATCAAATTTTTTTGACATGCTTTTATTTTTATGATAAACATAATAGTTATCCATCCATAAATTATCATAATTTTATTTATTGACATTTATAAGTTCCAAAATTTTTAAAAGATTATGTCACTTATGAAAGATTTTGTTATAGTGAAAGATGCATGAATAAAGAGAGAAATATAAAAAATATAATAAAACTAAATTTGATCTGATAGTGAGAACTAATTAGGGGTGTGCATTTGATCGGTTCGGATCGACCGATCAAATTTTCAAAACCGAAAACCGAACCGAAGAATTTTTGAACCGAACCAACCGATTTATAATATTGGACCGACCGAAAACCGAATGAAAAAACCGATCGGTTTGGTCGGATAAAAACCGACGAAATATAAATTATATATATATTTTCTAAATAAACATATTTTTATCCTAATTATTTAATTAAAATATTAATTAATTATTATATAAAATATATAAATATATATAAATAATAATTTGGTTCGGTTGATTAAACCGAACCTAAACGAAACAAAACCGAACCGAAACCGATTTTAGTAAAATTTTGAACCAACCAAAACCGACATTTTAAAAACGAATCGAATCGACCAAACCGATCGGTTCGATTGATTCGATTGATTCGGTCCATGCACACCCTAGAACTAATTCTTGATAATCATGTCGCCAGAAATAGTGCAAAAGTGTGTGCCACTAATTTAAGTCTACCGAATATGGTTGTCTATAATGGCACTCTTAATTTCAAATATTATATTAATGGTTGCAGTTTCCTTTGTCAACATAGAGAAATTAAAATGGGTTATTGATGCATAAGTATACCAATTTTGAGTCTATTTTGATTTTTTTCACGAACTTTAAAATCGTTACAAAATACATTAATTTAATCATTTTAGTGATTTTACCACGATTTCAAATTCAGGTCAAATTAGATCTGACTTGACATCTAAAATTTTTACGGTTAGTGATATAAACAACATCGTAGAGAGAATATAAAACATCGTCATTCCATCAAAATAAATCAGATTTTTTTATTTCTAGGATTCATCGCGTCAACCCTCGTTACAAAAATCAAGTCTTCTCGTTTGTTTCATCGTCTGGTTCTAGTTGGGATCAAAACAATCGATATCCTCACTGTACGATGTCGTTTATATCACTGACCGTTTTGTCTATGCTAAATTTTCAGGATGTCAAGTCAGATTTAATTTAGCTTAAATTTGAAATCGTGGTAAAATCTCTAAAGTCATTAAGTTTTTATATTTTGTGATAATTTTCAAAGTTTGTATATTTTGTGACGATTTTTAAAGTTTGTAGGAAAAACCAAAATATATAGGCCAAAAGTTGGTCTATTTATGCTTCAATAATCCAATTAAAATAGAATAATGAAGAAACACCTAGATTGACATAAAATTGCTATGTTGTAAATCTTGAGAGACATGTGTCTGATGACAATGCAGTTACCCTCTTATAACTACCTACCCGTCCACGTGTATTCATTGTCTGAAATCGTCGCCGTAATGTCTTCAAAATCTCTCACAACTTCAGATTCATCTTTAGCTGTAGTAGGTATTTGAGACATCCTAACACTTTCTAATTCGGTAGCCACTTCTTTCATAGTTGGTCTCATTTTCCCTTTCAGATTCAAACATCTTTGTCCAAGTCTTGCAACGAAAATCACCTCTTCCTTTCTACCTTGCTCCAAAACTTGATGATCCAAAATCGTGTCAAGACAGTTTCTTACCATGCATGTAAGAAACCGAGTAGCTAGGCCTCTTTCCTCTTCTTCTTCATCAAATGAAATTGGCCTTTGCCCGGTAAGAAGCTCGACAAGAACCACTCCGAAACTATAAACATCGCTCTTTTCTGTGAATTTACTCGAATGGAAATACTCTGGATCTAAATATCCAAATGTCCCTTTAACCAGAGTTGTTAAGTGAGTTTTATCCACAGCAATGGACTTGGAAGTTCCAAAATCCGACACTTTGACAACATATTTCTCATCTAGAAGGAGATTACTAGACTTGATGTCTCTGTGATAGATTGGTACTGAAGATGCCGAGTGTAAGTACGCTAGTGCCCCTGCTATATCTGCTGCGATTTTCAGACGCATATTCCATGGAAATGGAAATTCTTTATTCGGATCATGTATGAGATCATAAAGGGTACCGTTTGGCATGAATTCATAAACAAGTAGAGGAACCTCCGTCTCCAGACAACACCCCAACAATCTGACCACATTCCTATGATTGATTTGTGACAGTATAGCGACCTCATTTATGAACTGTTGTTCTACTTGATTCTCCTCAACCAACTTGGATTTTTTAACTGCCACAATTGTACCATCGGATAACATTCCTTTGTAGACAGTGCCTTGCCCTCCACGTCCGAGGATTCGATTTTCATTAAAGTGATCAGTGGCCACCTCCAACTCTTTTGCAGTGTAAACTTTTGTTTTCCCAAGTGTGCCTTCATTTGTTTGCTGTTGTTGCAAGAGAAGGCCACCATTTCGTTTGAAGAATTTCTCTTTAAGCATTTTTTCCCTTCTCCTCTTCAACTCCTTATACAACCAAAAGCACGTTAAGAGGAATAGTAGAAACCCTAATCCTGAGCCCATACCTGTATATACATAAATTACTCGACTGAGAAACCATAATCATATGAAACATGCAAGTCAAGCTTATTGAGTTGTATTTTATTATGGCTTTGAATCAAACCTATTGAGTTGCATATATGATCATTTCAAAAGTTTTATTAATATTATACATTTGCTATGCTGCCTATGCACCATAAATATATGTACTGATACATGAAGTTACAATTACAAAAAAATGTAGTAATTAGAGCCAATAAATATTAGAATGAAAACAACAAAAAATTGTTACCTATCAAGCTTATCATCTTGGTCTTGGATGGCGGCCGCTGAATGCAACGTGTGCCATCATTCCTCCCATCACCAACAAACCCTTTTGGACATGAGCAGTGATAAGATCCAGGAATATTGATGCAAATTGAATTTGAAACGCATGTATTAGTTGTATTATCCGCGCATTCATCGATATCTGCTCCATAAGTATCACAAAACATTCCAAAGAATTAAAGCATTAAAGTTGTAAGGTAAATTAAAAAAAAATATTAGAGTACCAACCATGGCATCCTGGGCTAAGGTAAGGAAAGCCTTGATATCCTTTGGAGCAATTACAGAGGTACCCTCCAATCGTAGGATCAAAATCAATACAGTCTGTGTTATTCTGACACACATAATCAGTCGGATTCAATCGCGCTTCTCTGCAATTCACCGCACCAATCCTCCAATCCAGCGGGAACTCTGTCGACCGATAGTTTCTGTTTGGATCATCAGTTCGAATCGCTGTCGAGTTATCCAAAATGGGGTATGTTGCTTGATAATAGTCATCCTTAGTTCCAATGAAGGCGTAGCTGCAAGAGAAATTGGTGCGTGGCCATCGTCCACTGAACTCACTCAAATTCGCTTTCAGGTAAGAGGTGCCTGCATGTGAATAAATAAAAGGTATATATCAGTTAATGTCCCGACGTAATATTTCATTTATTGTTCCGCCGATCAATTTTTGGCGTAGAAACACTTACTTGACTGTTAGAATTTCATGCTGGACTCTACGTCAATATAAAAATGAAATAAAAACGTGAAAAAATTCATCCAAAACGATGTCATTTCATTTTTTTCCACTCCAATATAAGGGAAGAAATAGAATGATATAGTTTTGGATGAACTTTACATGTTTTTATTTCATTTTTATATTGACGTGAAATCCTGCATGAAATTCCAGCAGTCACGTAAGCGTTTGTACGTCGAAAATTGATCGGCGTGACATTAACTGATATTTACCCATAAATAAAACCTAAGGAACCTATGTAAAATAACGGAATTTAGTCTTTTAACATAATTATACAAGACAATGCCGTTTGGTACTTGCATTAATTATTACCTCTAGGAATGGGTGCCCTGCAACAGCCATTGCCGGGCCAATACTCAGAAGTTCTAGTTGGACAATAGGCATAATAATCAGCGGCAATTTGATTATTTTTGCAAACGGTTGCACACATGCTGCCAACAAAACTCTGATTGGCCTGTCGAATCATACCCACCAGTATATCATCGCACCCAATGACGGAGATCCAGCTATCTTCCGACAACGTGAATTGAGTTTCTGACAAGTCAACAATCAAGCTTTGCTCCTCTGTTTTAGTGATTCCCCGCTGAGAATCCGACCAATTGTAGCATGCTAAACCCAGGGTTGGAAGGTCGACACGGACCTGTGATGAATTTGAATTGAGGCGGGTGATTTCCGTCCCCAGAACAGATAGGTAAGCTTTTGCAGGGTTGGTGGAGGTATCGCAACGCACTTCAAAAGATGGCGCCAAATAGCAATTTCGCCCGATTCCAAATGGAAATGGAATCGACAATTCTCCACACTGATCCTGGCACCCATTTTTGGCAATTGAACTCAGGAATACAATCGCTGGCAGAGGAAATGGAGAGAGAGTTAGTTAGGAGAGTAATCCATTCTTTATTTATAAGATGGATTGAAATTTTAGAACATCCCGACACCCTTGATACAAATGCTTAATCAGAGTAATACTAACGCTTGCAGCCTCCAAGCAGGTAAGGATTGCCCTCGTATCCTTGCACGCAGCTGCACTGGTATCCTCTACTGACGTTAGCAACATCAACACACACACTCTTGTCATCTCGACATGGGTAAGTAGTGGGATTCAGCTTTGCTCGGCTGCAGTTTTCAGCCCCGGCAATCCAGTCCAGCCGCACCACCGGGGACTTGTTGCTGATGCCCAATTATCATTCTGCAATGCCGTTGAGTTATGGAGGTAGTACAACGGATACGAAAATCCCATTTCATTCGAATCTGAAACCTCTTGGATAAAGGCGTAGCTGCACGGGAAAAGCTTTCTACGTTGCACTTTTCTGCTCAAGTCAATCAATTCTGCTCCCACTAAATCACTGTCTGTGAGCGAACATGATAAGTCAGCTCATCTAGCTTCATTTTCATGTTTGAACACTTTTCACGCGAAAAATACTTTCGATTGAAAGTTATGTTTATACATATATATAGAGTTACGTTCAAATAAAAACCATTTTTATCCTAAAAACTAATAACCAAATGAATTTATTATGAAAGTTAATGAATCCGTTGCAAAAGTTAATGGATTTAAAAACTCCGAAATTTTCACCCTGGTTCGAATCCCATGAGAAGTGAAAATTCTATTTTTTTGAATTCAGTAATTTTCTCAGCGAATTCATCAATTTTGATAGTGAATTCATCATTTTTTTATTCTCACATTCTCACAATAAAAGTGGTTCTCACGTTAACCTTCCCCTATATATATATATATATATATATATATAAGATGGTTAACGTGAGAACCATTTTTATCGTGAGATCTAAAAAATTATTAATTTGGAGTGAAAGTTAATGAATCTGTTGGAAAAGTTATTGAATCCAAAAACTAGAATTTTCGCCTCTCATGGGATTCGAGCCCTAGGTGAAAATTCTGAATTGTTGGGATTCAATAATTTTTTTAATTGATGCATTGACTATCATACCGAATTCATTTTGTTTACAATGAATTTTCATGGTTCTTAGATCTCACGTTAAAAATGGTTCTTATTTGAACTTCATTATATATATATATATATGCTTGTCTCATATTTTAATTAATTAAAATTATATATAAATAGATAAAAATTATTACCATCAACATCTTTTAGGTCAAGTTTAGTGCTCGAATTTTGCCTGCCTAGTGTATTTTATTTACTTGATCGGGGTTGAGGACTAATAAGTTGTTTGACTGAGGTTATTAACTCTTATTGTTTAGGAGTTTATAAACTGTTGAAAAGTCTTAGTGAAAATAAACTCACAAATAAGTTATAAGATGTAAAAATAAGCTTGAAAAACTTATAAGCTCACAAAAAATAAATTCTTTAACCTCATCTTATTTTTTCATGATGTTAAAACAACAATAAATTTACAGAATTTATCTTACTAATTTTGTTGATTTTTTCTTTCTCTCTTTTACTATAATTTTTTCCATGTAATTTATAAATTCAATTATCGACTTAAACACTTTTATAATTTTTAAGTTATTGTGACCTTACATCTTATAAAATCTTAAAAGATCTTATCAAATATTTCAAATTAAACTTAACCATAACATAAAAACTGAGGTTATTCATAATGAATGATAGGAGTCAACAATAAAAACTATTATTATATCTTTTAATACTTCATCCAAAATTAGTGAGTATATTGTAAGTGGGGTAAGAGTATCATATTATTATATTATTAAATTAATTAATGGTGGATCATGGGTGATAAAATATGTAAATAAATGTTATTGTTGATATTAATAAATATGGATAATTATGGATCATGGTATAAAATTATATATAAAATGTATTGTTAAGAGTAAGAAATATAGAATATTTTGTGAAGTAATTTTCATAAATTGAACAAAAGAAGTTTGAGTGATATATCAAAAAGGAAACAAGTTAGATAAATGGGGAACGGAGAGGGTACATTCAATATCTCCTTTTTTTTGTTTCAAAAAAAAAAAAAAGATTACATAATATATATAATTGAAAATTACCTCCGACGATTTGAGCCTGGCAACAACCATTACCGAGCGAAGTAGGATCAAATGGGCAATACCCGACTCCGGCTGTCTGATTCTCGTCCTCACAAAAGGCTGAGCAGCCACCGTTGGTGTAGCTTCCGTTGGACTGCAGCACCGCGTCATCGCAGCCTATGGCAGTGAGCCTGTTTGTGTAAAACGACAACGCATATAGAGTCCCTGTCAAGTTCACACTCATACTACCTTTATGTGATTCACTTGCATTTCCACTTTCGGACAAATCATAGCAGACTGAGACCAGGTTGGGGTACTTGACCCGAATATAGGATTCATTTATTTCAATTACTTGTTTATCGATGATGGAGAGGTAGGCTTTTGGAGGGTCTGTGGAAGTATTGCAACTGATGGTGAAAGACGGGTCGAGGGAGCAATTTGACCCGACTCCAAATGGATATGGAATCGGTAAATCCCCGCACAGATCCTGGCATCCATGTTTGGCAACTAGACCAGCAGAAATTGATGGTGAAAGAAGCAGGAAGATGAAATAGGAGATACATTTTAATTGAGGAGGCATAATGGGTATATTTGAGATTGGTTGATCACTTATTTACTTATATATGAATGAAGTGGAAAATTGTGGAAAAGTCAATTCGAATATATTTCGTCATGACTTTGTTTTTTTTGTTCTTTTACACATAATTGGTTGCTGTCTTGACTCGACTTGACATTTTTTTTTGAATCTAACTTTTTCATTTGTCATTTGAGTTTGAATATTTTGCACTTTGCGTTCTAAAATTCATATATTTCGTGATGTTAATTTGCTTATATACGTTGCAAAATTTGCACTAAAATGACAAGTGTGAAGAGAATAGGTACGTAAACCCAAAAAATAAAGGGCTAATTGCACGCGCAAACAAAAGACTTTACTCGAATTTGTAAGTTTTACAGGAACATTTAAAATATTACAATTGTAACACCAACTTTAATTTTTTGTAATTAGAACACTCCAGATTTTTTTTAGCGATAAAATAATGTCATTTTACCGGTAAACATCGATCAAGACAAATTTTGTGAAAATAATTAAAGATGTTGTAATAAAAAAAATAAACGGTAATAATATAATCGTAATATTTTAAAAATACCGGTAAAAATTACAAATTTTTGTAAAATTTGTGTTATTTACAATTAACCCAAAAAAAATTGAATAAAAAAGTTTATCCCAACTAATAAAAAAGGCTAAAAGACTAAAAGTTTGGTCCACTTATGCATTGCATAATTTATGGGGATGACTTATTTTTTTAGACCTTTCATTATTAGTTGAAAGAGATTTTATAGCCGCCTCTTATAAAATATTCTATTATTTTTTCAGAACAAGAAAAATAATAAAGAATTTAGAAAGTGATCGTTTGTGGACTTTTTTATTTGGTTCTGAGCTGAAAGATATAATTGTTTTTTAATGTGGTGAATTTATATTATGTTGACTTTTCATTCTATTATTGGGTCGCAGTTAGTGAGCTGATCATGGGAACGTGTTCAATGTATTTGTTAAGTTAAATTCATAGTCTCTTTAATATTACTAATACTCTTGAAATGCCCATAAGAATTAAAAAATTAATCCAAAAAATATATAAAAATAATTTTCTGATATGTTCATATTTATTCTTTGACTATCGATTAATGCATGAGTTAATCAAAGAATTAAATAAGAGTATATTAATAGATGATTTAAAAAGAATATTATAATTTATAGAAACAAACCTATATATTTGGAACATTCAAAAAAGTAAAACAACTCTATATAATTAGGACGAAGGGAAATTTTCAATCAATTTAAAGATAACAATTAGAACTCAACAGCATATGAGTTGCATAACCAATAGAATTTTTTTACGAGCTAAAATATAATATATTGAGGTGGTCTCATGTATATTTATCCGTACATACGGATTTTGATACTTTTGTTCAATGTAAATGATATTTTTCTTCAATATAAATATACTTTCTAAACTATAGAATAAAAAACAAATGATATTTTTCTTTAATGATATTTTTTATTAACAATAAATGATAATTTTATCCGTCCGTACAGTGCGAATGGATGTACAAGAGTTTTTGTGTAATATATTTAAAAATTTGTTAGCGTAGCACACAGTAATTAAGGAGTCGGTTGATATTATATATCAAGTTGTTATACAATTCCAAATTTGTCGTTCATATCAAGGAGACTTTGAATAACGCCTCTATGTTTTCAATGCATTATTCATATAACGACTATATCTGTTATCCTTAATGTACGTGTTCAAGGTTGAATTACGTGAGAAGAAAAATATGGTAGTGTCAGACTCGTTTCTGACATTTTAAGATTCGTATACAAAATAAGAAATAAAGATTTTTATATTGAAAGACTTAGGAGAACTACTAATACAATATTTTAGACATATACATTAAAAATATCCTCATCTTTTCTAATCATGTACATTAACACTTTTTTAAAACGGATAAGGTCAAAATACCTTTTAAGGTATATTGCGAAATACAAATACCTGATCATGGTTGTTCAAGGGGCAATTATAATTTTTATGTTTCTAATATGCGGTAATATCTCCATCGACTAATGAAATGCTAATTATCTTAACGATTTCGGATAAATAAAACATTAAGAAGATTTTTAAATTTGACTAAATACTTCAGGGGAATATTTGTACCTTATATAAAACACTTGAGATTATAAAAAACTTGAGGGCTATTAACACCTAATTTTTTTGGTCATGAACAATTGTTGTGGCATGTCTCATTGCATCCAATTGTATGATCTATGTATTTTCGAACACGTCAATTTTTTGGTGACTAAAAAAATTGAGAGTGCTAATTTTGCAACAAATTGAAAGATGGTGACAATCAACTTATTTCATACTACTATATTTGAGTAAGAGTTTATTCATTAATTAACAACTTCTTGCATATTATGTTTGAAATTAACATTATTTACTCCAAGATTATATTAAGTTATTCGTTAGTTTAAATAATTATGAAAATTATATCTTATATGTTTAAATATTACACGCCGTGGTTGAGTTTTGAATTCTTATTTAAATTACTAATAATTCATTTTAACTTTTTTAAACTTAATGAGAAATAGTAGTGTATTTTTTATTTTATTTTCTAGGAAAAAAATACCATACAAAATGACATAACCACTAACTATTACAAGATTTATTATATTATCCTCAGAAGTTTTTTCTTTATCTCAAATACTCATATGACACATCTAATAAGTATTAGAAATATATTACTCATCCATCCACAATAAGTGTATCACTTGTAAATGGTATGAGTTTTAATACAATAATTGTTGATTATTGTTTAAGTAGAGAAAGAGTCCGACATGTGTTAGGTTGTGAGGTTGAATAATCAGGAGTAATGTCCTAAAAAGAAAAGTGATACACTTTTCGTGAACATCGGATAAGAAAATTGTGATACACTTATAATGGACAGAAGGAGTATAATTTTGTTTAGCATAATTAATACTCCATTCGTCCCAACCAAGATGGTCTGTATTCCTTTTTGGGTTGTCTCACCTAAGATAACCTGTTTTTTTTAGGAAATAATTATCTCTTCAAAAGTTGTGGGACCTACCTACTTTTTATCACTTTATTCACTTTTTACATTTCTCCTAAATAAACGTGCCAAAAAGAAATGGACCGTCTTAGGTGGGACGGAGGGAATACTATTTTATAGCATATTGATTATTTAATTTCTTTATGAATATTATATGTCAATGAATATGAAATGTATATAATGAATATTTATAAATTTATAAGAATTTTTCAAGGTGCCATCTATTTGTTGGGAGAATTTTGTAATACTTAGTGTTTTGATTAGATACTAAAACCCTAAGATGATTGCCCTGCTGATGTAACATAGATGTTGCTCACTTGTTAGAGAGCAAGCTTTTTGTGCTTACAAGTTTCAATAGAAGAACTATCAGTATTGTTATCCAATTGAAGGAGTATAGAAGTAGTACTAAAGTCTTTTGTACTGATAAAAGAGTTGGCATAGCGCTACTGAAAAGCACGGACACAGTGCTACTGAAGACAAAAGAACAACAACACTACTGAATATAGAAGGACAAATAAGTAAAGACAAGACCAAGTGTCATTTCAGCAGAACAAGACGAGAAGCTGCTGAATAGTAATGTCAGCTAAGGTACCTACTGAAGAGACACGAAGTCAACCCTAATGAAGAGACACAAAGTCACCATACTGAAGAAACATGGAGTCAAACCTACTGAAGAAACATAAAATATTTTAAAGCGTGAGTGTTCGACCGCCCACGTGCTAGAGCGTATCTACAGAGAATATTGCCATGACAGAGTGAAGTACAAGACTTGCAGAATGCTTTTACGATGTTACATGCACGAAAAGAGACGTACTAAGATTCAACCAGAAGAATTCAAACGACAAATGGAATGGATGTGATTGGTGTTCCTCCAACGATACTATTCTCATCTCTCTTGTAAATACCCAATTGACTCAAACTTTGAAGGTTACTAGAAAACGTTGTGCTTTCAAGTCTACAAGCTTTCAAGCTAACAACTTTTCAATCCTACAAACAACAAATTTTTGAAAAAGAGAATTTTACAAAGTTATAAGTATATTCTCATAATATAAATACACATATTTACTCAAGATTTCAGCATACATTCCATTAGTTTCTAGGCTTTTTTTGTATAATCTTATGTCTTGATCTGGTTAAACTGTTCTTTGTAATAGTTTAATCTTAAGTTGGAAAAACTCAAACCATTTATTCAAACCCCTATAACTAAGAGTTAGTATAAGAAGAAAAAGACAAGTAAGCAACGAATTGTTAGTTGCTGAAAGCAAGAGAATGACAAGTTAGTTGGGGTAAAGATAAAGTTAAACTTTGTACTTAGGTTGTCTTGCATCTGTAAGCAAGTGAATGGGTTTCCTTTCACTCGTAAGTGAAGGAAAAACGACAAGTGGGTCAGGCTACAAATAATGTGAACTTTTGTACTTAGGTATTCTTTCACCCGTAAGCAAGCTAATCCTAGTTATTGGATTGTCTGATTTATCAGATTGTATACGTAGGAGTTGATCTTCTCGAACCACATTAAAATCTATGTGTGCATCTTTCAATACTACTATTTCTATTCTATATTATTGAATTGTCATCAACATCACACTTATCACAGCATAGCTTTAAAACATAGAAACCAGTAGCCCTTTGCTACTGAAGAAAACTAATAATGACTAAACTCATATTCGACTAAGTCTTTTAATTCAATTTTAATAAGACAAAACTTAACCACCACATTCCGCATCTAAGTTAGTTATCAGTCCAACTAATCAACTGACAAGCAGTCTGTAGGATTGCTAACTGACTTCATGTTGGGAAAATTCCTAAGTGTCGGGAATTCATAATCTTAACTATGTGTTTTGATTTGATCCCAAAACCTTTGATAATTGCATTCATCAAGTAACGATGTCTTGCTAACTTTTTCGAGTTCAAGTGTTTATTTCGAGTTTCACAGAACTATCGACAGACAGCCCAAGGCGATGAAGTTCGAAGCAGTACACATGTCCTGTATTATTGATTGGAGTATCAATACCAGTGCAACCGAAGAGAAGCTAACTGAAGGATCGTGTGTTGAAGTCGGTAGATGGAAGGAAGGCCAACTGAAATCTGAAGACTGAAGGGAAGCGTTATTGATGGACAACTATTATAGAATGAAGTTAAAGACTGATGTCAGAAGATTGAAGGCTTAAGATAGAGACTGAAGACTTAGCGCTGCTGACAAAAATAAGTCGAAGAACTGACTAAGTGTCATTTCAAGCAAGCTGACTGACTAAGTGAAAATCAAAGCTGAGTACCAAAAGTCAAAGCTGGGTACCAGTAGTCAAAGATGCCTATCTATAGTCAAAGATGGTTGATGGAAGATAAAAGCTAACTATATCTACGTCAAGCTGTTGCATCATACTGACTCAGGAGTTCAAAGCTGATAAAAGACAGAAGTCCAGGTTGCTGATAAAAGACGGAGAAGTCTAGACTGGACCAAGCCTAAAGTCAAAGCTTATAAAACACGAACTCTCATCAACTGAAGAAAAATGAAGTTTCTTTTGCCTTGAGTGTTTGAATCGACACGTGTTGTAACGTATCAGCAGAGAATCCTGACACACCATACCATATTTTTAGAGTTGCAGGGCTACAGTTTACGATTACACAGACATCTGACAGCAACGTACAAGGATTCAACAGGAAAGTCTTCTAAAGATAAAACGGAAGTATTTGAATGGCAGTCCCTCCAACTGCTCTATTCTTATGTCTCCCTATATATATGCACAGAATCCAACATTTGAAGGTTACTGAAACGCTGCGCAATCGAATTCTCAAAGCAATCAAAGCTCAAAGCCAAAGTTCATTCAAACAACGATTTCGAAGAATAAAGTTCACCGTGCTATCAATAAACCTTCAGAGCTCACGTATACATATCAGCTTAAGGTTTCAATATAAACTTCCTTATATGTAAGATATTCATAGTAATACACCTTCGTCCCACCCAAGATGGCTTGTATTCCTTTTTGAGTTATCCCGAGCCCAAAATGGCCTGTTTCCTTTTTAGGAAATAATTATCTTTTCAAAAGTTATGGGACCTACCTACTTTTATCACTTTAGACCTTTCTCCTAAATAATTATGCCGAAAAGAAATGGGCCGTCTTGGGTGGGACGAAGGGAGTATATCATAAGCCTAGATTTGCTGAGTTTGACGCCTGTGTCAACTCAGATCCTTAGTTGGAAAAACCTCTCTACAAAACCCCCAAAGTTAAGTAGAAGTTTGGGCAAGTAAGCAACAAGTTTTAGTTGCTGAAAGCTTGGTTTTCTAGCACTCATAAGCCAGAAAGTGTTTCGACTGCTCGTAGAGAGTAGTTAGATTTTCCTAGCACCAGCAAGCGTAGGAAAGAACGACGAGTTAGGCGGGATACTATAAGGTGACCTCAGTATCTGGGTTTATTCTTGTTCTCGTAAACTGTAGGGAAATCTGATTTTACCCTCTTTTTAGGATCTATTGTGGATGTTTAATTCACCATACATTGATTATATATCTAGCATGCATCTATGTAGTTAATTACAATACGTAGGTATTTACTCGTGTTTACCTACGAATTTCTCGGGTATAAGATCAATGACAGACTCCAGATTTGATCTTCTGGACTGTATCCCGAATGCCTATTCTCTAATACTGAGTGAGAGCATTCTGTGGAGAATAATGTAAAAAAATTCACCTTCTTCCTTCTACTATGAGATTTTCGAAAATCTCAATTGAATGAATAGGATTATTCTGATTTTCTCTCACCTGTATTTATAATGCATTTCAGGAATCCTATTTAGATATAATCCTTACATATCTAATAAATATAATCATATATTTTCAGATAAAATACATCTAGAATAATTATCTCTTGATATCTAATGATATCAGATAATACCTCTTGATATCTAATGATATCAGATAATATCTCTTGATATCTAATAATATCAGAAAATATCTATCTAGATACTGGGGATGTATTAAAATAATATATTAATCAGAACAGAGTCCTAGTGGGATTCTACCTGTAGTGGGCTAAAATTCAGCAGCTCCAGGCCTTAATGGGCCAGTTCAGGGATCAAATGCAAGGAATAAAGATGAGCCTAAAATAAATTAATTATCTTATATTCAGCCCATAACATAAATTAATTCATAATCATTTATTCATTCCACTAGAGAATAAATGTTGACTTGCCCCTTTATTACCGAAGTTGAGTCGGGCATGCACTTAGACTTACGAACCCCTGTATTTTAGATATCGTACATCCATTAATTATTTATAGCATCCTGACTGCTTATGTAACAACTCGAAAAATTTAAAACTTTTATTAGTGATGATTAAATCATTTTCTGATGGTGCTAAGACCTTAAAAATGTTTAAGGTGACCAACGAAACGAATTAGAATCGATTCGGAGATCAAAAACTAGAGAAATAAAAAACTAGAGATTAGTCCAACCGGATTAGGGTTTTCTGAATAGTCTGAACATAGAATGAAAGATCTAGAATGAATCTCAACAAAAGAATTGCGTTTATAGAATCTTCTCACGAAAATATGTGAGAAGCCAAAGAGTTAGAATTTTCGGGCATACTTGCCCGGTCAGTCTCAAGTACTATTCACAAGCCGGATCAAATTCCAGTCCGTTCTAATAAATGAAATTAATGAGAACAATAAAAATCATGAAGGAATATGTTATTATAAATTTAGATTTCATAAGAATCAAATTCTGAACGAAATTCCTGAAGAACTTAACCGAACACCGGATATATCTACCGAAAAAACCGTAAACTGATCCGAATGAACCGAAACTCAAACCAATTGTCTAAATCAATAATAAATTATTTATATGACTCAAATTAATTGTGAAAGCTTAAGAATTCGATAGAAATTCGAATGAACATAATTTAATTGTCGGACACCGTTTTTCCGCGATAATCCAGAATTGACTTACTGGATGCAATCCGAACTTCATAAAATTATTATAAACTATGAAATAACTATTTTTAAGGCTATTTAGGAAAATAAAATCTCAAGGTTCCGAGAAATCAATGAAAAACGTGATAAAACTTAAAGAACGGGTATTAACATTCGAAATCGGGAAAGTTTGACTAGTCCTCTCCCAACTACCATAATGGACAGCCATATGGCCTGCCCAACAGCTCATTTTACAGTAGCAATTCGTGCATCTCTCTCTCTCTCTCTCTCTTTGGAACCGATTTCTCTATTTGTTCTTCAAATTCTTCATTTTTCTTAAGCTTTAATCCTCCGTTCGAACCCATTCCAACCCTCAAAATAAATTTCTAAGACCATAAAAATGTAGTATTCATCATTCTCTTCAATCCTAATGTACTAGAATTTTTTTAAGAATTTGTTTTCATATGAAACCCTAGTTTCGGCCCCTTCAATTTTCGTGGCTTTTGAGCCATCAAATGCTCTCAAGACATGAATGGAATATTCTTAGAAATGTGTTTAAAGTTTGAAAATTTTTGGAGCATGTTTGGTATTTTTTGATTTTTGTTAGAATTGTTTTTATAGAAGATGAAGCATGATGTTGTGAATTTTATTTCATATTGTTGGTCGTTGATGTGTTAGGAGTATATAGAATAAAGATGAGAATTTTTGAAATATTTCTTGTATTTATTTTGAAATGGCCGAACCATATATGAAATTTTTAGGCCATTGTTTGATTTTATTTGTTAAACAATAGTTGAGATATAGTATTTAATATATGATATGAACATCATATATTAATCTTGGAATTATTGAAACACTTCTCCTATTTTTCTCAAAAGGGCCGAAATATACATATAATTTTTGGAATTTATTTGGATTTTATTTGTTGAAAAATAGTTGAGGTATAGTGTTTAATATATGATATGAACATCATATATTAATCTTGAAATTATTGAAATGCTACTCCTATTTTTTTAGTTGGACCAAAACTATATATATATTTTTTAAGATTTATTTGATTTTTATTTATTGAAATTAATATTAAATATGATGTTTGGAAAAAAAAATATGAATCTATTATACTTTGTTGGGAATTTATTGAACACATACAATATATATGTAAGGACCAAAAATTTCAAGCATTTAGTTCATATTATAAATATTTAGTTGGTGTTTAAAGTTAATATTTCATGTTTATTGCATATTATAAACATGTTGTGAAGTGGGTAGAATTTATTGAGTATATATATACATATATTGATATTACTGAAAATTATATATCGTAAATAAGCATGTGTTTTAATTTTAATGTATGATATGAAATGATATTTCATGTTTAGTATATGATATAAGCATGATATGAATTTTGTGGAATTTATTGAATACCAATGTTCAATAAAGCAATATTACCGAAAATATAATGCTTATTAACTCATGATTTAAATTTTATTTGATGATATTGAGTTGGTAATTAAATTCTATAGAAAGATAAGAGCATAACATGATTTTATTGAAAGTTATTGGATACTTATGCTAATTGTTGCTAATTACCGAAACATAGCAAAATGGTTAAGTATGAGTTTGATTTTAATTGTGAATGATGCTATAATAGTTAATATATAAGTCTAGAATGAATGAATGGAACACTCATGCACACATACACAATGTTTGTGTATTATGTTAGAAATTAGGGTTTCTAATGCTTTATTATGGTATATGTTGTGTATGGTGTTGTATAATGTTGTATGGTTATATTTATCTTATATCGACAAACAAAACCTCAAACGTAAACAACATAGTACTTGATGTACGAGAATCCAAAAGAAATCGATAAATTTCGATAACTTAATAAGGAATTAATGAGAATCGAAGTTAGACACAAACTAGGGTTTTCTATTAATAATAGGGTACTCAAATGTGAGTTCCTAAGTTAAAGAAACCAAAAGCCGACTTACAAACGTAAATACTCAACAACGACAACCTAATACGATATTAGATTGAGCATGAAGACAACTCGATACGAATAACTTACACAATCTCCGACGAGTTAAGAGAAACAACATGTCGAAAAGTGTAAGCTAAGATTCGAACATAAGATGTCGATCCTTATGTCTCAAAGGTCGAGTTAGTATTCACAAAGAATTTCATTAAGTTCTAAGTATTTACTTACATGATAGTATGGGATAACTTGAATCATAAGCCAAGACTCCCCTTTATTGGTCGTGTTAATACGACAAGCCGTCAAGCATAACCTACTAGCTAGGACGTAACTATAATTGTTAAGTCTAGTTAGTGGCTTAAGAATGTCCTAATTTACCAATCATAACTTGAGTACCAACAATCTATAACGTAATAACATTTAGAAGAACACTAAGGTTAGAGTGGAGGTTAGACTCGGAGTATAGGACTCATAAGTCGAGGTTCATCTATGAATGATGAAGGAATATAGTTTGGGAATTGAAAATGTAAGATAATAGAAATTATCTTAAAACCATCATACGAAATCACAAGGAACCCCTAATTGGGAACTTTAAGTCTTAATTTATAAACGACCCTCGATCAATAGAAGAAATCTAAGAAAAGCTATTTTCTTATGAAGGGCCTATTCATACGTAGTCACTGAGGAAGGACAATCACACCCTGCTTCGCTTAGAACTTATAGCTTCGGACTAGCAGGTCGGCTCTCTTGAAACAAAATGATATGCATACCTCAAAGCATAATTTTTACAAAAGGTTTATGAAATATTATTGCATGAACTGTTATTGACTGCCAAATATTTATGTTTTGTTGTGATCCTATCTGAGGTTGGTATATCCAACGTGGTATGAGAATGAGTTGGTCCACCAACGTTAAAAAAAGGGTAACGATCGGATCCGACTTAGTTAAAGACTAACTCGGATTGTGTACATGGGTAACTATGTGTTAAGGTGAGCTACCTCGATCGATCACGACGACTATGTGTAGATGGCCACCTCCATAGTTCGCAGATGAATGAATGAATGATCAGATATGGAACAACGTGGATGAAATAGTCCGGCCGGACACTTTGAAAAATGATAAAATATTTTGATAGGCATGAGTCATTTCAACTAAAATCCTAATGTGCTATTGTGGGCAGTTCAACAACTTTACAAAGAAAATGTTTTCGGCAATGTGTCTACCGAGTACTTTTGTACTTAGCCTTACATTTCATTTTTGATGTGCAGGTTGAGCAGAGATTGGCGATGAGTGCGAGGTGTAGAGTGACAAGTGTTTTGTTGCTATAATAGAAAGGTTTCTAGAACCTTGGGCATGCATCGTCATATGCATGTCCACACGTTTATTGCTGCCAAACTCTGATAATGTTTTAGTGTCTTTTGATTATAACTGTTATTCATTCTCATATTGAACTTGAGGTCGTGCATCATTCCTTGAATTGTACTCTGATTGGGTTATATTTAGATATTGAATCTTTTGACAAGTCCTTCTGGGACTTGGGTTTATATTGAAACAGCTTATTCCTTTCGGTTTATGCATTTATGAGTAGTTGATGGTTAATTGTATTGATTTAATTATGTATGTATCCGATGCATTATCATACCAGTGGTGATCCTTTTAATCCGCACTTCCTCGAGAAGTCGGGTCGTCACAAAGTGGTATCAGAGTCAGGTTCGCTCCGAACCCTAGAAACCCTTTCTTGAATTCTAAGTTGAAAGTTGAGTCTAGAAATTATTGGTGTTTGACTGCCACTGCACTGTACTCCATCGTAGTCCTGCTCAACGAGGAAAAAGGTAACTATCTCAACTGAAGGTTATTTTGAAATTATGGAAGTATATAGAATGTGAAATGGACTCAGAAATGTTTCTTTGTTTGAAGGTCGAAATATATTTTGAAAAATGAGTGAATTGAATTTGAAAAGTTACTTTCAAAATAATTGGTCATTAGTTTGAAAGAAGTTGCAAACTTTAGGGGTTTGGTAAATGAGTAATATGAGAATTCTTGTTTATCGCAATCTATGTCATGATCCATGTTTACTGCTATATGCGAAGCATGCTAGGAACATAATCTAAATGAGTATGTTTCCTCATGAGAACATAGACTCTTAAGACGCATGACCCCTTTTGTGCCGAACTTAGTATGAGAACATAAGGTATCCCCAATTGAACGGAATACTAAGGAAGAACGAAAACATAGAAATTTTAAGAATCATAATCCGAATGGATTTGAGGAGAAAAACGGGACAAATCTACGATGACGAAGCGATGACTTAACTGGAGGTTCGCACTATTATGAGTCCCAAACTCTCTATGCAAAGGAATTCCGAACACCATGCATGTTGCCTCTATCGTGGCAATAATGAAAAGAATCAAAGTATAACGTTAAGGAAGTATAAAAAGAAAGATCAAATTGTAAGTACATTATAGGAATGATTATGATCGAATGTTATGATGCGAATAGAAATAATGAATCATGAACCCAATAAGATAGGGTGACCAGTTAGCCTTTACCCGAATGCTAGACATCGAACGTTTGTTCTGTCCTAAGAAACCATACAGTCTCTTCCCAGAGTCAAAACCATGAAAGTAGTTTCATAAGAACTTAGGAATATAAGATGGTTCAGACTGTTTTTACGACTAGGCGCCCACTGTCCTCTAGGGCCACACCCAGAGGAGGTCATACGCTCCTATCGTTCCTACCAGATATGCCGAGGAGACGACCTCGGCGAGTTCTTAGCTCACTTCGTTCGTTATTGGGCTGCTGCACATGCCCGTGGTACGTCATATTATGACAGTGTGCTTCAACTGATCATGAGACTGCCATCCGATTGGAAAAAGGGATATGCCCGTGAGATATCGGCAGATTATATCTATCGACACCGAGAGAGCTATGATCTTGAGGCGGACCTGCCTCATTTTGTCAGTCACCTGAGCTATGTATTCATGGTATATGGAGCTGCACCATGTGGACCGTATCTTCCCGAGCCGAAATACACCTGGCGCGATGAGATTCCCGAGTGGCTTCACCCGGAGGTGCATGCCTCGTTTGGCATCTGATGGACCCGTATTCTTGCCTGGCTGTGGCAGCAATATGTTCGAGGCTGGACCTTCCCATCCTCGACAACTAATTTTTCTGATCCTACTGCCAGTAGGATTCCAGCCCCGTTATTGCCCGCTCAGACCATCGCCACCGATCATTCTATGTCATCATCCACCTCTACCTACCGACACTCCCCTATCTCAACCGTCGCCATCCCCGCATGGACCCCTGTACCATGATACTGTGGAGGTTGATGATCCATGTGGCCTAGCTGCAGGCACCGTGAGAGGAGCTTGTGCCCGTCTTGCTGCTGCTCCATTTCCACCGTTGCTTTGAGGATCACGGCGAGATTCGGCGAGACACAGGCTGCTGTGGAAGAAGCTAGGGTCATTAGAGTCCGAGAGCCCATGGCTCCCACACTCGATGCTGAGGTCGAAAACCCAGAGGAGGACCTGCCAACTGACGATGAGATAGAGGGGGTAGATAGTTCCCATACTTTCGGTCCTGACTCCGACATATGGAGCCCTGTCTACACCCCGGGAAATTATGGATCTAGTTCTTAGGACTAGATAGTGTTTATCTATATACCCTTGTATATCTTTTGGATGCATGCGGAAATGATGAGTCGTTCTGACATGAACCCTTATTCTGATGACCACGGTAGCGTTTAGATTTTTATACGCACCGTGACTAGGTACACTGAGTGATGTTGATATTAATTTTCAGAGTATCATACTCGGTACCTGGCCTTTTGTGGATGGTAAAAGCGATGATGAAAGTCCTCATAGAGACATTTGATTTGATATGATGATAGCTCCCCGAGAGCTTTAGTTTTTAAGGTTGCGATATGTGGTGTTCGATGACGTGCTAGATTTGTGCTTATGATTATATATACATACCGTGCTAAGATATTTATGATCCTAACGGATGGTATAAGAAGAAATTTGATTACCTATATTTATGAAAGATAGAATGCCTCCTAGAAGAAGAAACCGTGAGGTAACACCCGAAAGAGAGGACACTCTACCACCACCACCATCGGTAAGAATGATTGAGAAGCTATTCCTCAGACAGAATCCGCTAACCTTCAATGGGACTGGGAATCCCGTGGATGCAGAACTATGGATTCACGCATTAGAGCGAATCTTCAACTTCCTTCACTGCACCCCTCAAAAACGCTTGTCATGCGTTGCCTTCCAAATGACCGGTGTCGCCGACTGCTGGTGGGAGGCGAAGAGGAAGACCCTATCTAAAGAGGAATTGGAAGATTACACCTGGGAGGAATTTAAGGAGGAAGTGTATGAGAAATACATTCCTAAGAGTTACAGGAAGATGAAGGAACATGAGTTCTACAATCTGCGACAGGGGAAGACAACAGTCGCGGACTACGATAGGGCATTCTGCGAGATGTCGTGGTATGCACCTCAGCTGGTCGACACCGATGAGAAAAGAGCAGAAAATTTCAGGACGAGACTCCGTCATGAGATCAGGGTGTCGCTAGCCGACCATGGAAACTTGACCTACCATGAGGCCCTCTCAGCAGAGCATTGGACATCAAGGCTGTCTTACCCGAGGAGAGGATTGTCACTGTGCACCCACTGAATCACCAAGGGGATCGTGAGAAGAGAAAGTGGGAAAGACTCCACCAAGGTCAAGGATCACATGCTGGCAAGGTCGACAGGAGGCCATGGCAAGGGAGTAATGTGCCATCTGGGCACGGACAAGGTAATGGACGCCCCATGGTACCCGCGCTTGGCGGGGGAAACCAGAGGTGTGTGAAACTTCCTGTGTGCCCTAGGTGCTACAGGATTCACAAAGGAGTATGCATGTTCACCAATGACGGATGTTTCAAATGTGGCCAGAAGGGTCACTATTCCAGGGACTACCCAGGGATGCGCCAAGGAGGAAATGGCCGTCCCAACGTGTGTAACCGAGTCCAACCGGTTCGCGCTATCCAAGCTCAACCGCTTCAGCAACAGCCCCCGGTTCGGTACTTCCAGCCGATCCAACGACCCTAACAACCACGATGGTAACGACAACAACAATGGCGACTGCAGCAACAACAACAATACCGACAGCAGCGCAACAATAGCAGCAACAACCACAGTAGCAACAACAACAATATCAACCACCACCGCAAGCCAAAGCCTACGCCCTCAATCAAGAAAGGGAGTTCTCGCAGGAACCAAGGAAACTTGGCAGGTATGGGAACACTCATCCAATTGCCTGTTATCCAACTTCTCGATACTGGCGCCTCGTATTCTTTTATTGCTAAAGCATGCGTAGAGAACTGAGGACTAGATCCTAAACGCGCTGAAAAAAGCATGAGAATTTCTTAACCAGTAGGAGGCATAAGAACGGTAACTGACGAGCCCGTTTTTCGTGCTTTTTTGGGGTAGTCCTTGCCCTAGAAAGAGTGCATTTTGTATGTGTTCTTTGCGTGTGTTTGTGTCTGGGAGGACACGCTTTGGGGTATTGCGGGTTGAGCCGGACCTTGGGCAAGATCGGGCCACCTCACGTGAGAGAGGTAAAATCCAGAAGACTATCTTGGCAAGGCGGTCGACATCTTGCCAAGACATCGCATCGCATGGGGCCGAGCACGATCAGCGAGTTGGCGTGAAGACAAGAAGGTGTCGAGACAAGGAAGAGAGGTAAAAGGGCGAGGTGATGCGGTGGATGGAGGTTCAAGTCGGGATGCGGTGGGAGATCTGAGACAAGATCTCGGCGGACTTGCACGCAAAAGGAAAGATTCTGGGCAAGGTCCTCTCTGCCGCCTATTTTATTTTTGCCGTAAAGGGAAAGGTCAACCTGCAGTGCTGCGGATGAGACAAACCTGCCAGACTGAAGCCAGAGGAGCCCTTGTCGGGGTCCAGAGCTCGAGCCAGCTTGCTGCCCTCACCACCTACCGCCTTGAGATGCGTGCGCTAACCAAGACAAAGAGGAGTTTACTTAGGCTCCCAACATAATTCGAACTCCAGTGTGCATAACATAACACAACATTAGGAGAGAGCATCAAGTCCGAAAATTCTCTCTACACTTATCTCTTTTATTTCTCTTTGCTTTCATGAGTGATTGGTGAGGAAGAAACAAGTCCTACGGGCAAACATTTATATTATGTATTTGGTTATCTCTACTTGAGCAACTGCTTGGCAGAGAATGCTTTTCGTTTACGTTTGATTTTCTATCCAAGTATGATTTCGTTTATGTTCTTGTTTATTGCTTTTATGTTTATGTCGATTATACGTGAGTAGTCGGTTTGGTTGGGCTCGGAGTGAAGCACGTTGAGTCAAGGTCATGAGAGTTGTGAGGTCTAAACGTCCTTAGAACCTTGAGTGGGTGTTCCCGAAGCTCTAGGCCTTTATACACATGTTATTCCTTTCCTTGAGCGTTAACTCGGTCGGTAGCCTTGGGGGGAGGGGTAGCTACAAGCAATAGCCGGAGTAAGACATCGAGTGTCTCCTTGTCCCGGGAAGTGCGGCTGGAGTGGGTGATTGTAGCCATCGGCCATGGGCAAAAGGCTACGAGCCACTCCCTTGGACCGACTGTGGCTAGTTGGGCTGTCTAGTAAGTAAAGCTGTTGGGGCGGAAGAACCTATCTTGGAGACCGTCATGGCAAGGGGGCAAGGCAGGGGGCCTCTGTATTTAGTCCTAAAATCTACGGGCAAGTTGGGGCTGGGGGGCCTGGTGTACGTGACAACCTAAAAGGGCATCTACCCCTTGGTACCTTTAACCACGACATACACTCTTGGTGAAAATCCTTAAACCTATGACCGACATCTTGACCAGTATCCCAACGTGCGGAACCCTTGGCCCAACTACTTGTTATTTAATCTCTTTACCTTGTGTTTAGTTTCAGTTTTACATTCTGCTTAAGATCTATCTCTCGACATTTCTCTCGAGACCGTCACCGATGACACCTTGCCCTCTGGGCAACCTCCTACTCAAACTGTGACAACTCGAGTAACAACACAACCATCTCTCTTGGGTTCGACCCCTTAACTTCCCATATACGGAACTATGTGTTCAAGTTGGAGGAGATTATAAATATATCTTGACGTGTCTTGGGACCTCTAACGACGGGTATCCGAGCATCGTCAGATTGGCGCCGTTGCCGGGGAGCTGCGCTATTCTAGTGTTGTTATTCACTTTTTAATTTTTTGTTTGGTTTTTGTATGCTCCGACCTAACCTTGCAAAGCGGGACGGAGAGCTCTGTTGACCAGTTGAGAGAACCATTCGGAGAAGAAGAGGCAAGCTAAGGAGAAACGCCCCCGTCTTGAGGAGGCATGTACCAAGGCAAGACAACATGGAGGAGAGGAATCCACAAAACCCACCACCTCCGGAGAGAGCGAGGCGCTTGGGAGATGATGTTCCCGAACAACAATAGTCTCGCCTGGGCATCACCTTGCCGAGATCGAGGACAAGCGGGGCTGAGGCACTCTTTTATGCAGATCTTGCCAAGCTTGATGATATGCCGGGAGGGACCCCAGCGCCACGAGATTTCGAATGGTGTGTAGCACCATAAGGTGTGGGGATGAAGTCAGAAGGAGTACATCAGACTCATATCCTTTCCATTCACTCTCCATGGCGGTGCTCGAGTGGTCAGACACTTTGCTACGGGTAGTGTCACTACTTGGGCGGGGCTCCAGAAAATTTATTGAGAGATACTATCCCATATCAAGGATACAAGCGTGAGAAAAATGATGAGTTCCCTTCAGATGGGGAATGGCGAGACGATGTACGACTATTGGTGTCGTTTCAAGTCCATCTTGGCAAAGTGTCCTAATCATCAAATATCCGATCAAGATCTGATTCAATACTATGTGAATGGCTTGAGGGCGAGTCAGAGGCAGCTCGTGAGTGCTGCGTGCGGAGGTTCCATCCTCAACAAACAACCCAGCGAGGCATTCAAACTACTCGCAGACTTGGCTGAGGAGTCTCGAGATGATGCCAACGCAATGGTCAAGACGATGCCCAACCAAGAAGCTACTACTTCAGATGGATCCGATATGAAGGATATGAAGGTCATGATGAAACAAATGATGGACCTGATGAGACCCTCTATGGCCAAGAAGAATGTCAAAGCATGTCAGCTTTGCTTTGCCACCACCCACAATACGGACGAGTGTCTCCTTGTCCCGGGAAGTGCGGCTGGAGTGGGTGATTGTAGCCATCGGCCTTGGGCAAAGGGCTGCGAGCCACTCCCTTGGACCGACTATGGCTAGTTGGGCTGTCTAGTGAGTAAAGCTGTTGGGGCGGAAGAACCTATCTTGGAGACCGTCTTGGCAAGGGGGCAAGGCAGGGGGCCTCTGTACTTAGTCCTAAAATCTATGGGCAAGCTGGGGCTGGGGGGCCTGGTGTACGTGACAACCTAAAAGGGCATCTACCCCTTGGTACATTTAACCACGCCATACACTCATGGTAAAAATCCTTGAACTTATGACCGACGTCTTGACCAATATCCCAACGTGCGGAACCCTTGGCCCAACTACTTGTTATTTTATCTCTTTACCTTGTGTTTAGTTTCAGTTTTACATTTTGCTCAAGATCTATCTCTCAGTACATTTCTACTGAGACCGTCAGCCTGACTGACACCTTGCCCTTTGGGCAACCTCCTACTCAAACTGTGACAACTCGAGTAACAACACAACCAGCTCTCTTGGGTTCGACCCCTTAACTTACCATATACGGAACTATGTGTTCAAGTTGGAGAAGATTATAAATGTATCTTGACGTGTCTTGGTACCTCTAACGACGGGTATCCGGGCGTCATCAGTAACACACACATGTTCGAACCTAGAACTTGCACTAGGCTCACTTAAGGTCATGACAGATGACCTTCACGTCATACCTATGATAGATGTGGACATAATTCAAGGAATGGATCTGTTAACCGAACATAATGCGACCATCCTATGCAATGAAAGGAAAATTTCTTTCCAACATCCTAGGGAGAATCCTACAGACTTTCACGGGATCATCATGGGGAGGAGAGTCCCAATCATATCCGCGCTACAAGTAAGGACATTGCTGAATAAGACAAAGAACCACGCCTACCTTATCTATCTCCAGGAAGAAGACCAGAATGAGAAAAGGATAGAAGATGTTCCGATCATGAGGGAGTATCCCAATGTTTTTCCAGGCGAACTACTGGTATTACCGCCAAACCGATAGATTGAGTTCACGATCGATCTTGAACTAGGTTCTGCCCCTATGTCGAAGGCTCCATACCGGATGGCACCAAAAGAACTTGAGGAATTAAAGATCCAGCTACAAGAACTCTTGGAGTTAGGTTTCATTAGACCTAGTGTGTCTCCATGGGAGCACCTGTCCTCTTCGTGAAGAAGAAGGATGACACTTTGAGAATGTGCATAGACTATCGAGAGTTAAACAAGATAACTCTTAAGAATAACTATCTTTTGCCCCGAATTGACGATCTGTTTGATCAGCTTAAGGGAGTATGAGTCTTTTCAAAGATAGACTTAAAGTCTGGATACCAGCAGCCGAGGATTAGACCAGAGGATGTACCTAAAACGGCTTTCCGTACAAGGTATGGTCATTACGAATTTATCGTTATGCCCATTGGACTTAAAAATGCCTCAGCAGTATTTATGGATATCATGAACAGGGTATTTCACCCATACTTAGACAAATTTGTCTTAGTGTTCATAGACGATATCCTAATATACTCAAAGAATGACCAAGAACATGAGGAGCACTTGAGAACTGTGCTGCAAACATTAAGGCAAGAGCAACACTTTACCAAGTTTAGTAAGTGCGAGTTCTGGTTAGACGAGGTGACATTTTTAGGTCACATCGTGTCCGCAGAGGGAATCAAAGTAGACCCCTCCAAGATCGATACAATTCGAGAATGGGAATCACCGAAGAACCCGAATAAAATTCAGAGTTTCTTAGGACTTGCCAGCTATTATCGAAGATTTATTGAAGGTTTTTCGATGATAGCCCGACCCATGACCCAATTGTTAAGAAAATGAATCAAGTATACTTGGATCGTCAAGTGTGAGGCTAGTTTCCAGAGATTGAAGGAGTTGCTGACGAAAACACATGTACTTGCAGTACCCGAAATAGATAAGGAGTACACAATCTACACGGATGCTTCGAAGAATGGATTAGGATGTGTTCTCATGTAAGAAGGCAAAGTTATTGCTTATGCTTCAAGGCAATTATACCCACATGAGTTGAACTATCCTATGTACAACCTGGAATTAGCAGCAGTCATACATGCCTTAGAGATTTGGAGACACCACCTCTATGGAGTCAGATGTGAAATCTACACTGACCATAAAAGCCTGAAGTATTTCTTTGAACAGAAAGATCTTAACATGAGGCAGCGTAGATGGTTAGAATTGGTGAAAGATTACGACTGTGGTATCAATTACCACCCAGGCAAGGCAAATGTTGTAGCCGATGGTTTGAGTCGCAAATCCCACTCTAGTTTGGGATGCCTCCTCAGTCATGAAGATATGTGTCACGATCCGACTACTTAATTAAATGATTAACTAAGTAATCAGGCTATGACTGGGTTATGATACGGACATAAGAAATTCCAATCTACAATAATATTTGAGATAAAAAGGATTTAACTATTTAATGGATAACTAACGGAAATCTAAGCCAACATTTAAAGTTTATACAATACAACTTCAACATACAATAGAGTATTTCTTTGTTCAACAACAAAATAATATGAGTTTGACAACAGAAGGATGGACGAATGTCATGTGTGAAGACATGACATTCAGGGCATAATTATATACGGCAAAAGAACTCTAGCTCAGCTTCCTTCTCAATCGCCATCTCCAAGCTCAACCTGCATTTTCATAAAACAAATGCAGGGCATGAGTACTAACAAGTACTTAGTGGTTATCGCCAAAAATTTAAACTTTAATGACTTACCGAACTTACTCAACGCAAGAGTTAAAGTAAATAATACCTGAATTGATTTCCATTAACAATAAGCTTCATGTAACTGTAACAATATAATCTCATGTAATATTATGCTATGCCAGTATTATTTTCATGTGTTGGCCCCGAAGGTTACCAATCACAGTCCTGCTCTATCTATGTTCTTCGGTAATGAGAAGTAGGCATCCTTCTCAATACCTTGACCGGTCTACACAACTATAAACTTCCCGATCATTAACATAATTCTTCCGTAGATAGGTAATATGATCTTATGCTCAACAAGTAACATGATCTTATTTCCAACACATAGAAAGTCAATCTTTCGCAATAATATGCAAGATATAAATGAGACATTCAATATTATGCTCATGTTAACGAAAAGAAAACCCACCTGGAAAATCGTCACTCTATGAGTTCCTGCTTCTCGTTCTTCAGAATCCCCTTATCTTTACTTGATCCTTGTAAATAAAATAATTATCGAACTTAGCAAACATTCTTATTCACTTGAACATATTACAACTTTTTCTTACCTACAAGAATTTAGCTTATAGACCACATACATTAATACTAAAGTTGTCTATTATGATATATACAACGTGCAGGGTGAAACACGTGGTCTATAACCGTTTTTTCAATCGGTTATAGACGACGGGATGCCAAAATTCGTGGTCTATTAGCGTGGTTTTTATATTATAGACCACGAGGTTCATTCTGCGTGGTCTATTAGCGCAAAAATTTCATAGACAACGGGCTTTAGCCCACGTCGTCTTCCTCTAGTGTTGATTAAATACCACGGGTCATTAACTGCGTGGTCTATTGCCTAATGCACATACATAATAAACCCTAAGTTCCTAATGGCATTTATATTTTAGCAGTTGTAAAATTCTACAAAGTCCACTCTCATTTTCCGTAATTTCGATCGTCCATGGACATACGGAGCAGAGCTTCATTGGTCGAGCTAAAACACACTCGAATTACTACATGATAAATGCGAGGTAATCGTGGCGTGATAAGTTAACACGAGTCGTCTCTCAAGGAAAACTTAATAGGGCCATTGTTAGTGTTGTGCCTGAAAGCGATTAAAACCTAAACATTCTAACATCAGCGGGGTTGAGCATGCGGGGAATTGAAATACGGAGAATTAAACATCCTAAGCTAGGGTTGTCAATCCCGAGCTATACTAATAAAGCGATAAATCTAAACCGGGGTTGTCGATCCCTAGTTGAGCTCTGGCGATAAATCAGCGATAAACAAAATCATATGCAATCATATTATTCATAGGGTTTGTCAATCCTAATCTAAATCTAATTGCAAATAAATGAAAGCGATAAATCATTAAGCAAATTAAACCAACGGAACATGAAAATCGATCCATCGTCACTATAAATTGAATTGACAAAATCATCAAATAATAAAGCGTAAAATTGATTCGGAAGAACTATTAAATCCAAGCATGAATCGATAAACAAGATTATTCAATCGATGAACGAAAGCATAAATTAAATCCAAGATTGTATCTGTTATGTTGCCTGAGGAATTGTCGGAAGAAAAGTTGATGGAGAGCAGCGCTGCTGGAGAAACCAAAAATCAGAACTCCCCCAAACTGAAACCTAAGCGGCGCATATATATATTAATTAAAGTGGCGCGGTTCATAATGAGCGAGTTCAAAACGTTCGACTTCAAAGTGAGCGCCGGTTCGGTGTCTTGCGCCGGTTCGAGAAAACTTCGGAGAAGGATGAGCGCGGTGGAGACTCAACGCCGGAGGGTGGTGGAATGGAAGCGGCGCTCATCTTGAGCACCGGAGGAGGCAGCGTCTTTGGGCTTCTTGCGGAGAGAGGGGCAGGCAAGGCCAGCGCCACAGCGCGAAATGGGCGGGGCGCGGGCCGAGGCGCCGGGTGTCTGGTGGTCTTGTCTTGGCGCGTCTTTGGGAACGCGTCTGGGGCGCTGATTGAGTGATGCCGCCGGATGGGATGCGAGTGGGCGCCGCCGAGGCGCCGGCGAGGGCGCGCGGGCGAGGCTAAGCGAAGCCCAGGGCGACGGGCGTGTGGGCGACGAGCGCGGCGGAAACGCACGCCTGGGAGGCGCCGGGTTCAGGCTTGGGTGAAGAGGCAGGCGGCGGCTTGAGTCGGCGCCGGATGGGCGAGACCACAGGTATGGGCGGCGAGTGCGGGCGAGGAAGGTGGCGCGGATGGCCTTGGCGGCTTTCGAAATTGGTGGCGCGCGATCGATCCGCGGTTTAAGCGTGCGTCTTTGGGGAGTCGTCTTGGTCTTGGGGCGTCGTCTTGGCGTGGGTCGTGTGGGGCGATAAGGTGCCGTCTTGCGACTTTGGTCGTTCGACCCGTTCTCCTTCGTCGAACTTTGATTCTGATCCGCTTTCGCCTATGAACTCCTGTCGAGATGCTCTTCAATTATATCTTATCCTTGGCAGATCCAATTCATCCTATTTTCTACTATTTTCCTACAAAACATCGAGATGAATGAAGTAAGTCCGAATCGATAAATATTAATCGAACGATGGCATAAATAACACAAACCATAGAAAATGACATGTAAAACAATACCAAGAAACATCACAAAATCATACCAAACAACTCCCACACTTATCCATTTGCTTGTCCTCAAGCAAAGTCTATACTAATAAAATTCGAAAGATAACTCATGCAACTTTACTCTTATTCTAATCAATCAAACCTTATTGCACTTCCCCACACTTGGTGTTTCACAATTCAAAGATAATGTGAAATAAATCGAGAACGACAATTGATTTCCAATAAATAAAAGGTAATCTCTGCTCGGACCCGACTCTCCGTTGGGGTGAACTAACTAATGTGGTCACCTTTAGCAACAAGTTTCTTTTATAAAGCACAAAGAATGTTTTAACAGATTTTGGAATAATATTCGAAGGTGCACTCTCGATGAACTCGAGTCTCTAACGTGGTTTCCCATGTCCATTTCTCAAATTACGAGAAGAGGACATAATCCCATCCTCCATTTCAACAATCTCAACAAAATCTTGGAGCTTTCATTCTCCTCATTTTCTTCTTCTTTTCACATTTTTTTTTTATATATATAAAATGAAACAAGTATATAGGCAACCACAAAGTTAACACTCCTCCTAACATTAGCCGGAAAAATCACATCAATTTCCCCCTATTCAGTTCATCGATTGAATAATCTTGTTTATCGATTCATGCTTGGATTTAATAGTTCTTCTGGAATCAATTTTACAGTTTATTATTTGATGATTTTTGTCAATTCAATTTATAGTGACAGTGGATTGGATTTTCATGTTCCGTTGTTAACACTACCCCTAACATTAGCCGGACAAATCACATCAATTTCCCCCTATTCATTTCCTATCAATCACGGTCTCGTCAATTCACATTATACTCAAATCATATATCACCAAAAGTTTGAAAATTCAAAATCAATTTGATCAATACCACGAGTTCGGTTGCACAAATCAAGATCTAACTTACTCGCATAGACAAAGCTACGTTCAAACAATCAAAATAAGCACAAGGGCACGTCATTAAGCAACAAAACAATACATCACGCATACAAAACTGGTAAACATCCCCACACTAAATCGAGCATGTCCCGGTGCTCAAAACGATAAAAAGCTCAAAATAACCGTAGAGGATGATACTTTCGATAATCGGCAGATATGCGATGTAGAGTTGGAGCATCGACTTCATCTCACCGATCAAAATATGCAAATCCTTCCTTCCCAAATTCAAACAAGACTAACACAAAGATAACAAACAGATCAAAGAACAACAAAACAAGCAAAAAGAAAAAGAAAGAAAAACAAAATAAAAAACCGTGGGTAACTCCCACGAAGTACTCAATTTAAAGTCTTGAGCACGACGTGTTCCGGTCAACAACGGACTATCCATAGTCCTTCACCTGCAGGAATACCATCTCGGCCAGAACATCAGTAGTAACCATATATGCACAAAGGACAGTAAAGGAAGCAAACAACGAATCATTTAAGCTCAAGTCAAACATCCTATTCTCCAAAGAAAAATAGATAACTATAATTCCCAAAGCACGATACTTTGGTGAATTAGGATGTTGACAAATTATTGATGTTACCTCAACCTTTGTTCTCGATTTGTCCTCCTCGGGATCCGTACTCAATTGTTGAGGTAGTGCAATCACTTCCCGAGTGGGCTTTGGCATGTTTGCAACCGCACACCCACTCTTCCTCGTCGGTACCACAGTATCAACTTCCTTGTGTCTCGATTTTGCTCCTCATCCTCACGTACCCATTCTTCATCAATTTCCACCTACTCGGCTGCAGAACTCGTCGATATCTCTCCCACCCATTCTCAATAATTGGGTCACTTACTAGAAACGATGACCGCTGGACTGACCGGATTGGTTTGGAAGTTCCTCATTGCAAGTTGTCGTTGATACTCAAAATACTTAACATGTCGGTCCCATTTGTTCCTCTAAGCGCTCAAGAGTTGCGTCTCTATCATCCAAAGGCGAACTCGATGGTCGGTGGTCGCTTTGAGCCTCATAGGGTGAGCTTGGAGGCTCACTATTGTATCTTGTTGAAGTAACTCGTCTAGCTTTTCGGACATCATTTCTAATTTTTCTTGCAAGCGCTGATTTTGGTGTCGTCGACATCCGGCCGTTTGTGGTGAGTCGAAACACTGCTTCCATTCGTCCAACGGATACCTACGAGGTGGTGATGGGTGTGGTGGAGTAAAATACTCCTGCGATGGTGGTACCCTTTGTTCTTTGTGGAGGTTGTGGTGATGTGGATCACACCTCCATAATCATGTTGCGGTTCCCACCTTCCCGAGTCGGTTTGTGGAGGTGCTGCTGGCGATAAATTTAGTCTTGAGGTGGAGGTGGTTGTTGTGGGTACTCATCGAGGTGGAGGATATGGTTGCTCCCAGTAGGCATTGGAGGCTTGATCCTCATAGATCTTGTGGAGGTGGTTGGTCCCAGTTGGAATCATAAGCGTGATCCTCGTAGTGCGGTGGAGGTAGTTGATCCCGGTATGGATTGTAGGCTGGCTGCTCCTGGCTAACGGATGCTCCTCGGAATAGCCGTATTGGGCTCCTTCTTCATGAGAAGAATTTGCCCAATCTGACGAACTTCCTCCCCCGCACATCGACCATACTCGTCTTGTTGGTAACCACGCATTATGAGACACCAACAACAAAACAAAATTACACGCACCGGGGAGAAAATAACCAAACAAAAGAAAAGAAACCGAAAAACAAACAACCTGAACAATATGCTAAAGTTTTCCCAGACAGCGCGCAAAATTGGTCGAGCTAAAAACACACTCGAATTACTATGCAATCGCACGAGGTAATCGTGGCGTGATAAGTTAACACGAGTCGTCTCTCGAGGAAAACTTAAGGGGCCATTGTTAGTGTTATGCATAAGCGATTAAAACCTAAACATTCTAACATCAACGGGGTTGAGCATGCGAGGAATTGAAATACGGAGAATTAAGCAAGATCCTAAGCTAAGGGTTGTCAATCCCGAGCTATACTAATAAAGCGATAAATCTAAACCGGGGTTGTCGATCCCTAGTTGAGCTCTGGCGATAAATCAGCGATAAACAAAATCATATGCAATCATATTATTCATAGGGTTTGTCGATCCTAATCTAAATCTAATTGCAAATAAGCGAAAGCGATAAATCATTAAGCAAATTAAACCAGCGGAACATGAAAATCCAATCCACTGGTCACTATGAATTGAATTGACAAAAATCATCAAATAATAAACTGTAAAATTGATTCGAGAAGAACTATTAAATCCAAGCATGAATCGATAAACAAGATTATTCAATCGATGAGCTGAAAGCATAAATTAAATCAAGATTGTATACATTATGTTGCACGAGAATCGTCGGAAGAAAAGTTGATGGAGAGCCGCGCCGCGGCTGGAGAAACCAAAAATCAGAACTCCCCAAACCGAAACCTAAACGGCGCATATATATATTAATTAAAAGTGGCGCGGTTCATAATGAAGCGAGTTGAGCGTTCGACTTCAAAGTGGCGCTAGCTCAAGTTGAGCGCTTGAAATTGGAATCTGGCGAGAAACAGCCTGAACCGGCGTTTGGATTGAGCGCCAAGAAGCTGGCGAGAAGCTCGAACCGGCGTTTGGGTTGAGCGCCAAGAAGGCGGCTGAAGCTGAACCGGCGTTTGGGTTGGTGTCGGCGAAAACAGATGAACATGGAGGAATGGCGTTCAAAAGCGTGAGCAGCGTTCAGTTTTGGAGGCTGACAGCAGGTGAACCGGCGTTCACATGTGAACCGGCGTTATTTGGGCGTGCATTGCGCGAGCGCGCGCGCGCGCGCGACACTGCTTATGCTGCGCAGTATTTTTGTTTTGGCCCGTTCTCCTTCGTGCGAACTCCGATTTGCACACGGTTTTCTCCTAAGGACTCCTATCACAACGTACTTTACTTCTTATGAAGGACAAAATCCTTTATTCCTTGTCCAAAATTCAAGAGAATCATTGAAAATGTTCAGCGCCGGCGCGCGACTTGGGCGAGCGGAGTGCACGTGCGCGACTTTGAAGAAATGATCCGTTCTCCCTCGTCCGAACTCCGAATTGCGATCCGCTTGCACCTATGAACTCCTTTCGTGATGCTCTTCAATATACCTGATCCTTGGCACATCCAATTCATCCTATTTTTATGCCGTTTTTCTACAAAACATCGAAATTACGAAGTAAGTCCGAATAGATCAATACTAATCAAAACGACGGCATAAATAGGAAAAACCATAGAAAATGACACGTAAAACAATACCAAGAATCATCACAAAATCATACTAAAAAACTCCCCCACACTTATCCATTTGCTTGTCCTCAAGCAAAGTCTATACTAATAAGAGTCGAAAAATAACTCATGCAACTTTACTCTTATTCTAATCAATCAAACCTTATTGCACTTCCCCACACTTGGTATTTACGAATTCAAAGATAATGCGAAATAAATCAAGAACGATAATTGATTTCAATAAATAAAAGGTAATCTGCTCGGACCCAACTCTCCGTTAGGGGTGAACTAACTAATGTGGTCACCTTTAGCAACAAGTTTCTTTATAAAGCACAAAGAATGTTTTAACAGATTTTGGAATAATATTGAAGGTGCACTCTCGATGAACTCGAGTCTCTAACGTGGTTTCCATGTCCATTTCTCAAATTACGAGAAGAGGACATAATCCCATCCTCCATTTCAACAATCTCAACAAAATCTGGAGCTTTCATTCTCCTCATTTTCTTCTTCTTTTCACATTTTTTTTCATTATATATAAAATGAAACAAGTATATAGGCAACCACAATGATAACACTACCCCTAACATTAGCCGGACAAATCACATCAATTTCCCCCTATTCATTTCCTATCAATCACAGTCTCGTCAATTCACATTATACTCGAATCATATATCACCAAAAGTTTGGAAATTAATCGGTTTGACGATACCACGAGTTCGATTGCACAAATCAAGATCTAACTTACTCGCATAGACAAAGCTTACGTCCAAACAATCAAAATAAGCACAAGGCACGTCATTAAGCATACGAAAACTATATATCACGCCCACAAAACCAAATTCTATCAACTCCCCACATTTTAAATCGAACCTTTGTCCCGGTGCTCAAAACATTAAAAGCGCAAATAATAAGGGGACGAGAACTTCCACGAAGTTGGTGAACCAATGGCTTGCCCATTCTCAACATATCATATTCCATAAGACATCTCACGCATACGAAAAAGACAAAACACAGTTAAAAACAGGACACGAAATAAAGATAAAAGAAAAAAGAAACAAAACCAAAACGTGGGTTGCCTCCACGGGCGCTTGTTTAACGTCATTAGCTCGGCGTGTTTATTAGAGCAACGATGGTGGTCAATGTGGCGGTCCGCCATAATCATGATGCCATGAGCTCTATCGGTGCCCAGAAGGACTATACCAGTGTTGCTCCGGATAGGGCATAGACACCTTTTTATCGCCAGACTTGAAAAATTGCTTTCACCACCTCTATAAGCACCGAGGTCAACTCAGTTTCTCCAAAAATTAGAAGCTCGGTGAAAAGATCACCGACTTCCTTTGCTCATCCTCCACGAACACATACTTCATCGGTAGTTCTTCAATACCATTGTGGGTGCGGGCTTGCTAACAAATTCCTTTCCCAATCCTCTTCATCAGCGCAACCGCATGAACTACCTCAACCGTGTTCTCAAGGGTCGGCTCATACTTTTCGGAGTCTAACTCGGAGACTACCACCTCTTTCTCCTTTTCTTGTGGTGGCAGAATATCTTCAGATGGCTCTTCCACAATACGATCATCTGCTCGATCACCTTGAAGGGCAATGACTGCCTGAGCCTCATAGGGGTGGCTCAGAAGTTCTCTCACTGCAAGTTGTCGTTGATACTCAACCAACTTCACAGCCATCAGTCCCACACGTGCCTCTAAACGCTCAAGAGTTGCGTCTCTATCATCGAATGGCGAACTCGATGGTCGATGGTCGCTTTGAGCCTCATAGGGTGAGCTTGGAGGCTCCCTGTGCATCTTGTTGCGGCAATTCATCCATCTTCTCGGTCATCATTTCTAATTTTGCTTGCAAGCGTCTGATTTTGGTGTCGTCAGCATCCAACCGTTGGTGGCGAGTCTGAATCAATTCGGTCTCCATATTATCCAACGGATACCTCTGAGGTGGTGGTGGAGGTGGTGGAGAATAATACTCTGTTGCGGGTGGTACCACCGCTTTGTGGAGGTTGTGGTACATTGTGGATCATAATATCCATAGTCGGGTTGTGGGTCCCAACATCTCGAATCGGGATGTGGTTCCACCATTCTGAATCGGACCGAGGAGGTCATTCTTCTTGTGGATCCCACCATCCCAAATCGGGTTGTGGATCCCATATTCGGGTTGGGTTGATTCCACAATTCGAGTCGGGTTGGTTATTCCACGAACTATATTGTTCTTTGGTAAGGCTCAAATTCACATCGGGTTGGAATCCATGTGCGTCGTAGGCCACTGGCGTTGTCGTCAAAAGCATACATCTTCCATCAAACGGCGGCAACCTAGCATTCACAACACTCACACAAAATGGATCACGCGAATTGGGTATAACAAAATAAAAGCGAAAAAAACAAAAACAAACAACCTGAACAATATGCCTAAAGTTTTCCCGACAGCGGCGCCAAAATTGGTCGAGCTAAAACACACTCGAATTACTCGCAATCGCATGCGAGGTAATCGTGGCGTGATAAGTTAACACGAGTCGTCTCTCAAGGAAAACTTAACAGGGGCCATTGTTCGTGTTGTGCCTGACGATTAAAACCTAAACATTCTAACATCAGCGGGGGTTGAGCATGCAGGAATTGAAATACGGAGAATTAAGCGACATCCTAAGCTAGGGGTTGTCAATCCCGAGCTATACTAATAAAGTGATAAATCTAAACCGGGGGTTGTCGATCCCTAGTTGAGCTCTGAAAGCGATAAATCAGCGATAAACAAAAGCATATGCAATCATATTATTCATAGGGTTTGTCAATCCCTAATCTAAATCTAATTGCAAATAAGCGAAAGCGGTAAATCATTAAGCAAATTAAACCAACGGAACATGAAAATCGATCATGTCACTATGAATTGAATTGACAAAAATCATCAAATAATAAAGCGTAAAATTGATTCGAAAGAACTATTAAATCAAGCATGAATCGATAAACAAGATTATTCAATCGATGAGCTGAAAGCATAAATTAAATCCAAGATTGTATACATTATGTTGCACGAGGAATCGTCGGAAGAAAAGGCGATGGAGAGCGCGCGTAGCTGGAGAAACAAAAATCGAGAACCACTGGCCGAAACCTAAGCGGCGCATATATATATTAATTAAAAGTGGCCGGTTCATAATGAGCGTAGGTTGAAAACGTTCGACTTCAAAGTGAACGCCGGTTCGATTATGCGCACCGGTTCGAGAAAGGCTTCGGAGAAGGATGAGCGCGGTGGAGACTCAACCTGGAGGGTGGTGGAATGGGCGGGCGCTCATCTTGGCGCCGGAGGAAACAACGCGTGGGCTTCTTGCGGGAGAAGGGCGCTGGCAAGGCCCGCCAGACGGGCGTCAAATAGGCGGGCGCGGGCGAGGCAAGGCGCCAGGGTGTCTTGGTGGTATTGTCTTGGCCTTGCCGCTGGGCGTGGCGGGCGCTGGATTGAGTGATGCCGGCGGGATGGGATGCAGTGGGTCTGGCGGCGCTGGCCGAGAAGCGCGCTGGCGAGGCTAAGCGGCCCAGGCGGCAGGCGTGTGGGCGGACAGCGGAAAGCGCCTGTGGGAGGCGCCAGGTTCAGCCGGGTGAAAGGCCATTGCGGCGGCTGCGAGTCGGCGCGGATGGGCGAGCAGCTGGGGCGGGCGAGTCTGGGCGAGGAAGGTGGCTGGCTGGCCTTGGCCTTTCGAATTGGTGTGCGATCGATCCTCGCGCCGGTTGGCGTGTGTGCTGGGGCGTCGTGCGGGCGTGTGCGGGGTGCCGTGCGCGACTTTGGTTGTTCGACCCGTTCTCCTTCGTCTGAACTCCGATTTACGATCCGCTTTCGCCTATGAACTCCTGTCGAGATGTTCTTCAATTATATCTTATCCTTGACAGATCCAATTCATCCTATTTTCTGCCATTTTCCTACAAACATCGAGACGAACGAAGTAAGTCCGAATCGATAAATATTAATCGAACCAATGGCATAAATAAGACAAACCATAGAAAATGACATGTAAAACAATACCAAGAAACATCACAAAATCATACCAAACACTCGCACCTTCGCCGAGGAAGCGGCTAAGAAGTCGCATGATCTCAGGCAGACAATCGCCATCGCCAATCTCTCCGATGTCATCTCCAAAAGCCTCAAGCGCTCCAGGAGCTCGCCGAGGAGCTCTCAAGCGCTGTTGAGCCAACCGCCCGCCGCCATTACTAATCTAAATCGATTACGCCACCGCATGAGCCGGCATTGACGCCCGCCGATCTCGAAGTATGGGGTTCTTGATGAGCGAGGAGTTCGTCAGGAAATTACCATGAATACTTTCCGGGATTTCCGGCTTGAAGGTGTTGGACTCATGTACTACTACTTGTTTTAGATCAAAACTATTAATTCACGGTTTAATTTGTTTAGCGATGCTCGATCCGCCTGCTATTTAGTCAACTGTTTTTGATGAATTCTGCTTGGATTTGTCAACGAGAGCCAATTCGAGGGCATTTGGTGGGATTATCAATTATTTAGGTACTATAGATACGGTTAGTTGTTTTAGGATCTATGGAGCTAGTTGGGCCTTTTTGATATATGATTTTTATACATACTCTTTGCGATGGATGCTTAGGATTCAATCTTGCGTATAAGAGGAAGCTCAAATGTAATCTGAAGAGGCTTGCTCCTATGTATGAGAGTTTTAGTATTCAGTTGTCGGTTAGTGGTCACTAACTCTGTTTCTGACTGGAAATGTTAAACCGGGTAAAAATGAGCTTGTTTACCTTAATTCACCATGCAAAATTTAGGCATTAAATCGCTAACTTATGCATATTAATCATGGTAAAAGTTCTTCTTCTGTTTAAAATCGAGAGATTATTTCTAGTCTCAGCAAGCATATATTTTCTTAGGCTACTTGATTACTAACCGGTTACTATTTCAGGAACCATGAAAGATAACTTCCTCCTTTTATTTTTCGATTCTTCTTCTCTTTGTATTTTCTCCTAATAAGTAATGTGTAGCGGGATGAAATTCTCTTCTTTGGTTGCGGGTAAATTTTGGGAATCATGAGTGCACGAGGTTTAAAACACGATGAATTTGTTAATTACGATTTATGAGGGTGTTATGCTACCACGTCCTCGAAATAAAAGCTGAAATGAGAGTACAACGGTAAGATACTCTTCATAGTTATAGATGAATTTTATGCTCGCATGGTTACTGCTATAACTTGAAGAGAATTTCTGAGGATCGAAATACTTGTATGAGTATGATTCTAAGAAAATCTTAGATTTGACGACTAGTATCTCGGTCAAAGATCTTAGATATTATATAATGCATCGATGATGTGATGGTGTATAATGTATTGACATTGGATAGAGCTACATTCTTAAGAAGAAGATAAAAGAGCCATGTTGAGCGAGAATGTTTCCTCTTGTCTTGATACAAAGATTGGTGGCAAGTTAATTGTCGAAGAAGACATAATATTTGGGGATAATTACGGAAAAACATCGAGTTTTGTTTTTCTATTAGAATGGTACATTTCAATTGTAATTTGGTTGGGGGAGAATATACGTAGTTGCTTCTCACCGGGAAGTGGAGAAGCGAAAATATGAATAAAACCTATTGACTATTGTGTTAAATTTAGCGCTCATAACTATCTTTTGTATTGCGAAATGCCAAAATTTTGGGAGAGTAACTACAAATTATAGTTATGGAGATGACTCTATCTAACTACATCCATCAATAGCAACCGATCCGGTGGAACCATAAAAATGCCGACATCTTTATCGGTAACAACTCGATGTAGGCGTGGAAATGGTTGGTCGAGGAACAGATACACACGCTCAAAGTGCGATCACTCGAGAATACAAAATGGTGGTAGCGAGCCCAAGTTTTGTGCTCTTTTTACGTGTCTTGTCTAGGTCTAGATCGAGTCTTTTGTGTCTTTCTTGTTGTGTTTTGTATCCGGGAGGACACATCGTGCGCAGGGGCAAGGCGGCGGCGAAATGGGCAAGGCAGATGGTAACTTGCATGGCGGATGATCGAGATCTGTTGTACCAGAGGGCACAAGGAACTTCGCTCACGGCCAGGGGCATCAAATCCCGAGCTGTTGTTCCGTTACAGTGACCTCGCTTACAAACCGCATGTTCAATCTCGAAGGGTAGGTTAATGGGCGAAGGCGGGTGGTAACTTGCATGGCGGATGATCGAGATCTGTTGTACCCGAGGCACAAGGAGCTTCGCTCACGCCGAGGCATCAAACCCGAGTGTTGTTAGTTACGGCATGACCTCCTTACAAACCGCACAAGTTCAATCTCGGAAGGGTAGGTTAGTGGGCAGGCGGAGTGAAGAAGGTAACCAAAGAACCAAGAGGAAGAAGGAGGGCAAGATAAGTCAGAGAGAGAGGTGATGGGCAATATACGCGAGATCGGGGTGAATCTCGCTAAATCCGAAAAGGATGCGTGTGCAGGCCAAATCCCCTGAAATCCGGAGGAGATCATCCCAGATCCGTCTGGGCAAGGAAAGACGCCGATCAACAAGGAAACCCTATCAGATTGCTCAGCCCATGGGCCAACACCATCGTCAGCCTCTCTCGGCCTATATATATGGATGAAGGCGCGACTTGTGCGTCTCTTCCTCGTTCCGACTCTCACTCTCATACTCTTAGCATCAGATTCACCATCACCATCACCATCACATACATTAAGTCCCTTCGGGGCAAACACTTTTATTTACTTTGTTGTATGTTTTGCCGGCGGCACTTTGGGCTCGCCGTTTATTTCATTCAAGTAATAGTAAGTTGTTTCCGTTTCATTATGGTTTCAATTAACTGTTGCATGTTTGTTTATTTTATGTCCGGCTAAGTCTTTATTCTGGTTTGGGCATGACTAAGTGAAGCATGATTAATATAACTCGAGAGGTCTAAGTAGGGCATTACGATCTGCATGCGTGTGTTCCCGAAGCACTAGGTCTGGGCAATATATAACTTAACCAAACTCGGTGTGTTAGTTGCAAATAACATAGTGGGTAAGGGAGGGTTGCAAGTAATAATTGGATTAAGGTGTGGTGTCCCGCACCCCAAATAATCTGACGGTGTGGGCGAGTTGGAGTAGTCCTAGCAGTTGCCTTTGCCAATCTGGGTCCATCTAGATCATACTTGGCTTGTAGGCTTGCATGTACTGAGATGTCCTCGTGCGTGGGCACTACGGGTTAGATAGTTTGCATAGGGTGTCCCTTGCCTTCTTTACACAGAAAGGATAGATTTGGAGGGGGTGCGTCGTGGGCGTGGCGCGTGACAACGAGGTCACGACGTATGTCTCTTATAACTTGGGTTGATGCGTGTCATGTAGAGAAAACCATTGCACCTATGACCGGTGTTAATCGACTTTCTGAAGTTGTTGCCCAAGCGGACTCGTCTTATTATTTGATATTCCTTTTAGTTTATTTCGAGTTACTTTAGTCTACCCATAGTGATCAAGATAATTACACTACTCTCATCCTTTTAAGTGACATCGTGACATCGAGATTGCTACACCAACTCCTCGTGGGATCGACCCTATACTTATCGGCTACGCTGAGATGGGCAATAGGTTATAAATTTATTTTGAGCAGCTAAGCGACGGTGTGTCGAATTGGCGCCGTTCTTGGGATTGCGCATTCTAGTAGTATCTATATTTCTTGTGATTATATTGCTTTCTTTGTTGTGATATCGACCTAACCTTGCGGGAAGAGCAGAGGACTTTTATGCGATCACGAGATCGAGAAACACGCAAAGGCGGATGAGAAGCGGCGATGCGGAGGGCACGACAAGTCTGCAAGGCGGCTAATCGAAAGAGAACCCGGAGGCGTCGATGGGTGAACAACGCAAGTAGAGCTTAGCGAGGTTGAAATGGTGTTCCCCAACAACCAGAACCTGAGGCCAACGAGCATCACTTTGCCCGCGATCAATGGCCATTTGGAGATGAAGCATTCCTTCATCCAGATCCTCCCCTGATTCAGTGACATGCCCGAGGAGGATCCACAAAGGCATTTACAAGACTTCGAGATGGCGTGTGGGACTATCCGCGCCAATGAAAACCTTGGAGAGTATGTGAGATTAGTATCATTCCCTTTCTCTCTGCATGATGGAGCAAGAGAATGGCGCTACACCTTGCTCACAGGAAGTGTGACCACTTGGGCACAACTACACCAGAAGTTCCTCGAGAAGTACTTTCCTGCCGCCCGCATCCAGAACATGAGGAAAAGGATAAGCAGCATCAAAATGGGCACGTGGGAAACCTTTTATGATTACTGGGGAAGGTTTAAACAGCTGCAGGCGAAATGCCCTCAACATCAAATTCCAGACCATGATCTAATCCAATATTTCATGGCCGGGTTAAGGGCAAGTGAGAAAATTTGGGTGAATGCAGACTTGTGGAGGATCGATAATGAATAAATTTCCAGTGAGGCCTTTAGGCGTTGGGCGAGATGGCGAAGAAAGCAGAGATGAAGGAGGAGAAGTTAGAGGCAAGCCATGCCACTTCTTCAACCGTGGAGACCAAGTGGACAAACTTTGCAACTTTGTTCGACAAGTTCATAACCAATCGGGGCGGAGAAGAAAGCTAAAGTTTGCCAAATTTGCTTGGCCGTGACACATCACGGATCAATGCCCACCCTCTTTGAAGAAGAAGAAGTCAATGCAGTGGGTCATAATGGTAATGGGCAATACGAGCAGAGGAGATATGATCCAAACTCCCAGACCTACAACCCGGGATGGAGGAACCACGAAAATTTTAGGTGGTCTAACAACCAGCAAGGGGCAGGACAACAACAGCAGCAGTACGGAGGGGCAGGACAACAACAACAGTACAGGAATAATCAGCGTGACCATAGCGGTGGGCCATCGTTGGCTGAACTTGTGCATACTATGGCACGAGAGAATGTGAAGGCTCAACAAGAGAACGATAAATTTAAGGTCGAGACAAAGGAGCCCTCGAGCCTTGGGAACCAAGTTTCCCAATTGACGGCCGTAGCGCGTCTTGAGAAGAAGCAAGAAATTTACCTCCTCAAGTAGAGGTAAGCAGCTAGCCCAATTGAGCAGTAGCCACGAGAAGCGGAAAAAATCGCGGAAAAGTTTTCATGCCTAAAGGCGATGCGACCATACACGAAGAGGAAGATCTCACGGAACAAATTGGTCGAGACGGCGATGATCATGTGGAACCGCCAAGGAAAAGGCGGAAAAAGAAGAGGTAATCATTGAGCCGACCTCGTCGAACCTAATCTGAGGTTTTACCTCCTTTCCGTGCGATTGGCGAAGAACCGCAGAGAGAAGAAATGAGTGAGATGTCGCGTGTTTCGAAGGTGGAAATTAATATACCGCTTATCACCACTCTGGGCACGATGCGAAGTGGGCAAAGTTCATGAAAGAATTGTGCACGAGAAGGTGAAATCAAAGATGATGCAAAATTCAAGTGAGAGAAAATGTATCCATAATCCTACGGTGAAATTGCAGAAGTGTGGAGATCCAGGATGTTTTCATTCCCTGCGTAATAAGCAATAAGAGGATCGAAAGGGCCATCTTTGGATTTGGGGCATCTATAAGCGTCATGCCCTTGTCAATGTTTAGCAATTAAAAGTGGGAACCACGAAGCCAACACAGTGGTTATTCAATTAGCGAGACGGGTCAGCGTCTATCGAAGGAATCATCGAAGGCGTATTGGTCAAAGTGGAGGAACTCATATTTCCGGCGGACTTCTACGTTACGGATATGGGCACGATGGGCAACAAATCCTCGATTATGCTCTTGGGTGGACCATTCGTGAAGACAACGAAACTAGGATTGATTGCGACACGGGTAAGTTATCATGTGAATTGACGGCGAGGCGGTGACCTTCAACATCTTCAGGCCATGGAGCATCCTATTGATATTGAGGTCGTGGAATTCATTGATCACATTGAACCCATGGTGGGAGACATCACGCCGAGATAGGTTTACAAGATCCATTGGATGCGACAATTCAAAGTGGTCTTAAAGGGAAGACACTCGAGGAGAAGCGACTTACGGACAATGTCGGGAGGCCACCTTTATTTGCGGGCGAACTGAGGGACTCAGTGGTCGATATACGAGAACATGCCCAAGGCGAAGGAAGAAGAAAAGCTCGTTCCATCCCTTATGAGAGCTCCCAAACTCGAGCTAAAGACTCTTCCTCACCACTTGAGTATATATTTCTAGGGAAGGACGACACCTTGCTCGTGATCATCAATGCTAAACTACGTCCGAATCGGGAAGAAGCATGAAGAATGTTATTGGGCAATACAAGGAAGCTATTGGATGGACATTGGCCGATATCAAGGCATCGACCCATCCATATCGTTCACAACATTTTAATGGAAGAGGAAGCCAAACCGATGACGCGATCAACAAAGGAAGTTGAACCCAACTATGAAGGAGGTAGTCATGAAGGAGATCTTGAAGCTTCTCGACTTGGGCATCATATATCCCGTATCAGACAGTAAATGGGTCAGCCCAGTACACGTCGTGCCCAAGAAGTCAGGCATTCAGGTAGTGAAAAATGAGAAAGGAGAGCTGATCCCAACAAGACTCCAAACAGGTTGGAGAATGTGTATTGACTATCGAAAGCTCAACACGGTCACCCGAAAAGATAACTTCCCATTACCTTTCATTGACGAGATGCTGGAAAGGTTAGCAGGAAACAAATTCTTTTGTTTTTTAGATTGATACTCGGGCTACATGCAGATCTGGGTTGCTCAAGGTGATCAGGATAAAACCACTTTCACATGCCCATTCGGGACATTTGCCCTGAGAAGAATGCCTTTCGACTTGTAATGCCCGAGGGACATTTCGGCGATGTATGATGAGCATCTTCTCGGACCTATTGGAGAAATGCATCGAGGTCTTTATGGACGACTTTACCGTCTCGGGGAATCATTCGAGTGCTTGGCAATTTGGAGGTAGTCCTCTGAGAGATGTGTCGAAAAAATTTGATCCTCAATTATGAAATGTCATTTCATGGTACAAGAAGGATTGTTCTTGGGCACGTGGTGTCACGAAAGAGGATAGAAGTAGATAGAGCTAAAGTAGAGATCATCGCCAAATTGCCTATCCGACTCCATAAAGCAAGTCACGAGGTTTCCTGGGCCTGTTGGATTCTCTGAAAGATTTGTGAAGGACTTTGCGAAGATCGCCTAGCCCATGACACGACTACTCCAGAATGATGTACCATGGGAATTCGATGAAGAGTGTAAGATGGCTTTTGATACTCTGAAAAACAACTTAATCTTAGCACCGATCATCCAGCCCCCTAATTGGGGAATGCCGTTTGAAGTTATGTGCGATGCAAGCGGATACGCTGTGGGAGCCGTCTTGGGACAACGAAGAGGAAATGAAAGTCATGCTATATACTATGCCTCGAGAACTCTCAATGCCGCCCAATGCAACTACAGCACAACCGAGAAAGAACTCTTGGCAGTCGTCTTTGCCTTTGAAAATTTTTGATCATACCTAATCGGGGCCAAGACAATCGTCTACACCGATCATACTGCCCTGAGATACCTAATGGCCAAGAAGGAGTCAAAGCCACGACTGATCAGATGGATCTTGCTTCTCCAAGAGTTTGATGTAGAAATCAAGGACAAGAGTGGAGCACAAAACCTTGTGGCCGACCACTTGAGTAGGATATTAAAGGGGGAAGACCCGGTGTCCATTGCAGAGACCTTCCCTAAAGAACATCATACTTCATTCGAGGCACGACGGTTTTGAGCCATGTTATGCGAGACTTGGTGAATTACAAAACCAGGAGAACTCCTGTTGGGCTCACTACGTATCAAAGAAACAAGATCAAAGCGGTATCGCACCTACATATGGGATGATCCTACTTATGGAGAAAGTGTGCCGACCAAGTCCTCTGACGTTGTGTGCGAAACCGAGAGCAAAGATATTACGAATCACTTTGCCACTCCAAAGAATGTGGAGGTCACTTTGGGCACAAGAGGACATCTAAGAAGGTGTTAGACAAATGCAGTTCTTACGCCCACGATATTGAGGATGCTTATGGTTGTGTAAGCAATGCAAAGAGTGTCAGCGGGAAGGAAATATCACAAGGAGGAATGAGATGCCCATGATACCTATCCTCCCGTCGAAATCTTTGATGTATGGGATGGACTTTATGGGACCATTATCGAGCTCGAGGCGGCAACACATCACCTTGCGGTGGACTATGTTTGAAATGGGTTGAGGCCAGGCGAGTGCCACCAATGACTCAAGGTGGTTTCGACTTTTCTCAAAGCTAATATATTCAACGAGTTCGGTGTGCCCAAGGTAGTTATCGGTGATCAAAGAGCGCATTTACGCAACACCACTATTGCGAAATTATTGAAAATGCGGTGTAACCCATCGGGTAACCACGACTACCATCCATGAGCGATGGGCAGCGGAGTTGTCAACAGAATCATTAAGACCATATTGAGGAAGGTAGTGGGACCTACGGTGGGGCTGGAGCACTCGTCTTGACTGACGCTATGGGCATCTGAGCTGCATCAAGACCCTCTTGGGCATGTCACCATATCGAATTGTGTTTGGCAAGATGTGTCACTTACCGGTGAGAACTAGAGCCTGAGGCATTTTGGGCGGTGAACAAGCTCAACTTTGGTTGGGACCGTGATGGCCAAGCTAGGAAGCTTGACTTCAGAGCTGGAAGACATAAGGCTAGAGGCGTATGACAATGCCGTTCTATACAAAGAAAGATTAAAGAAGGCACATGACCGTCTTATCAAAGCCAGTCATTCGAGCGAGGGCAATTGGTGTTTTATACGGTCTCGATTCAAGTTGATGTCGGGCGAGTTAACAAGCAAGTGGTGCGGACCATATGAAGTCAAAACTCAATTTTCGAATGGGTGTCGGTCGCGAGACACGAAGGCGAAAGACCTTCAAGGTCGATGGACGGCGTCTAAAGGCTTACTATGGGCATCACGAGATGGATCCGGAGGCTGCGTCGGTGCAAGCCCTCGGCGAGGAAGAATAATGAAGAAGTCTAGTCGAGCCACGGCGATAACCAAGCGACGGGAGGCAACTGGTATTTTATTTGCTTTACGTGTTGTTTTCTTTTTGTTTTGTTGGGCTTTGCCCGTTTTGCGATGTGGTGTTGTGTTGGTAAATCTACAGGAACAGTTGTGATCATGATCGAAGAGGGCAAGATGAGATGCTTGACATTCACCGTGGGCAAGAGGGTGAGTTCTGAAACAAGTGACAGGCGGTTGTCAGGAGAAAGGACGTAACGTCCCTTATATCTGGCCACTCCATAATTAACCCCACGTCGCCTCAACCTCTGCAACTTCCCCCTCTCTCTCACCTGAACCTTAAAGAAGAAACCCTTTCCATTTTCAAAAATGACCACCCGTAAAACCAGAGCCAGAAACACCACAAAAATTTCCGATTCCCCCTCTGAACCGAAGAAAACCACCGAGCTCGAAACAAAGATGACGACCCCCTCTAAAACTCCTGCCACTCCCGAGATGCCCAAGAGCCCCTCTCCAGTAAACTCCGAGGACCTGGAGAAGATAATCGAGGAGACCGTACCTTCACCCACAAAGGAGGCACCGGAGGAACCACAGAGAGAGCCAGCAAGAGAAGAAGAAGAAAGCCAAAGCATTCAAGGAAAAGGCCGCCCAATGACGGAAAGGAGGATACCCAGCGGAGAGAGGAGGTCCACCTCGGACGAAGATGACTGGAGCCCTCCGTGAAAGGAGAAAAGTGAAGGAAGAGAAGAGACCCCGTGACAAAGACTCAGAGGCACCACCACCGAGAAAGAAGCCTCATCGGGCTCCCGGTGCCATCGCGAAAGAGAACTCGTGGGTACCTTGCCAGATGGCATCACCCTCTTCGAAAAAGGAAAGCCATCGACCACGGAGGCCACCCGTGGTTCGCCTTGGACCATTGATGAGGGCATTATGAAGCCCAGGCGTTAGACATGGAGGTGTTGGAGTGTGCGGGGTTAAGGATGAAGTGAAGAAGTTTTTCGCAATGATTGGATGGGGCGTTTTGGAATGGCGGGGCGGTACATACATCACAGCGCGAGGGAGTTCATTCAAACCCTCGAGTAAAAACCCGAGGCAGGTGGTGACCACGGATGCATAAAATTTGGGGCGATGGGCAGCGACTTCTCGTTCTCTGTGAGCGACTTCAAGCGCACCACAGGGCATGCGAAGTTTTGAGGCGAAGACCACAGTACAAGGAGGCTTTCACCTTCGGTCCCCAAGCACACGGGGAGGTGGAATGAAAATGGTCGACAATTGGTGCAGGCACAATATTGAGTCGGGGGTACATTAAGGGCGATGGTGAAGAGCAGCGTTCGGATGTGTCATCGCCTCCATCTCTGGTTTCTTGGGAAGGTGGACGGCAACTCCATCTCCCAGCGGGGTTGTTCATTCTATGGTGCATGTGGCATGGCCACAAGATTAATTTTGCGCGTTTGCGGCCCACTTCAAGGACATCGACTCGTCCCAGCGGAGGATCTCTCTTTCCCATTTGGTGACCATCTTGGCCACGAAGTGAAGGTACTAGGCAGGCGAATACCGACACAGAAGCGAGCCCGAGCTGTATATCGACACAGCTATGCTGGAGCGAATGAAGGACATCTACTATGACCAGGATGGCAAACCAGTCTTCACGAGCCGTACGATGACGAACGATCCTCGCCCGATCGGCCGGAAGAGAGTCGGAGATAGCCAGGAGGAGGATGATGACATCAAAGCCCTCTTGACCAGGATGGAGGAACAACAGAAAGCGACCCATGATGCCCTGCTAGCCTACTTTACCCACGCTGGATTCAGGTATCCAGCTTCCCCTTGACCTTTTGTCCTCCCTTTTTGTTTTTTTGTTTTCTGTTTTGTTTCGTTTTTATTTTTTGTTTTGTTGTTTGTTTCTTGTTTTGTATTTGTTGTTGTTGGTGGTCAACCCCTTTCCCTCACCCACTTTGCCCTAGGCAAAGTGTGTGAGTGAGGGGGGTTGCGTCTGTTCTGTTTTGTTTGAGTTAAGAGAGTCGGTCCCCACTCTGACCCATTTTGCCCAAGGCAAAGTGTGTGAGTGGGGGGACTGCCTACCTTGCTCGTGTCATTTCGTTGTTTGTTGTTTGTGTTCCCTCCTTGTTTACCCACTTTGCTCAACGCAAAGTGTGTGAGTGTGGAGGGGTTTTCGTTTTTGTGTGTCGGTTAGCTTGTTTAAATTGGTGGGTTTTGATTGGCCTGTATTTGTTTTGTTTTGAATGAAGTTAGTGGTTTTAGGTTCACTGTTTGAGCATGACCGTATGTAAATAAGGATGACGAATTGAATTTGAGCACACATGGTGAGATTTGAGCTTAAACATTTGTATCTTGATCAACACAGTTTCCTTTCTTGTGTGATAATTGACATCTTCATTAAGCTTTTGCTAGAACTTGCGTGCACTCTTATGTCGAGGCCTTATTGACTTAGCTAAAACATTTAGATGACTTAGGCAATTTTTCTTTCAAATAGCCTTGAGCGAAAATATCCTACCTAATGTTAATCCTCGTTCAGCCCCTTGAGCTTAATAATTTCTTTCACTCACTTAAATTAGCACGGAAAAAGCTGCCGGTCGATTGGACTTAGGAGCTAATAGAAGAGAAAGGCGAACAAAAAGGGAAGAACAGTAGCCTCGTGATGGGCAAGCAACAAAGGGTTACCAGTATTTCAAAGAAATGGGCAAAATGCCCAATATAAAGAAGGTACCCAGAATTGAAAGAAAAATGAAGGACTTGAAATAAAAGAATATATATTGATGAAGTCCTAAGATGGTTGTGCTGAGGCCCGTAAGAAAAAGGCGAAAGGAAATCCATGGAGGACAAAATGAATTCCTCGAACCTGAGTCCATGATGACCTTAGCCTCGTTCCAAAAATTTCCCACCTATGTCTTAAGCCCCATTACAGCCAAATAAAAGACCTAAGGATGAATGTTTAAAACTTTGTCTAAACGGTGGAGATGGTAGAGACACATAAGCCTATGGCATAGTCGAAATAGGTGTCTGACGTATACACTAACTTTATACACAAGAGTGCAGTGTTGGTGAGGAAAATGCCCAATATGCTCAAATTTGTATTTTGACTTGTTTGATGGTCTTTGCTTGAATTGAGTTCTCTTGAATCCTTTGGTTGGTTCAATGAGCTTATATTGTCGAGATAACTTCTTTGGTGGAGATGTGCTAACCTTTTGTGTTTTTTGTTTTGTCTTTTCTTTCTTACATTGTCTTGGGCAAATTACGTGTGCATGCTTGAGGACAAGCATGTTTAAAGTGTGTGCGTGTGACGAGCCCAGTTTTGTGCTCTTTTCTATGTCTTGTCTAGGTCAGATCGAGTCTTTTGTGTCTTTCTTGTTGTGTTTTGTGTGCGGGAGGACACCTTCAGTGCTGCGAGGGCAAGGCGAGGCGAAAATGGGCAAGGCAGGTGATAACTAGCATGGCGAATGATCGAGATCTGTTGTACCCGAGGGCACAAGGAGCTTCGCTCACTGCAGGGGCATCAAACCCGATGGGCTGTTCCGTTACAGGCGTGACCTCGCTTACAAACCGCACAAGTTCAATCTCGGAAGGGTAGGTTAATGGGCGAGGCGGTGGAAACTTGCATGGCGGATGATCGAGATCTGTTGTACCAGAGGGCACAAGGAGCTTCGCTCACGGCCGAGGCATCAAACCCGATGGCGTTCCATTACGGCGTGACCTCGCTACAAACCGCACAAGTTCGATCTCGGAAGGGTAGGTTGGTGGGCGGCGGAGTGAAGAAAGTAACCAGCGACCAGAGGAAGAAGGAGGCAAGAGAAGTCGGAGAGAGGTGATGGGCAAGATCGCGAGATCGGGTGAATCTCGCTTCAATCCGGAAAGGATCTTGTGGCAGCCAAATCCCCGAAATCAGGAGGAGATCATCCCAGATCGATCAGGGGAAAGGAAAGACGCCGATCAACAAAAACCTGTCAGTTACTCGGCCATGGGCGACACCATTGTCACGCCCCAGCTCCGGATGACCGGACCTGAGGGTGACTAATACTAGGAATAGTATTTTAGGGTTACAAGGCTAAGATAAAGGTACATATCAAAAGTAATCTAGCATGCTTGATCAAAACATAAGACGATATCAAAACAATTCAGATGGTTTAGGGCATCAGACCCAAAGACAAATATTTATCCGACGGACCTCAATAATATAAGTCACATTATCCTCTAACAGATCCAAAAGGGTATTAATGATCTGCAAGACTTCAACAATTCATAACAGTAAACATAACATAAACAAGTTCAGAGATTGCAGCGGAAAGTGTGTGAATACATATATGAAGATATGTATTGAGGTGTAACCACAAATTCTTAACAAAAGCGATCGAGGACCTTTGGACTCCTCAACACTCCTCCATCACCATCATGAGCTCGACCTGCACATTTGAAAACAAACATGCGAGGGCTAAATACAAGATTGCACTCGGTGGACTCATGCGAAAACATTTTATCGTAATTGAATTACACGCGATATTATGGTAAAGCCTGAGGGTTTTAGTTGAAATGCTTGTGCTTACTAAAACATTTTCGGTTAAGTAAACATCGCTCGGCGAGCATTTTCTTGGTGTGTATGATCCGTATCCACATTCTCATCATATTATCAAAGATCAAGCGTCGAGAGGAGGCCTCCTTCTATGGCCGTGACCGGCCGTCCATCGAACAACGATCACGTTCGGTGTACACGGTAGCCACAGCGGCATCGTCCTCCGGCATAGGACCGATATCGATTTCATAAAAGGTTGGTAGCGACCCGACAAAATAACATTCATATCATCATGTTATTCCATCTTGCACACCATTCATAGCGGATAGGATACATACAAAGCAGAATAATTTTGGCGGTAATCTTGTAAGTGATTATCAGCAGGTTGAAAATAATCATTTTAAATAAATGCATTTTGAAAGGATATAGCGAAGTCACGTTTTGTTTGAAAAGAAAGCCCACCTGGACTATGGTTTGTCTTAATTGAGTCCTAGGTTTGAATTCCTCGTCACTGTCCGGTCGCCGCGTTCGCGTCCACACCTTAACGTAAAAGCGATATTTAGTACGTCGTTCGCGTTTCTCGAGACTCTTAAAGTCAAGATAAACTTCGATATTCTATATCGATATAACACGAATTCATAACGAATTGATTAAGCTTTTCACTTACGTATTTGATTGAGCTGTTCTGTTCTTGAGGCACGTTCGACTATTCGATTTAACCTTCCGGGTTTAAGCGTTCGGCGTATATAAGTCGTTTCTCGATATAAGGATTTCATTTATGAAATCTTTCTTTACTAATGAGTCTCTCGACTCAATTAGTCGTCTTACACGTATTAGCGTGTTTATCGAGCGTATTTTCGTATGGTTGACCTTAAAGTCAACGAAGTCGACATAGTCGACAAAGTCGACAATTTTGACTTTTCGATAGTAATTTCTTACTATTTTATTTTATAAATCGATTTTAATCGATTTCAAAGCGTAAAGTCCTATTTATTGATTTGTCGTAAAAATCAAAGGACTTATTAATATTTTTCGCAAATATTAATCTTTCAAATAATAAAACCATATAATTTCGATTAATACGTTATTAAATATAACGTTTGTCTTAAACATAGTAATCTATGTTTATAAAATTTTATAAAAATCAAATATGTCTAAAATAATTATCAGACATATAATTTATTATTAAACTTGATTAAAAAGGATTTAAAAATCCTTATAAATATTAAAAACTTACGGTAATTATAGAAAATTACCAAATGGTTTTCAAAAATTTTCCTAATTTCATATAGTGTATTATTAAACACTATGGTCATTATTATGTACTAATACCATCCAATTATCATTCGGTCCTCACTTAATAATACATATATATTCACGGTAATTTCATAAATTATGAAATAATCGTCCAACAATTCCCAAAATTGTTATACACTTAGAACAATGTTCATCATTAATATATGTCACAATCATAACCTATAGTCCATCATAATCCATATATACATCAAGGAAAAATTTCCTATAGCTCACGGTATTAACCAAATAATTACCAAACAATTTCCAAAAATTTCAATTAAATTATATCATGCTCAAACATTATAGTATAACATCGTAACATCATAACATCAACCAAAACCATTTGAAATCATCACCATATGAGCTATAAGCTCTCGGCTTTTTTTGATTCATTTTGATTTTTGGTTTTCAAAAATTCTAACAATTAAACACTATGCTTATACATTATAATATAACATTATAACATCATAACATTAACCAAAACCATTTAAAATCATCACCTTATGGAGCCATAGCTCTCGGCTTCTTTGATTTTCAATGGGTAATTGGTTTCCAAAAATTCCAACAATTATATACTATGTTTATACACTATAATATAACATTATAACATAATAACATTCATCAAAACCAATTGAATCATCACCTTAAAGAGCTTCAAAGCTCACGGCTTTTTGATAAAAATTGGTATTTGATTTCCAAAAATTCCAACAAAATTATATAACACATAATCAATATACTAGATCAACAATATACCATTGCATGTTCAAAATAAAAATCATACACCAACATATAAACTCATATAGCTCACGGCTTTTTCTAAAAATTAAGCATTTGATTTTTAAAAATTCTAATAAATTCATAGAACATATAATCAAGGTCCTAAAGCATTAATATGTCATTGCATGCTTAAAAATAAAATCATACACCAAGGTACATACATATATGCTCTCGGCCCTTTTTAGGAAAATAGCTAGGGTTCTTCAAAAATTCTAAATAACATACCATAGACTTAAAACATATCATAGATCAATAATCCATCCTCAAAATAATCAAAAAGCAATCGGTCATCACCCAAGCATTTTTAACATTTTCAAAAATTATTATTCAACAAGGCTAGGGTTCGAATATATATATATATATATGTTAGACCCATTCAAAAAATTTAACAAGCAAGGTCATATGATCATCTAAACATACATTCTCATATTTGAAAAATAAAAATCATCAAGCATCATATATATATATATCAACATCTCATCCAAGAACATTAAAACATACATAAATATATGCAAGAACATGTTCGACTTTTATGAACAAAAGGAAATAAAAATCGGTACTTAGGGTCCTTGTTTACCTTTGATATGATATTGATTCACAAGAACAATACTAGGGTATCAAGTTTTGGGAAGGAGATAAAAATCGAAAATGGGGATGGGAGAGCTCTCGGTTCTTGGCTGAGTTTGGGAGAGAGTGGAGAGTATTTTGTGTGTTCCAAATATTTTGGATGAGATAATGACTAAAGTGTTGAAGGGGAAAGGTCTCTCCCCCTCTATACTCCTCTCTCTCTCTCGGTCACACTCACACACACACCCAATAGGAAAAATTGCAGCCAAATGATGGAGTGAGTGATGATTAGGCCGAGCTAAAAGGTGGTTATCGTTAGGCGATAAAAGGTGGAGCTCATGCTTTGTTTGATGATGATGGTCGACGGGTTTAGGGGGTTTAAGGTGTGGGATTTTATTTCTTTTGATCCTTATTATAGTGTATTAATCCACATTTAATTATAGATATAATACAAGTCATAAAAATAATTAAATCATCACTTAGCAATTTATTCGAAAATGGCGATAAAATAGGAATAAAAATATAAATCGCACCTATTATTGATACTCATGTCAAATTCGCTCTAAATATACTCATATATATCATAATATATGATTTAGATAATAAATAATAGCATAGGATAAAATAATGGTATCATTTTATGTGAAAAACCCTAGTTTAATAAATTAGGGTTTTCGAAAATGTATATATATACACTATCGAGTTTTATAGTTCAAAAATTGATTTTAATGCTTAATAATACTGTAATTATATAAAATAATAATATGAAATTAATTATTATAATTTCCTGAGCATTAAACCCATTTTTCAAAACGTCTCTAGACTTTGACGTTCAAAACGTCTCAAAGCGTTAATAATCGACTCAACTCAAAATGGTCGCCGTAAGCTCGTACTTACTTAAAAATATATTCCATTTAATATAGGAATTAATATGGAAATTAATTCCAAGCTTATTTGCTAGAAAATTTCATAAAATATAGGCGTTCGATCGTGATCGGCGTTAAAATATATTAATGAACCATTTCATAATATTTCAATTTCTTAATTCACAATCCTCGATGAATATAAAAGGAATTTGTTATAACGATCTTGAATCGAAGTCGATATTCGATGTCATCTGAAATAACATCTGACCAAAACCATTCACGGGTTTAAAATACGTAATTAGGCGTTCGTTTATTTGGAATATTACATTCCACCCCTTAAAAAGAAATTCCGTCCGAAATTTGCGTACCTCTAGAAAAATAAATCGGGGTATCGTTCTTTCATCGATTCTTCAAGCTCCTACGTGGCTTCTTCTTGTCCGTGGTGTCTCCACAGCACTTTGACTAGTGGAATCGACTTGCTCCGCAGTTATTGAACTTTATGGTCAAGTATCGCCGCTGGTTCTTCTTCATAGCTCATGTCTGGCTTGAGAATCACGTCGTCTTGGTGGATCATGTGCTTTGGATCATGTACGTATTTTCGCAATTGTGACACGTGAAAAACATTGTGAACATTCCCTAGGTTTGGCGGAAGAGCCAACCTATACGCTACTGGACCTATCCTCTCTAGGATCTCATATGGTCCTGTAAAACGGGGTCTAAGCTTTCCTTTCATTAAATCGACTATTCCTTTCGATGGAGACCTTAAGAAACACCTTGTCTCCGTCTTCAAACTGAACTCGGATCTCGCGTGTCGGTGTAGGATTTGACCTATCTGAGCTTCTCTTATCCTCGGTCTAATTTGTCGAGCGATTTCAATCATCTAGTTCACGGCCGGGACCTATGATTTTTCTCTCACCTCTTCATCCCAATAAAGCGGTGATCTACACTTCTTGCCATCTGAGGCTTCGTATGGGGCCGTACCAATTGTCGCCGGTAGGCGTTGTTGTGTAGCAAACTCGATCGAGGGTAGAATGTCTTCCCATTTTGCACCTCGATCTAACACTCTTGTTCTCGGCATATCCTCTAGTATGCGGATCGGTCTTTCATTGCGCCCATCGATGCTGTGGGTGAAAAGCCGTCTTGAAGTTCGGGTTCGTGCCAATTCTCTCGCAAGCTAATCCGAATCTGGATGTGAACTTGGAGTCTCTATCCGGGTAATAGATTTTGGCACTCCATGTAGTCGTATAATTTCCTTGACGTCTGTTGGGCTAATTTATCGGATCCATAGGTACTTTGAATCGGTGAAAATGAGCACTCTTGGTAAGTCTATCACAATTACCCATATGGTGTGTTTCTCTTTTCGATTTGGGTAAGTTCGTAATGAAATCCATCGTTATCTCATCCATTTCCATTCGGGTATTTCTAAGGGTTGTAACTTTCCGTGGGGCGTTTATGTAATGCTTTCACTGTTGGCAAACAAGGCGTTCCACAAAAAAAGCTATGTCTCGTTTCATGCCTTGCCACGAACTTCTCTTTCGGTCTTGAGTACGTCTTAATCTTTGCTGGGTGGGCGGTGTAGGGTGTATCATGTGCCTCGCTCATGATTTCATTTGAAGCTCTGCGTCGTGCAGCATATCCTTCCTTCGAATAATAGGGCGTTGTCAGGCCTCTTGGAAGTTCTTAAATCCTCGGACCTTACCACATGTGCGATCTTTTCTAACTTTTCCTCCATCCTTTGTCTCTCGACAATCCTTTTTCTTAGATCAGACGTCAGTGTGAGTGTAGCGATACAACTCACGATCGTCTCGGGTGGTTCAATCAGTTCAATCCTCAATCTTTGAAACTCCTCAACGAGTTTTCCTTCTGGTATAAAGAGACATCCCAACTTGTTATGGCTCTTACGACTTAAGGCGTCAGCTACTACATTTGCCTTGCCCGGGTGATAGTTAATACCACAGTCGTAGTCCTTCACTAGTTCGAGCCATCTCCTTTGCCTCATATTCAAATCTCGCTGCTCGAAGAAATACTTTAAACTCTTATGATCCGTGAAGATCTCACATCTCACTCCATAGAGATGGTGTCTCCAAATCTTCAGTGCATGAACTACTGCCGCTAATTCCAAATCATGGGTTGGGTAGTTCAGTTCATGCGGTCTGAGTTGTCGGGATGCATAAGCTATCACCTTGCCTTCTTGCATCAAGACGCAACCCAGTCCAGTCTTAGAAGCATCTGTATATACGACATATTCCTTGTCCGCTCGGGGCGCTAATCTTGGTGCACTTGTCAGTTTTTCCTTGAGTTTTTGGAAACTCTCTTCACATTCGTCAGTCCAGTTGAACTTAATTCCTTTCGAGTGGCGGGTTATTGCCTTGCAATCTTGGAGAATCCTTGATGAATCTCCGATAATAGCCGACTAGTCTGAAACTTCTAATCTCATGTTGAGTCCTTGGTGATTTCCATCCTTGCCTCTACTTTGGCGGATCTACTTTTATGCCTTACGCAGATCGATGTGTCCAAGGAACATAACTTCTTTAGCCAAAACTCGCACTTGCTAAACTTAGCAAAAGTCTTTCATCTCTCAAGGTTTGCAAAACCGTTCTCGAGATATTCCCTATGATCCTCTTCATTCTTTGAATAGATAAGGATATCATCTATGAAGACCAAAACAAATTTATCCAAAAATGGATGAAATACTCTGTTCATGAGATCCATGAATACGGCTGGTGCATTGGTTAATCCGAACGGCATAACTATGAACTCATAGTGGCCATATCTCGTTCGGAATGCAGTCTTAGGTACATCCTCAGGCCGTATTTTCAGTTGGTGGTAACCTGACTTGAGATCAATTTTTGAGAATACACCCGCTCCTCGTAATTGATCAAACAGGTCATCAATTCTTGGTAAAGGGTATTTGTTCTTGAGTGTCATCTTGTTTAGCTCTCGGTAATCGATGCATCCTCAAAGAACCATCCTTTTCTTGACGAACAGACAAAGCGCTCCCAAGGTGAAACACTAGGCTAATGAAACCTAGATCCAACAATTCTTGGATTTGGATCTTGACTCTTCAATTCCTTTGGGGCCATCACGTAGGGCGCCTTCGACCCGGAGCCGATCCGGGTTCCAAGTTGATGGTGAACTCTAGCTGTCTATCAGGAGGTAATCCTGGTAGATCTTCGGGAAATACGTCCGAAAATTCTCGGACAACTTCTATGTCTTCAATCATCGCTTCTGGTTTATCCTCCCCATTCAAGTAGACAAGGAATGCATGGCATCCTTTCTGATTCATCATCCTTCTCGCCTTTAGCGCTGAAACAATCGGGATTCTCCTTCCCATGCGAATTCCAAGAAAATGCGTAGCCTCTTGTCCAGGAAAGTGAAACGAGATTTTCCTTTCCTTGCAAAGAATCGTGGAGTGGTTCTTAGCTAACCAGTCCATTCCTAGGATGATATCTACATCATCCATGGGCATTATGTTCAAATCGTTAGCCAGAACCTTAAGTGATCCTAGTGTCAACTCTAGGTTCGTGCAAGAATGTGTAACAGTCATAATCCCTCCTATAGGTGAAGAGATTCTCATATCCTGACTTGTCTTTTCAGACCTAAGTCCCAACAATTCTACGCATGATTCGGCTATAAAAGAATGTGAAGCACCCGTATCGAACAATATAATAACAGGTACGTTGAGAAGGACTCCTATACCTGCCAGGTTTCCCTGATTTTGTTCGTTCTGCCTCCGGTGTAAGGCGTAAGCTCTAGCCTGGGCCGGCTGAGGCTGACGGGGCGCTTGTCCTTGTTGGTTCTCCGCTTTCTTTTGAAATTTCTTCTTTGTTACTTCTTCTTTGTCATGGTGGTTGGCGCCTTCTTGTGGAGGTTGTTGTTGAGGCTGGGGTTAGAACTGTTGCGGAGGTTGGGGCTGGCCAGATAGCCTAGCGGTTGGGCATTGCCAGGTTGGTTTGCCCTCACAATCGTTTCCGGGGGTACCCCTGGGCAATTGTTGGCGTAATGCCCTCTCGCTCCGCACTTAAACCAGTTCACATTGTTTGCCGTGCACATTCCTTTGTGCACCCTATGGCATTTAGGGCATGGAGGAGCCCTCATCTTTTCTTGTGGGCCTCTTGCCGGTGGATCAAAAGCGGCTCTCTTCCAACCTTGCCCTGGTTGGACCGTATTTCCTTGCCATGGGCGTTTGTGACTCGCATCCCCATAGCTTCCTCGGTTGCTATTCCCGCGTTTGGGTTCCCACTTCCCTTTTCCTTTGTCCATCGCGTTATGTGTGCGAGTCGACATCGACTTATCTCGCAGCATTCTTTGCTCAATGTCAAAGCTCGTGCAAGAGCCTCGGCATAGGTCAGGTCTCCATGGCTGGCGAGAGACATCCGTATGTCTGGCCTTAGACCTAATCTGAATTTTTCCGACATCTTCAGGTTGGTGTCTACCTGTTCCGGAGCATATCTCGACATGTCGCAGAAAGAGCGATCATAGTCGGTCACGAGATAGTTTCTCTTGCTTCACGGGAAGAATTCTGCTCCTTTCTCTTCCTATAACTCTTGGGTATGTATTTCTCATACTGACTCTTTCTTAAAGTCCTCCCATGAGAACTCTTCCAGCTTGCTTTCGGCGATAAGGTCTTCTTTCTAGCCCCCACCGTAAGTCCATGGGTCCATTTAGTTGGAAAGTCATATAGACGATCGCCTCCGTCTTTGTGCATCTTAGGAAATTAAAGATTCGCCAACGGTCTTACCCATTGTTCGGCTTCCTCCGGGTTGCCTTTCCCATCAAGCAGGTGGGTTCGCTTAGAATAATTCCTCGATCCCACGATCGGGTTGAGGTGGAGGTGGTTGGGCACGTCGTCTTGACTTTCTCTGAATCCTACCCTTCCTCTAGGTCTTCCCGACCTCCGCCTCTGGGTTCTTGTTCCGGGTTTCTTTTAGGAGGCATTCGACTATATAAAACATATATTCGTTAATCACTCATCGCTTTCATAGCTTAACACACATAATATCATCATAGCCTCATTGTAAAACGATCTTAAATAAAACATTTCACCCTTAACATAAACAATTTGCCTCAAAAGTCCACTCGGGGTCATATATATATATATCAATATCCAAAAGCTCTGCCGTAGGCAGGATGTTCAAAAACCAAAGGTCATAAAACAAAACAACATAAATCCCGGCTCACACGGCCTTTCAAAACATCGAGTTTTTCGTCCATCAAGGTCCATACATAAAAAGGGAACTAGCATACAAGCTAATCCTAACAAAAACTAATTAAGGCTTTCATCTAATGCCTTCACCAGGCTCCTTCCTACTCTTCATCTTCCTCGGGGTCCTCTTCTTCTTCGGGATCCTCTTCTTCATCAGAATCATCCTCACGAGTACGTACTCTGGATGATCCTGCTCCGTCATCTTCGTACATCGGTATGTCGCGCATGGGGTTGAAGTCATCGTCGCCATATAACTCGTAGTCATGGCGAATCGGGCTATAGCCATCGAAGCATCCGATACGCTCATCCGCTACCGTCCGTGAAACGCCCACCGGTGGTGGTGGAGGTACCATCGGTGGTAGAGGTGGTAGTGGCGGACGACGGGTGTCCAACAGCAATGGAGGAAAGACGGGCTCCTAAAGCTTCCTGCGTCTTGTCCTCTCCAAACGAAAGCGGGCTGCCTCATCAAATCGGTATGGAGGCACAATCGGGTCAATCGCCTCGGGACCTCGATATATAGCCACTCCTGTTACTCTTCCCGCTGTGTACTCCGTGGAGGAGATAGGGTCCCATCGGTGCGGCTCAGAAATCAGATATCGTAAGTCGATGACTTACGAACTGACAGATCCCCAATCATTTCACATCGCTTGCCGCCTGGTAGATGTAGTCCCCGATACCTCTCGGACATAATCCTCCCAAGTACAGGGGAGTATGGCTAAGAGACGTCTGATCCCATCATAGTCGGTCGCGCCATGGCTCAGGCGTTCACACCAAGGTAACACGTGTCATGAAACTCGCCTAGGTCCTCTCCAACAAGACATCCAACTCTCGCGATAAGTACTCATCACCTCCTCGGGGTAGGGTGTGGTCCTATCCTCCTCCTAGCAATGTATCGCATCTCCATCCGTCACGATCAAAACTATCATAGGTCGACTAGCGTCATCTCATGGCGAGCAATGATAACTTAAGCACATCAGATAAGTAACTAGGTTAAAACTAATCAACCTATAAGGTAGGTAACGTCATAAGGCATAGCACACATCATAATATACTCTTACTCTTACTCGGAAACGTACTATCTAAAAGCGTTCTAATGCATAGGCTGTGCTATGAGATCCTTGTTCTAAACAAAACACTTGAACTATCGTTCCACAGACTCTAGCGTATTCTGGAGACAGAATTAGGAATTCTATCCTTCGTAACAAATGAATATCGGGGTGTCAGGAGTACACAGGTGAAAACCTCGTGTAAATCGGAGTTCTAACGAAAGAGAACTGGCTAAAACAAATTTTCTGCGCAGTGCAGGAAATTTGCGCGATCGTGCCGAAAATCCGAGGCATAAGCCGACGTAATACAACTACCATATCCACGTCTTTATGTTGAGGCTGAACATTCTGAAGTCGTAAATGATGTCCACGTCATAACCATGTCGACGGTCACTCATGTCGAGGTGGTGATGTAATGTCAACGTCGTTCATCTCCAAGGTTGAGGTCGTCCTTGTTTTATCTTCACGTTTGCCTTTTGTCGTTTGAGTTCGAGATTATCGTCACATTCATTCTCACTATCGTTCTTTTGTTCTCGTAAGGGGAAAAAAGTTCATACTTCTACATTCTTTCACGATACGTGAGCATGCTCCTTAGAGTCTATGTTCTTTTTGTGATAACATATCCATATGTCTTCATAAGTCTCAAGATTTGAAAATACAATTTCAAAACACATCATAACAATTTTTGAAATTTGGAAATAGGCTTCAAATGACATCATAGTCAACTCATACAAGTATAACAAATGTATTCATCCTTTCCATGCTGATCATTCAACTCAGATCAACCATATACTTTCATCTCAACTTGATCACTTGTATAACTCCTCGTTTGAATTTCAAAAATCAAGGTTGTTCACACTTTCACTTCAAACATCATACATTTCTTTACCCAACATGGGTCTACTTTCATCGATTTCCAAAAACAAGGTTTTGAAATCGTCCCTTTTTCTCCCAAATATACTTCCAACTTGCTCAACATTCAAAACTCTTCATTTCATGAGTTTGAGAAAGAAATCAGTTACCTTTTTCCCGGTTGAGCTCGATGTGATGGAGTGTTGAGAGGAGTCAGTAGATTTCAAGAAGTCCAGTGACTCGATCTAGACTTAGAATTTTAAAAGAACTTGGGTTTCAAAGAGCAAGGTGCTCTGATACCACTCTGTGACGCCCCCCACTCCGGATGACCCGGACCGGAGGGTGACTAATACTAGGAATAGTATTTTAGGGTTACAAGGCTAAGATAAAGGTACATATCAAAAGTAATCTAGCATGCTTGATCATAACATAAGATGATATCAAAACAATTCAGATGGTTTAGGGCATCAGACCCAAAGAAAAATATTGATCCGACGAACCTCAATAATATAAGTCACATTATCCTCTAACAGATCCAAAAGGGTATTAATGATCTGCAAGACTTCAACAATTCATAACAGTAAACATAACATAAACAAGTTCAGAGATTGCAGCGGAAAGTATGTGAATACATATATGAAGATATGTATTCAAGGTGAAACCACAAATTCTTAACAAAAACAGTCAAGGACATTGGACTCCTCAACACCTCCTCCATCTCCATCATCAGAGCTCAACCTGCACATTTAAAAACAAACATGCAGGGCTAAGTACAAGATTGCACTCAGTGGACTCATGCCGAAAACATTTTATCGTAATTGAATTACACTGCCAATATTATGGTAAAGCACAAGGGTTTTAGTTGAAACGCCTTGTGCTTACTAAAACATTTTCAGTCCGTAAACATCGCTCGGCCGAGCATTTTTCTTGGTGTGTATGATCCGTATCCCACATTCTCATCATATTATCAAAGATCAAACGTCGAGAGGGAGGCCTCCCTTCTACGACGCCGTGACCGGCCGTCCCATACAGCACACAGTCACGTTCAGGTGTACACGGTAGCCCTAGCCAGGCATCATCCTCCGGCATAGGACCCGATATCGATTTCATAAAAAGGTTGGGCGCGACCCAACAAAATAACATTTCATATCATCATGTTATTCCATCCTGCACACCATTCATAACGGATAGGATACATACACAAAACAGAATAATTTTGGCAGGTAATCTTGTAAACAGTTATCAACAGTTGAAAATAATCATTTCAAATAAATGCATTTTGAAAGGATATAGCGAAGTCACGTTTTGTTTGAAAAGAAAGCCCACCTGGACTATGGTTCGTCTTAATTGAGTCCTAGGTTTGAATTCCTCGTCACTGTCCGGTCGCCGCGTTCGCGTCCACACCTTAACGTAAAAGCGATATTTAGTACGTCGTTCACGTTTCTCGAGACTCTTAAAGTCTAAGATAAACTTCGATATTCTATATCGATATAACCTGAATTCCTTAACGAATTCAATTCGCTTTTCACTTACGTATTTCAATTGAACTGTTCTCGTTCTTCGAGACACGTTCAACTATTTCGGTTTAACCTTTCCGGTTTAAACGTTCGACGTATATAAGTACGTTTCTCGATATAAGGATTTCATTTATGAAATCTTTCTTTACTAATGAGGTCTCTCGACTCAATTAGTACGTCTTACGCGTATTAGCGTATTTATCGAACGTATTTTCGTATGATTGACCTTAAAAGTCAACGAAGTCAACATTGTCAACAAAGTCAACAATTTTGACTTTTAAATAGTAATTTCGTACTATTTTATTTTATAAATCGATTTTTAATCGATTTCAAAACGTAAAGTCCTATTTCTTGATTTGTCGTAAAAATCAAAGGACTTATTAATATTTTTCGCAAATATTAATCTTTTAAATAATAAAACCATATAATTTCGATTAATACGTTATTAAATATAACGTTTGTCTTAAATATAGTAATCTATGTTTATAAAATTTTATAAAAACCAAATATGTCTAAAATAATTATCAGACATATAATTTATTATTAAACTTGATTAAAAAGGATTTAAAAATCCTTATAAATATTAAAAACTTACGGTAATTATAGAAAATTACCAAATGGTTTTCAAAAAATTTCCTAATTTCATATAGTGTATTATTAAACACTATGGTCATCATTATGTACTAATACCATCCAATTATCATTCGGTCCTCACTTAATAATACATATATATTCACGGTAATTTCATAAATTATGAAATAATTATCCAACAATTTCAAAAATTGTTATACACTTAGAACAATGTTCCAACATTAATATATGTCACAATCATAACCTATAGTCCATCATAATCCATATATACATCAAGGAAAAATTTCCTATAGCTCAATGTATTAACCAAATAATTACCAAACAATTTCCAAAAATTTCAATTAAATTATATCATGCTCAAACATTATAGTATAACATCGTAACATCATAACATCAACCAAAACCATTTGAAATCATCACCATATGAGCTATAAGCTCTCGGCTTTTTTTGATTCATTTTGGTTTTTGGTTTCCAAAAATTCTAACAATTATACACTATGCTTATACATTATAATATAACATTATAACATCATAACATTAACCAAAACCATTTAAAATAATCACCATATGGAGCCATAGCTCTCGGCTTCTTTGATTTTCAATGGGTAATTGGTTTCCAAAAATTCCAACAATTATATACTTTGTTTATACACTATAATATAACATTATAACATAATAACATTCATCAAAACAAATTGAATCATCACCTTAAAGAGCTTCAAAGCTCACGGCTTTTTTGATAAAAATTGGTATTTGATTTCCAAAAATTTCAACAAAATCATGTAACACATAATCAATATACTAGATCAACAATATACCATTGCATGTTCAAAATAAAAATCATACACCAAAATATAAACTCATATAGCTCACGGCTTTTTCTAAAAATTAAGCATTTGATTTTTAAAAATTCTAATAAATTCATAGAACATATAATCAAGGTCCTAAAGCATTAATATGTCATTTCATGCTTAAAAATAAAATCATACACCAAGGTACATACATATATGCTCTCGGCCCTTTTTAGGAAAATAGTTAGGGTTCTTCAAAAATTCTAAATAACATACCATAGACATAAAACATATCATAGATCAATAATCCATCCTCAAAATAATCAAAAAGCAATCGGTCATCACCCAAGCATTTTTAACATTTTCAAAAAAAAAATTTCAACAAGGCTAGGGTTCTTCTATATATATATATATATATGTTAGACCCATTCAAAAAATTTAATGTTAAAGGTCATATGATCATCTAAACATACATTCTCATATTTGAAAAATAAAATCATCAAGCATCATATATATATATATCAACATCTCATCCAAGAACATTAAAACATACATAAATATATGCAAGAACATGTTCGACTTTTATGAACAAAAGGAAATAAAAATCGGTACTTAGGGTCTTTGTTTACCTTTGATATGATATTGATTCACAAGAACAATACTAGGTATCAAGTTTTGGGAAGGAGATGGAGAAGATGAAGAGATAAAATCGAAAATGGGATGGGAGAGCTCTTGTTCTTAGCTGAGTTTGGGAGAGAGTGGAGAGTATTTTGTGTGTTCCAAATATTTTGGATGAGATAATGACTAAAGTGTTGAAGGAAAGGTCTCTCCTCTATACTCTCTCTCTCTCGGTCACACTCACACACACACATCCAATAGGAAAAATTGTAGCCAAATGATGGAGTGAGAGTGATGATTAGGCTAGGTTAAAAGGGTGGTCATGCATTGGGCGATAAAAAGGTGGAGCTCATGCTTTGTTCATGATGATGGTCGGCGGTTTTAGGGGTTTAAGGGTAGGATTTTATTTCTTTTGATCCTTATTATAGTGTATTAATCCATATTTAATTATAGATATATAATACAAGTCATAAAAATAATTAAATCATCACTTAGCAATTTATTCGAAAATGGCGATAAAATAGGAATAAAAATATAAATCGCACCTATTATTGATACTCATGTCAAATTCGCTCTAAATATACTCATATATATATCATAATATATGATTTAGATAATAAATAATAGCATAGGATAAAATAATGGTATCATTTTATGTGAAAACCCTAGTTTAATAAATTAGGGTTTTCAAAATGTATATATATACACTATCGAGTTTTATAGTTCAAAAATTGATTTTAATGCTTAATAATACTGTAATTATATAAAATAATGATAGAAAATTAATTATTATAGTTTCCTGAGCATTAAACCCATTTTTCAAAACGTCTCTAGACGTTGACGTTCAAAACGTCTCAAAGCGTTAATAATCGACTCATCTCAAAATGATCGCAGTAAGCTCGTACTTACTTAAAAATATATTCCATTTAATATAGGAATTAATATGGAAATTAATTCCAAGCTTCACTGCTTAGAAAATTTCATAAAATATAGACGTTCGATACGCAATCGACGTTAAAATATATTGACGAACCATTTCATAATATTTCAATTCCTTAATTCACAATCCTCAGTGAATATAAAAGGAATTTGTTATAATGATACTGAATTGAAGTCAATATTCGATGTCATACAGAAATAACATACGGCAAAAACCCTAATTCACGGGTTTAAAATACCGTAATTAGACGTTCGTTTCTTTGGAATATTACATTCCACTCCCCTTAAAAGAAATTCCTTCCTGGAATTTGCGTACCTCTAGGAAAATAAATCGGGGTATCGTTCTTTCATCGATTCTTCAAGCTCCCACGGGCTTGTTCTTGTCCGTGGTGTCTCCACAGCACTTTGACTAGCGGAATCGACTTGCTCCGCAGTTGTTGAACTTTATGGTCAAGTATCGCCGCTGGTTCTTCTTCATAGCTCATGTCTAGCTTGAGAATCACGTCGTCTTGGTGGATCACGTGCTTTGGATCATGTACGTATTTTCGCAACTGTGACACGTGAAAAACATGTGAACATTCCCCAGGTTTGGCGGAAGAGCCAACCTATACGCTACTGGACCTATCCTCTCTAGGATCTCATATGGTCCTATAAAACGGGGTCTAAGCTTTCCTTTCAGCCCAAATCTGACTATTCCTTTCGATGGAGAGACCTTAAGAAACACCTTGTCTCCATCTTCAAACTGCAGCTCGGATCTACGCGTATCAGCTTAGGATTTCTGCCTATCCTGAGCTTCTCTTATCCTCAGTCTAATTTGTCGAACGATTTCAATCATCTCGTTCACGGCTTCGGGCCCTATGATTTTTATCTCACCTACTTCATCCCAATAAAGCGGTGATCTACACTTCTTGCCATACAAGGCTTCGTACGGGGCCATACCAATTGTCGCTTGGTAGCTGTTGTTGTAGGCAAACTCAATCAGGGGTAGAATGTCTTCCCATTTTGCACCTCGATCTAACACTACTGTTCTCAGCATATCCTCAAGTGTCTGGATCGTTCTTTCCGACTGCCCATCAGTCTGTGGGTGAAAAGCCGTACTGAAGTTCAGTTTCGTACCCAATTCTCTCTGCAAGCTAATCCAGAATCTGGATGTGAACTTGGAGTCTCTATCCGAGGTAATAGATTTTGGCACTCCATGTAGTCGTATAATTTCCTTGACGTACAGTTGGGCTAATTTATCAGATCCATAGGTACTTTGAATCGGTAGAAAATGAGCACTCTTGGTAAGTCTATCCACAATTACCCATATGGCTGTGTTTCCTCTTTTCGATTTGGGTAAGTTCGTAACGAAATCCATCGTTATCTCATCCCATTTCCATTCGGGTATTTCTAAGGGTTGCAACTTTCCGTAAGGACGTTTATGTAATGCTTTCACCTGTTGGCAAACAAGACAGCGTTCCACAAAAGAAGCTATGTCTCGTTTCATGCCTTCCCACCAGAACTTCTCTTTCAGGTCTTGGTACATCTTAGTACTGCCTGGGTGGGCGGTGTAGGGTGTATCATGTGCCTCACTCATGATTTCATTTTGAAGCTCTGCGTCGTCTGGAACGCATATCCTTCCTTCGAATAATAGGGCGTTGTCCGACGCCTCTTGGAAGTTCTTAAATCCTCCAGACCTTACCCTTTGTCTGATCTTTTCTAACTTTTCCTCCATCCTTTGTCTCTCGACAATCCTTTTTCTTAGATCAGACGTCAGTGTGAGTGTAGCGATACAACTCACGATCGTCTCGGGTGGTTCAATCAGTTCAATCCTCAATCTTCGAAACTCCTCAACGAGTTTTCCTTCTGGTATAAAGAGACATCCCAACTTGTTATGGCTCTTACGACTTAAGGCGTCAGCTACTACATTTGCCTTGCCCGGGTGATAGTTAATACCACAGTCGTAGTCCTTCACTAGTTCGAGCCATCTCCTTTGCCTCATATTCAAATCTCGCTGCTCGAAGAAATACTTTAAACTCTTATGATCCGTGAAGATCTTACATCTCACTCCATAGAGATGGTGTCTCCAAATCTTCAGTGCATGAACTACTGCCGCTAATTCCAAATCATGGGTTGGGTAGTTCAGTTCATGCGGTCTGAGTTGTCGGGATGCATAAGCTATCACCTTGCCTTCTTGCATCAAGACGCAACCCAGTCCAGTCTTAGAAGCATCTGTATATACGACATATTCCTTGTCCGCTTCTGGAACTGCTAGTACTGGTGCACTTGTCAGTTTTTCCTTGAGTTTTTGGAAACTCTCTTCACATTCGTCAGTCCAGTTGAACTTAATTCCCTTTCGGAGTAACTGGGTTATTGGCCTTGCAATCTTAGAGAATCCTTCGATGAATCTCCGATAATAGCCAGCTAGTCCTAGGAAACTTCTAATCTCATGTTGAGTCCTTGGTGATTTCCATCCTTGCACTGCCTCTACTTTGGCCGGATCTACTTTTATGCCTTCCACAGACACGATGTGTCCAAGGAACATAACTTCCTTTAGCCAAAACTCGCACTTGCTAAACTTAGCAAAAATTCTTTCATCTCTCAAGGTTTGCAAAACCGTTCTCAAATGTTCCCTATGATCCTCTTCATTCTTTGAATAGATAAGGATATCATCTATGAAGACCGAAACAAATTTATCCAAAAATGGATGAAATACGCTGTTCATGAGATCCATGAATACGACTGGTGCATTGGTTAATCCGAACGGCATAACTATGAACTCATAGTGGCCATATCTCGTTCGGAATGCAGTCTTAGGTACATCCTCAGGCCGTATTTTCAGTTGGTGGTAACCTGACTTGAGATCAATTTTTGAGAATACACTCGCTCCTCATAATTGATCAAACAGGTCATCAATTCTTGGTAAAGGGTATTTGTTCTTGAGTGTCATCTTGTTTAGCTCTCGATAATCGATGCACATCCTCAAAGAACCATCCTTTTTCTTGACGAACAACACAGGCGCTCCCCAAGGTGAAACACTAGGCCTAATGAAACCTAGATCCAACAATTCTTGGATTTGGATCTTCAGCTCTTCCAATTCCTTTGGGGCAATCCTGTAGGGCACCTTCGACACTGGAGCCGATCCGGGTTCCAAGTCGATGGTGAACTCTAGCTGTCTATCAGGAGGTAATCCTGGTAGATCTTCGGGAAACACGTCCGAAAATTCTCGGACAACTTCTATGTCTTCAATCCTCGCTTCTGGTTTATCCTCCCCGTTCAAGTAGACAAGGAATGCATGGCATCCTTTCTGATTCATCATCCTTCTCGCGCTTTAGCGCTGAAACAATCGGGATTCTCCTTCCCATGCGAATTCCATGAAAATGCGTAGCCTCTTGTCCAGGAAAGTGAAACGAGATTTTCCTTTCCTTGCAAAGAATCGTGGAGTGGTTCTTAGCTAACCAGTCCATTCCTAGGATGATATCTACATCATCCTTGGGCATTATGTTCAAATCGTTAGCCAGAACCTTAAGTGATCCTAGTGTCAACTCTAGGTTCGAGCAAGAATGTGTAACAGTCATAATCCCTCCTATAGGTGAAGAGATTCTCATATCCTGACTTATCTTTTCAGACCTAAGTCCCAACAATTCTACGCATGATTCGGCTATAAAAGAATGTGAAGCACCCGTATCGAACAGTATAATAACAGGTACATTGAGAAGGACTCCTATACCTGCCAGGTTTCCCTGATTTTATTCGTTCTGCCTCTTGTGTAAAGCGTAAGCTCTAGTCGGGGCCGGCTGAGGCTGATGGGGCGCTTGTCCTTGTTTGTTCTGCTTTGCTGCTGAATTTCTTCTGTTGTTGTTATTCTTCTGCCGTCATGTGGTTGACGCCTTTGCTGTGGAGGTTGTTGTTGAGGCTGGGGTTGGAACTGTTGCGGAGGTTGGGGCTGAAACTGTATAGCCCTAAGAGGTTGGGCATTGCCAGGTTGGTTTGCCCTCACAATCGTTTTCGGGGGTACCCCTGGGCAATTGTTGGCGTAATGCCCTCTCGCTCCGCACTTGAACCAGTTCACATTGTTTGCCGTGCACATTCCTTTGTGCACCCTATGGCATTTAGGGCATGGAGGAGCCCTCACTTGTTTCTGTGGGCCTCTTGCCGGTGGAGCAAAAGCGGCTCTCTTCCAACCTTGCCCTGGTTGGACCGTATTTCCTTACCATGGGCGTTTGTGACTCGCATCCCCATAGCTTCCTCGGTTGCTATTCCCGCGATTGGGTTCCCACTTCCCTTTTCCTTTGTCCATCGCGTTATGTGTCTGAGTCGACACTGACTTATCTGCAGGCATTGCTGCCTCAATGTCCAAAGCTCGTGCAAGAGCCTCGGCATAGGTCAGGTCTCCATGGCTGGCGAGAGACATCCGTATCTCTGGCCTTAGACCTGATCTGAATTTTTCCGACATCTTCAGGTCGGTGTCTACCTGTTCCGGAGCATATCTCGACATGTCGCAGAAAGCGCGATCATAGTCGGTCACAGATAGTTTCTCTTGCTTCAGCAGGAAGAATTCCTGCTCCTTTCTCTTCCTATAACTCTTGGGTATGTATTTCTCATACAGCTCTTTCTTAAAGTCCTCCCATGAGAACTCTTCCAGTTGCTCGGCAGTAAAGGTCTTCTTTCTGGCCTCCCACCAGAAGTCCGCGGGTCCATTTAGTTGGAAAGTCACATAGGACAGTCGCTCATGTGCTGTGCATCTTAGGAAATTAAAGATTCGCTCAATGGCTCTTACCCATTGTTCGCTTCCTCCGGGTTGCCTTTCCCATTGAAGGCAGTGGGTTACGCCTTAGAATAATTCCTCGATCCTACGATCGGGTTGAGGTGGAGGTGGTTGGGGTACGTCTTCAGCTTCTTTCTCGGGAATCCTACCCCTTCCTCTAGGTCTTCCCCGACCTTTGCCTCTGGGTTCTTGTTCCGGGTTTCTTTTAGGAGGCATTCTGGACTATATAAAACATATATTCGTTAATCACTCATCGCTTTCATAGCTTAACACACATAATATCATCATAGCCTCATTGTAAAACGATCTTAAATAAAACATTTCACCCTTAACATAAACAATTTGCCTCAAAAGTCCACTCGGGTCATCATATATATATATATCAATATCCAAAAGTTTCGCAGTAGGCGGGATGTTCAAAACCAAAGGTCATAAAACAAAACAACATAAATCCCGGCCCCACGGCCTTCAAAACATCGAAGTTTTAGTCCATCAAGGTCCATACATAAAAGGAACTAGCATACAAGCTAATCCTAACAAAAACTAATTAAGGCTTTCATCTAATGCCTTCACCAGGCTCCTTCCTACTCTTCATCTTCCTCGGGTCCTCTTCTTCTTGGGATCCTCTTCTTCATCGAATCATCCTCACGAGTACGCACTCGATGATCCCGCCCGTCATCTTCGTACATCGGTATGTCGCGCATGGGGTTGAAGTCATCGTCGCCATATAGCTCGTAGTCATGGTGAATCGGGCTATAGCCATCGAAAGCATCCGATATGCTCATCCGTGCTTTGTCCGCGAAACGCCCACCGTGGTGGTGGAGGTACCATCGGTGGTAGAGGTGGTAGTGGCGGACGTACGGGGTGTCCAACAGGCAATGGAGGAAAGACGGGCTCTCCTAAAGATCTCAGGCGTCTTGCCTCTCCAAACGAAAGCAGCTCGCCTCATCAAATCGGTATGGAGGCACAAGTAGGTCAATCTGCCTTGGGACCTCAGTATATAGCCACTCCGGTTACTCATCCCGCCAGGTGTACTCCCGTGGAGGGAGATAGTGTTGGATTTGTATACTGAAAGCAGTTTGGTTGAGCTTGTATACAATGTTTCCTGTTACCACTATTACAATCTCCTATCTGAATTGAATACTTGATTGCATATATCAGTGTCCCTTATCTCATATATAAGCTAGATCATATAGTGTGTAGAAGATCACATAAGTCCGTATGATTGGTCAAGCTTAATGAGATATAAAAGTTTCACACCGTGAGACAACTTAAGGACGAGTTGTCGGTTTAGGCCGCAGATAGATATAAAGTGACTTGACTTAGTTGCTTGTCTATCTTTGGTACGTCTCGACGTATTGAAGGATCACAATGAGATGTGTTCTTCTTTCGATCGTCGTGAAGAACCAAGATCTCGGTGACTTACGATGATCTAAACCTCGATAAGGTATTAGGTGAGTATGAGTTGTTTGCCCATCACTTTGACTTGTTATGGGTGAGGTTACATGTTCTAACCCAAGATTCTCCGCATCTTGGGTGATGGCGATCTTGTATGTCACGCTAGTTATCTCAGTCGAGTCACCGTATCCGTTTAGGATGATGACGTCCCTTAAGGAGCTCAAAAGGTTTATTGTACTAAACCCCGCAGTTGAGTTAGCTCAAGTACAATAATAAGGTTGAGTGGTACTACTTAAGAAATGAAGTTATTAATTGTTTTAAGCGATCGATTGCTATAAATGATTAATGGACGTTCGATATCTTAAATCTGGGATTCGTAATGTCTAAGTGCAAGCCCGACTCAACTTCGTAATAAAGGGTAAGTCGGCATTCTTTCTCTAGTGGCATGATCGAATGTTTATAAATTAATTTATGTTACAGGTGAACATAAGATAATTAATTTATTTGAGGCCCATCTTTATTCCTTGCATTTGATTCCTGGGCTGGCCCATCCAGGCCCTTTAGCTTGAGAAAAATCGGTCCCATGTTGCTCTCTATAGCAAGATTTTATTCTCTTTATCCTATAAGGATATAATTATATTTATGGTATATGCATAGATCCTTTCCATATAAGATTATGGTAATAATCCTGAGAGTATGGTAATAATCCTAGGAGTATGGTAATTTCCATATAGGATTATGGTAATTTCCATATAGGATTATGGTAATTTCTATATGGGATTAAGGTAGTGCATTGTAAATATAAGGTATGAGATAAAGTCTAGGTTAATGCTCACATAATTAACCAAGAAATTTTCGTCCCCTCTAGTGCAAGAGAGTTTCGAAAATTGTGCAAAGAGAGCAAAGGGTGATTTTCCGAAGCATTCTCCATAGATCGTCCTCACTCGACGTTGGAGATTGGGCAACCGGGATACAGTCCAGAAGGTCAAAGCACGAGTCCGATCCGTTCGATCCATTCATCTCGTTCCATCGACCTCTTCAGATCCAAAGGTAAACACGAGAAAACATCAACGTGTTGCAGTTAATTATATAGACACATGCTAGGAATATAATCAATGTATGGTGAGTTAAACATCCAAGATAGATCCTCGGGGTGAGGGCTAAACCTAGTTTTCCCTACAATTGGTATCAGAGCGAGGGATCAGAATCTTGGCTCTGTTGGATTAATTCACGTTTGATTATTACGTGCGTTTATTAATTGTGGATCCGCTGCTCATCGTGGCTTGTTTATTATTTTGTCGGATTTTGTTTTACACCACGAGAAAATCCGTGGTTAGATTCGATTTTATTCGTAAATCTTATCGTAAAGAAGAACGAAGACGAAAGAACGAAGAACGAAACGACGGAAAAACAGTGTCTCGGCAGCCCTCGGGCGGTTTCATGAAGCGAGCCTCGCGATCGCGAGGGCGATCGCGAGGGCCACGGGCGACGGGCGTGCGCTCACGAGATCCCTAGCGCCTAGCGAGCGAGCTCGGTAGTGAGGATGACCGTGAGGCAACGCGGCCGTGCGAGCTAGCGGGCGGCGGGCGCGCGTTCAGCGAGAAACCCGGCCATGAAAGCAGACTCGCGGTCGCGAAGCTCGGCGGCTGGCGGCGACATCTCTCGGCGGATGTTCGGCGCTCGGGCGTCACAAGACGCGTGCTCGACGGGTCACGGCCGCATTAGCGATCATGAGTAGCCCGAGGGGACACTCGGGGCGCGCGGCGAAGGCTGGGCGCGGGTGGGCTTTGCCCTGGCGGCGGCCCAAAGACAGACAATGACCGGCCCGGACCCGTTTCCACCCCAACCCAGATTTTCCGGTCCGTGCCCATGCACGCTGGGCCCATTGGTTGAATCCGTCCGTGCCGCACGCGAGGCCCGTTTTCGAAGTTTAATTTTGTACTTTGTAAATCTATGTAATAGATTAGACAGGAAAGTGCAGGTTTCACGATTGGGCCGCGATGAACGTTTTATTTTATTTTATCGTTCATATGCATGTCGTAGATGTTTAAATTATGCAGTAGCATGCTATGTATGTTTATATTACGTTGACAAACCTTTAAGTGTTTTACGTAATTGGATGCGCATAGTAAGCATGCTAGGTTTATCGCGTTTATCAAGCATATTTTAGAATTCTCATGAGCATGTTTTCATGTTGAGTTCTATAGAAAAGCATGCTAGGATTACGTGATCTGCATGGACAAACCTTTTGAATAAAAAGACTAAGCTGTAAAACCCGACAAATTAATTTTTCAAATTAAAATGTCAAGACCTCCACCTTTGATCTCTAAACAAAGTGAGACGACTTTGTGAGTAAACGCCCACCGCGTGGCTTGCTTGCACTGCTTATCATAAGTTTGTTAGATGAGATTTCTAAATAAAATATTTTAAATCTATTGAGAAGTGGGAGTTTCATGTAAACGCTCACATGCGTGGCTTGCATGTGCGATTTTCATAAGTTCTCTAGAGATAGATATAAAATAAGATAACAAAAGAATTTGAATTGGGCGGTATGGTCCTAGTGAGTATGCCAATTCTAAGAATTCATTTTCTTTTGTTAAAATGTGGTCATTGCTAGACATCACCTCAAGTACAACTTCCCGCCAAGTCCTTCTTGCGATAGTGATGTGGTCTAGTAAGGTCCAAACGTTAATTTCATTTGTCATAAGGATAAGTTGACATGGATTGAAATTAAACGACTAAAAGGTATATTTTAGTGCAGTCGGGGGTTCATGTAAACGCCCACACGCGTGGCTTGCATGTGGGATTCCTTGGGCGATTGGAGGTTTCAATTAATATTGTTTTATCAAAGGTTACAATATTATTATTACGAATTATATGCGATCGTATGCTTATGTGTTTACATTATCGTTTCAGATATGTCTCTTACCGATTATCAATATGCTCGCACAAAATCCGTTATCCGTCCAAATTTTATCGAGTGGAAACGAAACATGAAATATGTTCTTATCATTGAAGAACACATGTTTGTTCTCACTACTCCTAAACCCGATGCCCTTATCGACCCATCGACTAATGAGCGGTGAGAGTCAAGCGACTTTGGAATAAGTCAAACAATATGGCTAAATGCTATATGATGACTACTATGTCCAAAGGCTTGCAGGCAAAGATCGATCGATGGTAGACGCGACGATATTTGGTCAAGTCTCGAGAGTAAGTTTGGGCGATCGGATCGGACGATCCGCCCCACATAATGAGAGAAATCTTGGCGTGTAAGATGGTAGAAGGAAGTTCGGTCCATGAACATGTCTCCCACATGACCCATCTCATGGATAATCTTGATCAGTTGGGAGGAGGTATTGACGGCGAAGCCAAGGTCGATATCATCCTCAATACACTGCCCAAGTCTTTTGAGAACTTTCGCGTGAATACGATCATGAGCAAGACCGAGTTTACACTTAGTCAGTTGCTTAATGATCTCGTTGCTGCGGAAGGAGTTATGGGAAAAGGAGCACATGCTCTTGCTAGCACATCTAAGGGCCCAAAATTTTCATTGCAAAATGGAAAAAGAAAAAGGGGTACCAAAGGTGGAAGAGGCAAGGCAAATAGTGGGAGTAATGGGAACAAGAACGTGGTTGCCACCGGAGGTTTGAAGAAGCCAAAGGAGAAGGGCAAGTGCTTCAAGTGCGGTAAGACTGGGCATTGGAAGGCCAAGTGCCCTATGCTCAAGGCTCAAGGTACGCCGTTTGCTTTAGTAACGGAAACATGTTTAGCGACTTGTTCTACCCATTCTTGGGTAGTAGATACTGGCGAATCGATCATGTTTGTTACACCTGCGAGGGTTCTGCGGACAAGGGCTGTTTGATGGCGAGATAACGATCTCCATGGGCAACGCGTCGAGGCCGTTGCGGTTGGAGATGTTACTTTATGTTTTGAGAAAACAGTTTAGTTTTCAAAGATGTTTTATATGTGCGGATTTTCAGTGAACCTTGTTTCGCTTTCGTAATTATTTACTCATGGATATTCTGTTATTTTTGATAGTGGTGTTTCTATCATAAGAAATGACGGTTATCTCGTGTTGCACGTTATATAATTAAGCTTTATACTATTTACGCCAAACATAATACCTATAACTATGTAGCATCTTCATCAAACCCTAAAAGAGAAAGTTTTCTTAGAAGATGACACCACTTTTCTCCTGGCATCTTAGATTAGGTCACATCAATCTAAATAGGATCCAAAGACGGCTAAGAATGGGCGTTGGGTAATCTAACGCTTACTCCATTCCCGATCTGCGAATCCCGTATAGAAGGTAAGATGTCGACGGACCGCTTCAAAGCAAAGGGTTATAGAGCCAAAGAAATGTTGGAGTTAGTCCATTCGACTGTGTGGACCAATGTCCACACAAGCTCGTGGAGGTACGCAGTACTTTGTCACTTTCATTGACGATTACTCAAGGTGCGGATACGATACCGCTTCACCGCAAGTCCGAATGCTTTGAGAAATTCAAAGAGTTTAAGGCGGAAGTGGAGACGAAGCTAGGTAAAGTATCAAGTCATGCGTTACGATCGCGGTGGCGAATACCTCGATAACGAGTTTATGGACTATCTAGTGAAGTGTGGGATTACCTCCCAACAAGACTTCACCGGGCACACCACAAAATGGTGTGTCGAGCGAAGAAATAGGACTCTTTTAGAAATGGTTAGATCAATGATGAGCTATGCAACATTGCCTATTTCGCTTACGGGGTATGCCTTAGAGATCGGCATACTTGCTAAATCTAGTACCGTCCAAGTCGACGAAAAGACCCTTTCGAGTTGTGGTTTGGGCGCAGCCTAGTTTAAGCCACATAAGGATATGGGCGATCCGGCACATGTCGAACAAGAAGGGCGACAAGTTGGAGGCTAGATCCGACGCAAGTCGTTTATTGGCTATCCTAGAGGAACGAAAGGTGGTTTATTCTATAGTCCTAAGGATCAGAAGGTCATTATTAGCACTAATGCTCGATTCTTAGAAGAGGACTACATGAAAAATCATAAATCCAAAGTTGAAATCATTCTTCAAGAATTAGAAGATGATCGTATTCCACCACCGATTAGGCCAAAGGTACGAGATGTCGAGTCTAGTGGGAGGGATCGACACGAGATACTTCAAGAAATTGAAGTGGGTCGAGTTCCACTAGAGATACCGACCGTACAAGTGGTACCTACCCAGCAAGTTGTGCAAAATAGAGAACCACAAGTTTCTGCACCCACCGTTGCCATTGTGCCTGTAGAACCTCGTCGTAGTGGGAGGGTTGTTCGTCAACTCGAGCGATTTATGTTCATGGGTGAATCTTGGTTTAGTCCCGTGAAGCGAACAGCAATAATCGACCCATGGACATACAAGGAGGCGATACAAGATATTGATGCAAGATCATGGCACACCGCTATGGACTTAGAAATGGAGTCCATAACGGCTATGGATGTATATGAAAAGACACCTCTACCAGATGGCAAGGAAGCTATAGGTAGTAAGTGGATATACAAGAGGAAGAGAGATTCCGATGGAGAGGTTTCGCTTTCAAAGCCGGGCTTGTGGAAAGGGTACACTCAGTTGAGGGCATCGATTTCGATGAGACCTTTTCACCACATAGCAATGCTCAAGTCCATCAGAATTCTTCTAGCCATAGCAGCCCACTTGAACCTAGAGGTTTGGCAAATGGATGTTAAAACCGCTTTTCTAAACGGTTACCTTGAGGAAGGTAGAGACATCTATATGCAGCAACCTGAAGGTTATGTGGTAAAGGGTGAAGAGCATCTAGTATGGAAGCTTAAGAAGTCCATTTATGGACTTAGCGAACCTCGATCATGGAACTTACGCTTTGACGAGGTAGTAAAGTCCTATGGATTTACCCAGTTGCCTAGCGAGAGTTGTGTGTATCGGTTAGATGTCAACGGTGATGTGGTATTTCTTGCACTTTATGTAGATGACATTCTTCTAGTTGGCAACAACGTGAAGCTGTTATCAGACGTAAAGAGTTGGTTATCCGATCAGTTTCAAATGAAAGACCTAGGAGATGCAGCGTACATTCTTGGGATCAAGGTTTACCGAGATCGCAAGAAGAAAATGTTGAGCTTATCTCAGGCGTCTTACATTGATACTGTGATTACTCGTTTTAGTATGCAGACCGCCAAGAAAGGATTGCTACCTTCGGACATGGCATTTCTTTATCTAAGACGCGATCACCTATGATCGCGAAGGAGATAGAGGAAATGAGACAAGTTCCTCACGCTTCGCCGTAGGAAGTCTCATGTACGCAATGCTATGCACGAGGCCCGATATCTGCTATGCGGTAGGCATAGTAGCTAGATATCAGTCTAACCCTGGACAAGCTCATTGGACTGCAGTAAAGCATATACTCAAGTACCTGAAAAGGACTCGAGATTATAGGCTAGTTTACCATGCAGATAGTCTAATGCCTTTGGGTTATCTGACTCGGTTTCCAAGTGACCGTGATGAGAAAAAGTCGACCTCGGGCTATGTGTTTACCTTGGGAGGTAGAGCCGTATCTGGCGAGTGCAAAGGCGATGCATTGCGGTCTCTACCATGGAAGCCGAATATGTAGCCGCCTGAGGCTTCTATGGAGGCTGTATGGTTCAAGAACTACCTCATGGATCTAGATGTGGTACTGGTTTGCCCAAGAGTATCATAGTTCTTGTGATAACTTTCGGTGCGATGGCAAACTCGAAGGAACCACGGACCCACAAGCGACCAAACACATAGAGAGAAGTACCATGTCATACGAGAAATCGTTAGGCGGGTGGCGTCTGATTGAAAAGATTGATCGACGGAAAATCTAGCGGATCCATTCACGAAGAGCCTACCGCAAAAGTCTACGATGGACACGTTAGAGGACTTGGATTGCGCTTGATGGCACCCAATTAGAAAGGAAACTTTTTATAAGTGGGAGAAGCAAAGTGATGGTTGTTTGTAATAGATAGTAGAGCGACACATTGTATACTAAAAGTTTGCTTTAGTATAAGTGGGAGATTGTTGGATTTGTATCTTGAAAGCGCTTTGGTTGAGCTTGTATACAATGTTTCCTCATTACCACTATTACAATCTCTATCTGAATTGAATACTTGATTGCATATATCATGTCCCCTTATCTCATATATAAGTTAGATCATACGATGTGTAGAAGATCACGTAAGTCCGTATGATTGGTCAAGCTTAATGAGATATAAAAGTTTCACAAACCGAGACAACTTAAGGACGAGTTGTCGGTTTAGAGCAGATATAGATAAGTGACTTGACTTAGTTGCTTGTCTATGCCGATGCGTCTCGACGTATTGAAGGATCACGATGAGATGTGTTCTTCTTCGACCGTCGTGAAGAACCAAGATCTCGGTGACTTACGATGATCTAAACCTCGATAAGGTATTAGGTGAGTATGAGTTGTTGTCCATCACTTTGACTTGTTATGGGTGAGGTTATATGTTCTAACCCAAGATTCTCCGCATCTTGGGTGATGGCGTCTTGTATGTCACGCTAGTTATCTCAGACGAGTCACCGTATCCGTTTAGGATGATGACGTCCCCTTAAGGAGCTCAAAAGGTTTATTGTACTAAACCCTGCATGTTGAGTTAGCTCAATTACAATAATAAGGTTGAGTGGTACTACCTAAGGAAATGAAGTTATTAATTGTTTTAAGCAGTCAGATTGCTATAAATGATTAATGGACGTTCGATATCTTAAATACGGGGATTCGTAATGTCTAAGTGCAAGCCCGACTCAACTTCGGTAATAAAGGGGTAAGTCAGCATTCTTTCTCTAGTGGCATGATCGAATGTTTATAAATTAATTTATGTTCGGGTGAACATAAGATAATTAATTTATTTGAGGCCCATCTTTATTACTTGCATTTGATCCTGGGTGGCCCATCCAGCCCTTTAGCTTGAGAAAATCGGTCCCATGTTGCTCTCTATAGCAAGATTTTATTCTCTTTATCCTATAAGGATATAATTATATTTATGGTATATGCATAGATCCTTTCCATATAAGATTATGGTAATAATCCTGAGAGTATGGTAATAATCCTAGGAGTATGGTAATTTCCATATAGGATTATGGTAATTTCCATATAGGATTATGGTAATTTCCATATGGGATTAAGGTAGTGCATTATAAATATAAGGTATGAGATAAAGTCTGAGTTAATGCTCATATAATTAACGAGAAATTTTCGTCCCTCTAGTGCGAGAGAGTTTCAAAATTGTGCAAAGAGAGCAAAGGGTGATTTTCGAAGCATTCTCCATAGATCGTCCTCACTCGGCGTTGGAGATTGGGCAACCGGATACAGATCCGTAAGGTCAAAGCACGAGTCCGATCCGTTCGATCCATTCATCTCGTTCCATCGACCTCTTCAGATCCAAAGGTAAACACGAGAAAACATCAACGTGTTGCAGTTAATTATATAGACGCATGCTAGGAATATAATCAATGTATGGTGAGTTAAACATCCAAGATAGATCCTCGGGGCGAGGGCTAAACCTAGTTTTCCCTACAGATAGGGTCGCATCGGTGCGGCTTCGTAAATACTGTATACGTAAGTCAGATGACTTACGAATCTGGGCAGATCCCCAATCAGGTCGTAGCTGCCAACTGCCCGGTAGATGTAGTCCCCCGATACCTCTTGGGCATAATCCTCCCAAGTACAGGGGAGTATGGCTAGGAGACGTCTGATGCCATCATAGTCGGTCGCGCCATAGGCTCGGGCGTTCCTCCACAGCCGAAGGTAATACGCCAGAAACTCGCCTAGGTCCTCTCCAGCGCACATCCAACTCTCGCGATAAGTACTCATCACCTCCTCAGGGGTTGGGTGTGGTCCTATCCTCCTCCTAGAAATGTATCACATCTACTCCATCTGTCACGATCAAAACTATCATAGGTCAGACTAGCGTCATCTCATAAGCAGGCAAGGATAACTTAAGCACATCAGATAAGTAACTAGGTTAAAACTAATCAACCTATAAGTTAGGTAACGTCATAAGGCATAGCACACATCATAATATACTCTTACTCTTACTCGGAAACGTACTATCTAAAAGCGTTATAATGCATAGGCTATGCTATGAGATCCTTGTTCTAAACAAAACACTTGAACTATCGTTCAACAGACTCTAGCGTATTCTGGAGATAGAATTAGGAATTCTGTCCTCCATAACAAATGAAGATCGGGGTGTCAGGAGTATGCAGGTGAAAACCTCGCGTAAATCAGAGTCCTAACGAAAGAGAACTGGCTAAAACAAATTTGCTGCGCAGTGCAGGAAATTTACGCGATCGTGCCGAAAATCCGAGGCATAAGCCGACGTAATACGACTACCATATCCACGTCTTTATGTTGAGGCTGAACATTCTGAAGTCGTAATTGATGTCCACGTCATAACCATGTCGACGGTCACTCATGTCGAGGTGGTGATGTAATGTCAACGTCGTTCATCTCCAAGGTTGAGGTCGTCCTTGTTTTATCTTCACGTTTGCCTTTTGTCGTTTGAGTTCGAGGTTATCGTCACATTCATTCTCCCTATCGTTCTTTTTTTCTCGTAAGGGGAAAGAAGTTCATACTTCTACATTCTTTCACGATACGTGAGCATGCTCCTTAGAGTCTATGTTCTTTTTGTGATAACATATCCATATGTCTTCATAAGTCTCAAGATTTGAAAATACAATTTCAAAACACATCATAACAATTTTGAAATTTGGAAATAGGCTTCAAATGACATCATAGTCAACTCATACAAGTATAACAAATGTATTCATCCTTTCCATGTCGATCATTCAACTCGGATCAACCATATACTTTCATCTCAACTTGATCACTTGTATAACTCCTCGTTTGAATTTCAAAATCGAGGTTTTGAAAATTTTCTTGTTCACACTTTCACTTCAAACATCATACATTTCTTTACCCAACATGGGTCTACTTTCATCGATTTCCAAAAACAAGGTTTTGAAATCTTCCCTTTTTCTCCCAAATATACTTCCAACTTGCCCAACATTCAAAACTCTTCATTTCATGAGTTTGAGAAAAAATCGCCACCTTTTTCCTATTGAGCTCGATGTGATGGAGTGTTGAGAGGTCGAGAGATTTCTAGAAGTCCAAAGGACTCGATCTAGACTTAGAATTTTAAAAGAACTTGGGTTTCAAAGAGTAAGGTGCTTTGATACCACTCTGTCACGCCCCCCACTCCGGATGACCCGGATCGGAGGGTGACTAATACTAGGAATAGTATTTTAGGGTTACAAGGCTAAGATAAAGGTACATATCAAAAGTAATCTAGCATGCTTGATCATAACATAAGACGATATCAAAACAATTCAGATGGTTTAGGGCATCAGACCCAAAGAAAAATATTGATCCGACGAACCTCAATAATATAAGTCACATTATCCTCTAACAGATCCAAAAGGGTATTAATGATCTGCAAGACTTCAACAATTCATAACAGTAAACATAACATAAACAAGTTCAGAGATTGCAGCGAGAAAGTGTGTGAATACATATATGAAGATATGTATTCAAGGTGAAACCACAAATTCTTAACAAAATCAGTCAAGGACACTGGACCCCTCAACACCTCCTCCATCACCAACATCAGAGCTCAACCTGCACATTTAAAAACAAACATGCAGGGCTAAGTACAAGATTGCACTCAGTGGACTCATGCCGAAAAGATTTTATCGTAATTGAATTACACTGCCAATATTATGGTAAAGCACAAGGGTTTTAGTTGAAATGCCTTGTGCTTACTAAAACATTTTAAGTTCGTAAACATAGCTCGGCCGAGCATTTTTCTTGGTGTGTATGATCCGTATCCCACATTCTCATCATAATATCAAAGATCAAACGTCGAGAGGGAGGCCTCCCTTCTACGACGCCGTGATCGGCCGTCCCATACAACACACAGTCACGTTCAGGTGTACACGTTAGCCCTAGCCAGGCATCATCCTCCGGCATAGGACCCGATATCGATTTCATAAAAAGGTTGGGCGCGACCCAACAAAATAACATTTCATATCATCATGTTATTCCATCCTTCACACCATTCATAACGGATAGGATACATACACAAAACAGAACAATTTTGGCAGGTAATCTTGTAAACAGTTATCAACAGTTGAAAATAATCATTTCAAATAAATGCATTTTGAAAGGATATAGCGAAGTCACGTTTTGTTTGAAAAGAAAGCCCACCGGACTATGGTTCGCCTTAATTGAGTCCTAGGTTTGAATTCCTCGTCCTTGTCCGTCCGCGTTCGGCGTCCACACCTTAACGTAAAGCGATATTTAGTACGTCGTTCACGTTTCTCGAGACTCTTAAAGTCTAAGATAAACTTCGATATTCTATATCGATATAACCTGAATTCCTTAACGAATTCAATTATCTTTTCACTTACGTATTTCAATTGAACTGTTCTCGTTCTTCGAGACACGTTCAACTATTTCGGTTTAACCTTTCCGGTTTAAACGTTCGACGTATATAAGTACGTTTCTCGATATAAGGATTTCATTTATGAAATCTTTCTTTACTAATGAGGTCTCTCGACTCAATTAGTACGTCTTACGCGTATTAGCGTATTTATCGAACGTATTTTCGTATGGTTGACCTTAAAAGTCAACGAAGTCAACATAGTCAACAAAGTCAACAATTTTGACTTTTAAATAGTAATTTCTTACTATTTTATTTTATAAATCGATTTTTAATCGATTTCAAAATGTAAAGTCCTATTTCTTGATTTGTCGTAAAAATCAAAGGACTTATTAATATTTTTCGCAAATATTAATCTTTTAAATAATAAAACCATATAATTTCGATTAATACGTTATTAAATATAACGTTTGTCTTAAACATAGTAATCTATGTTTATAAAATTTTATAAAAACCAAATATGTCTAAAATAATTATCAGACATATAATTTATTATTAAACTTGATTAAAAAGGATTTAAAAATCCTTATAAATATTAAAAACTTACGGTAATTATAGAAAATTACCAAATGGTTTTCAAAATTTTTCCTAATTTCATATAGTGTATTATTAAACTCTATGGTCATTATTATGTACTAATACCATACAATTATCATTCGGTCCTCACTTAATAATACATATATATTCACGGTAATTTCATAAATTATGAAATAATTGTCCAACAATTCCAAAAATTGTTATACACTTAGAACAATGTTCCAACATTAATATATGTCACAATCATAACCTATAGTCCATCATAATCCATATATACATCAAGGAAAAATTTCCTATTGCTCACGGTATTAACCAAATAATTACCAAACAATTTCCAAAAATTTCAATTAATTATATCATGCTCAAACAATATAGTATAACATCGTAACATCATAACATCAACCAAAACCATTTGAAATCATCACCATATGAGCTATAAGCTCTCGGCGTTTTTTGATTCATTTTTGTTTTTGGTTTCCAAAAATTCTAACAATTATACACTATGCTTATACATTATAATATAACATTATAACATCATAACATTAACCAAAACCATTTAAAATCATCACCATATGGAGCCATAGCTCTCGGCTTCTTTGATTTTCAATGGGTAATTGGTTTCCAAAAATTCCAACAATTATATATTATGTTTATACACTATAATATAACATTATAACATAATAACATTCATCAAAACCAATTGAATCATCACCTTAAAGAGCTTCAAAGCTCACGGCTTTTTTGATAAAAATTGGTATTTGATTTCCAAAAATTCCAACAAAATTATGTAACACATAATCAATATACTAGATCAACAATATACCATTGCATGTTCAAAATAAAAATCATACACCAACATATAAACTCATATTGCTCACGGCTTTTTCTAAAAATTAAGCATTTGACTTTTAAAAATTCTAATAAATTCATAGAACATATAATCAAGGTCCTAAAGCATTAATATGTCATTGCATGCTTAAAAATAAAATCATACACCAAGGTACATACATATATGCTCTCGGCCCTTTTTAGGAAAATAGCTAGGGTTCTTCAAAAATTCTAAATAACATACCATAGACTTAAAACATATCATAGATCAATAATCCATCCTCAAAATAATCAAAAAGCAATCGGTCATCACCCAAGAATTTTTAACATTTTCAAAAATTATTTTTCAACAAGGCTAGGGATCGAATATATATATATATATATATATATATATATGTTAGACCCATTCAAAAAATTTAACAAGCAAGGTCATATGATCATCTAAACATACATTCTCATATTTGAAAAATAAAAATCATCAAGCATCATATATATATATCAACATCTCATCCAAGAACATTAAAACATACATAAATATATGCAAGAACATGTTCGACTTTTATGAACAAAAGGAAATAAAAATCGGTACTTAGGGTCCTTGTTTACCTTTGATATGATATTGATTCACAAGAACAATACTAGGGTATCAAGTTTTGGGAAGGAGATGGAGAAGAGGAAGGAGATAAAAATTGAAAATGGGGATGGGAGAGCTCTCGGTTCTTGGCTGAGTTTGGGAGAGAGTGGAGAGTATTTTGTGTGTTCCAAGTATTTTGGATGAGATAATGACTAAAGTGTTGAAGGGGAAAGGTCTCTCCCCCTCTATACTCCTCTCTCTCTCTCGGTCACACTCACACACACACACCCAATAGGAAAAATTGCAGCCAAATGATGGAGTGAGAGTGATGATTAGGCTAGGCTAAAAAGGGTGGTCATGCATTGGGCAATAAAAAGGTGGAGCTCATGCTTTGTTTGATGATGATGGTCGACGGTTTTAGGGGGTTTAAGGGGTGGGATTTTATTTCTTTTGATCCTTATTATAGTGTATTAATCCACATTTAATTATAGATATATAATACAAGTCATAAAAATAATTAAATCATCATTTAGCAATTTATTCGAAAATGGCGATAAAATAGGAATAAAAATATAAATTGCACCTATTATTGATACTCATGTCAAATTCGCTCTAAATATACTCATATATATCATAATATATGATTTAGATAATAAATAATAGCATAGGATAAAATAATGGTATCATTTTATGTGAAAAACCCTAGTTTAATAAATTAGGGTTTTCGAAAATGTATATATATACACTACCTAGTTTTATAGTTCAAAAATTGATTTTAATGCTTAATAATACTGTAATTATATAAAATAATAATAGGAAATTAATTATTATAATTTCCTGAGCATTCAACCCATTTTTCAAAACGTCTCTAGACGTTGACGCTCAAAACGTCTCAAAGCGTTAATAATCGACTCATCTCAAAATGGTCGCAGTAAGCTCGTGCTTACTTAAAAATATATTCCATTTAGTATAGGAATTAATATGGAAATTAATTCCAAGCTTCGCTGCTTAGAAAATTTCATAAAATATAGACGTTCGATACGCAATCGACGTTAAAATATATTGATGAACAATTTCATAATATTTCAATTCCTTAATTCACAATCCTCAGTGAATATAAAAAGGAATTTGTTATAACGATACTGAATCAAAGTCAATATTCGATGTCATACAGAAATAACATACGGCAAAAACCCTAATTCACGGGTTTAAAATACCGTAATTAGACGTTCGTTTCTTTGGAATATTACAACCATCGTTAGCCTCTCTCGGCCTATATATATGGATGAAGGCGCGACTTGTGCGTCTCTTCCTCGTTCCGACTCTCACTCTCATACTCTTAGCATCAGATTCACCATCACCATCACATACATTAAGTCCCTTCGGGGCAAACACTTTTATTTACTTTGTTGTATGTTTTGCCGGCGGCACTATGGGCTCGCCGTTTATTTCATTCAAGTAATAGTAAGTTGTTTCCGTTTCATTATGGTTTCAATTAACTGTTGCATGTTTGTTTATTTTATGTCCGGCTAAGTCTTTATTCTGGTTTGGGCATGACTAAGTGAAGCATGATTAATATAACTCGAGAGGTCTAAGTAGGGCATTACGATCTGCATGCGTGTGTTCCCGAAGCACTAGGTCCTGGGCAATATATAACTTAACCAAACTCGTGTGTTAGTTGCAAATAACATAGTGGGTAAGGAGGTTGCAAGTAATAATTGGATTAAGGTGTCGGTGTCCCGCACCCCAAATAATCTGATCGTGTGGGCGAGTTGGAGTAGTCCTAGCAACGCCTTTGCCAATACCGGTCCATCTAGATCATAACTTGCCAGAAGCTTGCATATCTTGAGGTGTCCTCGTGCGTGGGCACTACGGGTTAGATAGTTTGCATAGGGTGTCCATTGCCTTCTTTACACAGAAAGGATAGATTTGGAGGGTGCGTCGTGGGCGTGACGCGTGACAACGGGGTCACGACATATGTCTCTTATAACCGGTTGATGCATGTCATGTAGAGAAAACCATTGCACCTATGACCGAGTGTTAATCGACTTTACGAAGTTGTTGCCCAAGCCAGACTCGTCTTATTATTTGATATTCTCTTTTAGTTTGTTTCAGGTTACTTTAGTCTACCCATAGTGATCAAGATAATTACACTACTCTCATCCTTTTTAAGTGACATCGTGACATCAGAGATTGCTACACCAACTCCTCGTGGGATCGAGCCTATACTTATCGCTGGCTACGCCTGAGATGGGCAATAGGTTATAAATTTATTTTGAACGCTAAACGACAGCGTGTCATGAACATTGCTACAACCTTCCACTCATATTAGTCCACTATCTGGTTCGTTTCTTTCATGCATCAGTCTTCTGAGAGAAAGAACGGGCTGAAGAACGAATGCTTTTCACTCAGAGTAACCGTGTATTTAGAAGTACATAATTTTTTACCATCCTCCCATATATGTTCTTTGCGAAAAGATCAGTGTATAAAACAAGATCCTCAACATTTTCACGACGTGTAACTCGCGATGTGACTGTATATTTTGACACATTCACACACAGACTAGGCAGAAGGATTGTCTGTAGTCCATTTGTGAATGCATAGAGGCCTATTGTAGTTAGAGGTGGCAAAGTAGCGGGTCGGGCCGGCCCGACCACGGGCTCGTCGGGTTTTTAAATTTTTCGGGCAGACTCAAATTTTTCGGGCCTAAAAATATGAAGCCCAAACCAACCCCAGGGGGCTTCATGGGGGCTTTTTAGATAATTTTTTAATTTTTTTAATATATAAAATTAATATTTTAAATTTTAAAAAAATAATTATTTAATTAAGATCTCATAACTCCTTAACTTAAATAAAGAATCAGTGATGAGAATATTTTGAACTTACTTATTCTTATGATAATGCTTCTTGTATATTTTGACCTATTTATATATTCATGCGATGATATTGTAATGCAGTATGATTTTAATTCTTTAATTTAATAAGAAAAAATTAATAATTACAAATCAAAGATAAATGATATTATTAAACGTCAATCCGACTTATACTCATAAAATAATAGAATAAAATAAATTAATTATACTGTATATATTTAAGATCAATGATTCAAAATAGATTTTACATACTATAAGATCATTAATCACCAATGTATATATTTTTGGAGATCATTTCTCTTAGGAATTATTTTTGAATGATTTATGATGTTATTATTTTTCGTAATTTATTTTTCGACCAAGATGTGAATTAGTAAGAAAATTGTTACTATAAAAATAAATAATTATATAAAATATAATTAATATTATTAAAAAATATAGATATGTATATCAAATAATATTATAAATATATATATTTAATAAAATCGTGGGCTTTTTAGCCCAAAACCCCGGCTTTTTGGCCCAAAGTCCGTGAGTCTGGGGTTTTTCGGGTCGGCTTTTAGGCCGATTTTTTCTGCCTTTAATTTTGAAGCCAAACTGCCTAAACCGGGTACCCAGGCGGGCTTTCAGACGAGCTCATTTTTCCTATTATAATCGTAGTATCAAAACACAATAATGTTGTTGGAGATTTATTCTGTGTTTGATTTTATATTGAAAGGGGAAAATGTTTGCTGTTGTGTCTAATTTTGTGTGTTGGTGTGGATAGAACTTGGCTGTCATTATGTGTTTTGTTTGCCTTTGCCCCCATAGTGAAATGAAAGGTTCAAGATGGTGAAATTGATGTTTTGTGGACGAATTTAATTAGCTAGGTAGACAATATTTGTTGTGCTACAATTGTTGATTTGAGATTTTCTCGGTATATAACGTTTATGTATTGTACCTTGATTTCTTTATTTATGAGACAATATATATTTTATATCTATTTTGTATTATTGTTTTTTAATAGCAGAAACATGTATTTTGAATTATACAATAAATAAATAAATTTATTTCGTTGATTGATCAATAGACAACGGGGATGTCCACATGGTTTAAAACACAATAGACAACGGGGTTTAACCATTGTATAAATCTAGAACACCTTTGTCTATAACAACATAGACAACGGGTAAACCCACGTTGTGTATGATGCTATAGACAACGGGGAATATCTATTGTATATTACAAGGCCCCCGTCGTCTATAACATGATAGACCACGGGGATTTTCCCGTTGTCTATATTGTGATAGACGACGGGGATTTCTCCGTGGTCTATAGCCGACCCTAATAGACTATACCTTGATGGACAACGAGGTTTTCTATAATAGACGATGGGGATTCCCCGTGGTCTATAACCGAAATTCTTGTAGTGTTAGTTTAACCAAATTTTAATATTTAAGTTAGGCTATTGCATTCCTTAATAACTTATGTCCTTAGTAAACTTTAATTTAGTAAGTTACATAACATGCCATAATCAAAGGAATTTAAGTAACTTATACTTAGTTTCATCAATGCATAACATTTTGAATCTTAACTTAATGCAATCAAGTAAACAAATCTCACTTATATACTTATCATAAGTTTTCTAGTTTAATTCTCAAAACATCTTATTAATATACTAATTCTAACAAAATTTCGACAGAGTAAGTTTTATAAAATGAGTCGTCATTTCATTCCCAATTCAACCAAACTCATCCAAAGAATCCCAAATCATCACCATATGTCTAAATATACACTTAACAACTCAAAACAAGTTTAAACTAATCCATTTACACCATATTCATAGCATCCCCTTCAACCACATCATTATGTAAATAAATGAACTTTTCAATCTACAATCCATTTAATTTCAATCAATTCATATATATATATATATGTTTATCCATCATCAATGATCACCAATCCTTAATCAGTTTAAATCCTAATCAAACTTATCATATAATTCTAGCAACTTAGCATAAACTTTAATATTTCAACTTTCAATATTTAAGTACATAAAATCCTATAAATTCAACTTATGCATTATTTATATCCAAGATCTCAAAAATCATATCAAATACATCAAATAAAATCAAGAACTCAAAGATCATCAAACCTCATTATTTTCAAAAATTAGGGATTATATATACATTCAATTTATTCCAATTTCTTTTACTAAATCATGTTTATTTCCACTTAATTACACATATCTAAACTCAATTTAATCAAATCATAACAAATAATTAACATGCAAAATTAGGGTTTATACATGCTTACTTGATTTCACCAACTTCATGAATTTTAAGAATTTAAACCATAGATTATGATATTTAAGCATCATAAGCATAAAGAAATCAATAAACATAACAAAATTTAAACAATTCAATCTTAATCTATAACATGAAATTTTCAAAAATCCTAGTATGTGATAACATCATGTTCTTCAAATTTAACCACAAAAACTTGGATTAAATAAGGTAACATCATGTTCTTCAAATTTAACCACAAAAACTTGGATTAAATAATGTATTTACCTTCTTTTGAGTGATTTCCACTTAATTATACATTTAAATTTTGGATTAAAAGTGGAGAAAAATTTTGTGTGTGTGTTCAGCCAAGAGGGAGAAAGAGAGAGCTTGAAGATGATCTTAAATGAATATTGTTCTAGAAATATAGCTTTATTTATTTATTTATTCATTTTTCTTTTCTTTTGTTACAATTTTCGAAAATTATATAAATATTTCTCTAAAATTACTAATGTTGAACATTAATATTCTTTAATAGTAAAAACTCATTTTTCTCATTAATATAAAGATCCAAAACAATTAAATCCATTACTGGAATGCAAACCATATAAATATAGATTTAACTCTTTCATACACAAATAATCAAATAATTATTCTATTAATTCACAAATTTTGAAAATTATAGAAAATAATTTTCTTATCACTAGATATTAATAAAATAAATTTATTTAAGCCATTTAATAGCTTAAACATTATTTCATTTAATTTTATAAATAAATCTCACATAAATAATAATTAATACAATTTCTTTAGAATATTTTCTATTTAATGAAATTTTTCATCCAATCACACAATAATAACCATATATCTCCCAACTTAAAGAACTGAGAAATCAATCGAAAGCGCGATAAAACTTAAAGAACCGGTAGGGCTGCTTATTGGGTAAGTGGATAATGGGTATTATCGAACCGAACCGAACCGATATCCATCGGTTATCGGTATCCAATAATCGATTAATTGGATATTTGGTTCGGTATTGGATAATGAATTGACGTTAATTTCGGTTATCGGGTATACCGATAACCGAATGGGTATACCCGAATAACCGAAATTAAATAATTATTAATTTATTAATTTATTATTATTAAATTAAATTCATAAGTTAATAGTTAAGAACTTAATATGGTGGGGTTTTTTTTTTCTGAATTGGATAATTTTGGGTATCCAATAATCGAACGACTAACCGATCGGCTAATCGGTTAACCGATTAACCAATCGATTTCGGTATCGGTTATTGGATTTGACGGATATCGGTTTCGGTTAACCAAAATTTTGGTTTTAGTTAACCGAAACCGATCCAATAAGCACCCTAAGAACCGGTATTAACATGCGAAATCGAGAAAGTTTGACTAGTCCTCTCCCAACTACCACAATGGATAGCCATATGGGCTACCCAATAGCTCATTTTACAGTAGCAATTCGTGTATTTCTCTCTATCTCTCTCTCTTTGGAACCCATTTCTCTCTTTGTTCTTCAAATTCTTGACTTTCCTTAAGCTTTAATCCTCCATTCCAACCCATTCCAATCCTTAAAATAAATTTCTAAGACTATACAAATATAGTATTCATCATTCTCTTCAATCCTAATGGAGTAGAATTTTTTTTAGATTTTTTTTTCATATGAAACCCTAGTTTCGGCCCCTTCAATTTTCGTGGCTTTTGAGCCATCAAATGCTCACAAGATATGAATGAAATATCTTAGAAATGTGTTTTAAGGTTGTGTTTAAAGTTTGAGAATTTTTGGAGCATGTTTGGTATTTTTTTATTTTTATTAGAATTCTTTTTATAGAAGATGAAACATGATTTTGTGAATGTTATTTCAAATTGTTGGTTGTTGATGTAGTAGGAGTATATAGAATAAAGATGAGAATTTTTAAAATATTTCTTGTATTTATTTTGAAATGGCCGAACCATAAATGAAATTTTTAGGCCTTTAAGCCCCTAATTAGTACTTAATTAAGCTCTAATTAGGACTATAAGATTTTAGGATTACTACATTCCCTCCCCCTTAAAATAAATTTCGTCCCCGAAATTTGGGGTAAAATAATTCAGGATACTTTTCTTTCATCTGGTCTTCTAGTTCCCAAGTCACTTCTTCTAAACCATGGTGTCTCCACTGAACTTTAACTAAAGGAATAGTCTTATTCCTTAGTTTTTGTTCTTTTCGGTCTAGAATACATTCTGGTTTCTCTTCGTAGCTCAAATCAGGCTTGGGAACTATTTCCTCATAATGAAGAATGTGTTTAGGGTCATACACATACTTCCTAAGTTGGGAGAAGTGGAACACATTATGAACATTAGCGAAGTTGGGTGTGATGCTAATCAGTATACTCTTGGCCGATTCTTTCCAATACTTCATAAGGTCCAATAAATCGCGGCTTAAGTTTCCCTTTAATTCCAAAACGATGGGCTCCTTTGGTAGGGGAAACTTTTAGGAAGACTTTATCTCCTATTTCGAAATTCAACTATGTTCGACGGTTATCTATGTAGGATTTTTATCTATCCTGAGTTCTTGCATTTTTTTCTTAATCTGCCGCACTATCTGAATCATCTCTTCTACTGCTTCGGGGCCAAGAACTTTTCTTTCTCCAACCTGTCCCAATAAAGAGGCACCTATATTTCTTGCCGTATATTGCTTCGTAAGGAGCCATGTTTATTGTTGCTTGATAACTGTTGTTATAAGCGAATTCGATCAGTGGTAAAACTTGTTCCCATTGATCTCCTCTTTCTAACACCACGATTCTGATCATGTCTGCTAGCGTCTGTATAGTTCTCTCAGTCTGGCCGTCGGTCTGTGGGTTGAATGATGTACTGAAGTTTAGTTGAGTACCCAATTCCTTTTGGAAGCTCATCCAAAATCGGGAGATAAATTTTGAATCTCGGTCTGAGGTAATTGAGATTGGCACTCCATGTAACCGGATAATTTCATGAACGTAAAGTTGTGCTAGTTTATCGGCTCCATATGTCACAAGAATTGGAAAGAAATGAGCACTTTTGGTTAGTTGATCAACTATCACCCAAATCATTGTGTTTTCCCGCTTCGATCTAGGTAATCCCATTACGAAATCCATAGCTACGTGATCCCACTTCCACTCAGGAATTTTCAAGGGTTGCAGCTTTCCATACGGCCTTTGATGCAACGCTTTAACTTGTTACAAGCTAAGCATCGTTCAACATATGACGTTATTTCTTGTTTCATTCCCGTCCAAACAACCTTTGCTTGAGATCTTGATACATTTTCGTACTCCCCGGGTGTGCGGCATATGGAACATTGTGAGCTTCACTCAAAATTTCATTTTTTAGCTTTTCATCATTGGGCACGAATATACGATTACCTAACATAATTGCATTATCTCCAGCTTCATGATATCCTTGATGATCTCCAGTTCTAATTCTGTCTCACAATCTTTCGAGTTGTGCGTCTTGTCGTTGCGCTTCAATTATCCGAGCTCTCAAATCTGGTGTCACCACTAATGCCTCTATAATTTCTTGAATAGTTTTAGGTGGTACTACCACTTCTAGCTTCATTCTTTCAAATTCTTTCAACAATTCTTCATTCTCGGTTAGCAAGAACCCTAACCTTTCTTGACTTTTCCTGCTCAAAGCGTCGGCAATGATGTTTGCCTTTCCAGGATGATATTTAATTTCACAATCGTAGTCCTTGACTAACTCGAGCCATCTTCGTTGTCGCATATTTAAATGTCTATGCTCGAAGAAGTATTTCAGACTTTTATGATCAGTAAAGATTTCACACTTTGATCCATATAAATAATGCCTCCATATCTTCAATGCATGGACCACTGCGGCTAATTCCAAGTCGTGGGTAGGATAATTAAGTTCATGAGGTCTTAATTGTCGTGAAGCATAAGCGATGACCTTTCCTTCTTGCATGAGAACACATCCTATCCCATTTCTCGGCGCATCGGTATAAATAGTGTATCCTTTCTCTGGATCAGGTACTATCAAAACAGGAGCAGTGGTCAATCTATCTTTGAGCTCTTGAAAACTGTCTTCACATTCCTGAGTCCATTGAAATTTTACTCCTTTCTTCAACAACTGCGTCATCAGCCTAGCAATTTTAGAAAATTCTTCGATGAATCTTCTAAAATACCCTGCTAGGCCTAGAAAACTTCGAATCTCGTTCGGAGTTGTAGGTGATTTCCATTCTCGAACAGCTTGTACTTTTGTAGGATCAACTTTAATTCCTTCTGCTGAGACAACATGTCCAAGGAAATTCACTTCTCTCAGCCAGAATTCACATTTACTGAATTTAGCATATAGCTTCTCTGTTCTTAACTTCTCCAAAACGGTTCTTAAATGTATTTCATGCTCATGTTCCCTTCTTGAATATATCAAAAGATCATCGATAAACACTAGTACGAATTTATCGAGATACTCATGGAAGACACGATTCATAAGGTCCATAAACATAGCTGGAGCATTGGTCAATCCAAACGGCATCACTACAAACTCGTAGTGTCTGTATCTTGTTCGAACGGCGGTTTTGGGTATATCTTCTGTTTTAATCTTCACCTGGTGATACCCCGATCTTAGATCGATTTTTGAAAATACACTCGCTCCTCTTAATTGATCAAACAAATCATCTATCCGTGGAAGCGGATACTTGTTCTTTTGAGTCAACTTATTCAACTCCCGACATTCGATACACATTCGCAAGGTACCGTCTTTCTTTTTAACAAAAAAGAACAGGCGCTCCCCATGGTGATGCACTTGGTCGAATGAATCCTAAGGCCAAAAGTTCTTGTAATTGAATTTTCAACTCTTGTAACTCCTTAGGAGCCATCCGATATGGTGCTTTCAAAATTGGTACCGAACCAGGTTCAAGGTTAATGGTAAAGTCTAACTGTCGATCTGGCGGTAATCTCGACAACTTTTCTGGGAAAACGTCTTGATATTCTCGCACAATCGGTACATCTTCTATTTTTCTTTCTATCTTGCCCCCATCATTCAGATATACAAGATAAGCATGATTCCCTTCACCTTTCATCAATTTATCTACTTGAAGAGCCGAAATTACGGGAACTCGTATTTTTCTTTCATCAATCCCATAGAAACAAATAGGTTCTTCCCCTGGCGGTTGGAACGCTATTTCTCATTGTTCACAACGGATTGTTGCAAAATTGTCAGTTAATCAATCCATTCCTAAAAAAATATCTACGTCTCTCATACACAAAAGACGTAACAATTCAGCTCTCAGCCGGAGTGACCCTAACTCAAATTCTAAGTTAGGACACACTTGGTTAACTACCGTCGTCCCACCTAAAGGGGTAAGTGATAAACACATTTTTTACTCGTTTATTAATGATATATTAAGATGATTTTAGATCAGTTTAAGTGCGTTTATGTAATACCCTGAAGTTTTAAAGCTTAATTACGATAATAAAAATCGTAAATTAGGGTTTCGTCTCGATAATCGAAATAATAAATCATCAAAGCTCGATTTCGATTATATATGATATAATTAATTCTTATATCATATTCACTAATGATTAGTGAATCAAGGAATATAGTTTATATAATTCTTTCGGCAGTAATATTTTAACGTCGATTGAATATCGAAAGTTAATATTACGTGAATTTTTCTAAGTGGCGAAGTTTAGAATTACATTTCATTATTAATGAAATGGATTAATAAAGTGATTACGACTTTATTACGAACATTTTGAGATAGGTCGATTATTAACGTTTTGAGACATTTCGAACGTCAACGTTTAGAGACGAATCGAAAAATAAGTCCAACGATCAAGGAATTATATTATTTAAATTCCTATGATTATTTTAGGTAATAAAAGCATTATTTAGCATTAAAATAATGCTAGAAGATTGAGGAATAGAATTGAACAAAATGATATGATTTTCGAAAACCTAGTTTTCGAAAATTAGGGTTTGCTACCTAAAATTGTTCCAATTATTTTTCTATGATTTAATTTATCATCTAAGACATATATTATTTTATATATATCTATAAATTGCAAAGAAAATAAAAAGTTTGACACTTGTAGTGTGCATTGCCGTGAGCTTTAGTATTGTAGGGTTTAATGGATTGAATTTTGATATCTTTTCATCTTGTGTAGTAGTAAATGTTATAATAGAATATTATTGCACATAAAACAATAAATTAAATGGAGGATCAAATTGGATTGTGCAAAAGTCTTGTGAGAGCCGTGTATATGACCAAAGTGAAGAAAGAAGAATTGGTGGAACTCTTTTCTTTGACTTGATGACTTGAATGTAGTAAATGCTAAGATCTTTATATCTAATATAAGACAAAACAATTAAAACTCCTCCTTTGTGCAATGTTATTGCCGTGTGATACCAAAAGAAAAGGTTGGAAGAAATATTACAACTCTTAGAGGTGATGGTTTACATATGGTAATGTGTAGGACCTTGTAATTAGAATAAGACAAAAATTAAAACTCATCCTCTTTTGCACATGAGATGGCCGACGCTTTTGATAGAAAAAAAGTGAAGGATTTTGTTTCATTCAATTAATTGTTGTAAGGTGATCACAATTGAAGTGAGAAGAAATTTTAGAATACTATGATAGTGATAGGAGTTGCAATTGTTGACTTGAATGGTATATTTTCATCAAAGCATGATCAATGTAGTATGTCATCACATAAAATAAAAATCAACTCTTATTCATTTTTTAATTTGCCGTGTAAAAAAATGAAGCAAATTGAGGTGAGAAGGAATTGTGGGACTCTTTATTAAATTGCTTCCATATAGTTAATGCTCAAGATTTATATGTAGTATAAGACAAAAATAAAAACTCCTCTTTTGTGCAAAGTGAGAGTGACCGATGCATATGTGATCAAAAGTGAGGACTTTTGTTCCATGCAAATAATTGTGGTAAGGTACATTTACTAAGAAAAATTGTGATGTATTAAAGTGTGAGTGAGTCACCCAAAATATTTTGTCTTGCTTTGTGTTGTGTGTGAACCGTGAGGTGTAAGAGAGAGAATTAAGTGTATTCCTTGTTTATTTCATTAAGTGAGAAGTGATAATAAAAGCAAAACATCATTCATTCCAAAACCATAATACCGTGAGTTTTGAGGAAGAAAAAGAGAGAGAGTTCTTCAATTTTATATCCCAAACCTTGATACAAAAATCCTTTGCACTAAAAATCCAAGCCGATTAAAAGGTTAGGAATCGAACGAGTTTTATATATACGTTAAAATTTACGATTTCCAACCGTTCGATTTTAATATATATGCTTATGTTATAAATGTTATTAATATGATGAATTATGTTATCATGCTTAGTGAATTGTTAATTATGTTTATTATATTAAGAATGAATATATGTATTGTTTTAAATAAAAGCTAAGCATGTTATGAAATTTTATGGTAGTGATCGAAAATTCTAGTGTTTAAAGTGTTGATAGATTAATGATATATGTTGATAATAGAAATCATTGTGAATTATTAGAAATTTTTGGAAATCATATGTTAAAAATTTTATGATAACCGAAAATTATTGAGATTTATATGTTGGTGTATAAATCATGTTCAAGTGATATTATAGCATATTATTGATGTAGACCATTGATTTAGTGCTATGTGAATTTAATGGATTTTTAGAATGAGTTGATCATATTTGAAAATTTTCGAGAATGACAAAGATGGGTACATTGATGTGTGAGTTGAAATTGATGAAAATTTTGCTATAGTGATGATATATGATGATAATTAGGTGTTGTGGAATTTAATGGAAATTTTAGAAAAATGTTTGTTAAATTAAAGTGTGATGGCCGAAAGCTTTAGTGAAGGAAAATGATGTCAAATTTTTCTATAGCTAATATTATTACATATTAATGATCCTATGATAATATAGGGCATTATGTGATTTTATAAGAATTTTTGGAAGAATTTTGAAAATTGTTTTGAAAAAGGACCGAGAGCTAAGTTTAAGGATTTAGAGTATTAAATTCATTTTATCAAGAAAAATCACATATTATATGATTAGAATATATTTTAGACCTATTGAGAATTTATGGGACTTTAGAAACATAGTATACTATGTTTATGACGAAACGTTATGTTAAATAACGTTAGATGTGAAAAATAATATGTAAGGTACAAGTTAGATCATACTTGAGTAAAGTATTGATCATGTTTGTTGAATGCCGTGAAAAATCGAGAATTAGGGTTATATGATAAGAAATCTATTTAAATGAAGGTTTGTTAACATATATGTGAATAATTCAAAAAATATGTTAAGAAAAGTCAAAATTGTTGACTAAAGACTAAACGTATGAAATACGTTAGTATGTGATCAATGTTATTGATACACGTTGAATAAATACACTAATACGTGTAAAACGTATTAAATTTATAAGAATATCTCTTTTGTGAGAAACGATTTCATAATTGAAATCATTTTATCGAAAGACGTTAGTATGAGTTCGATGTTTAACCTAAATGGTTAATATGAGACCGTAGATCATATTACGTCTCTATCGAAGGACGAGAAATTATTAGTTAAGATATGCGATCAAACGACGTACTAATTTAGTTAAAAGATGCGAAGTATTATTATATAAAGTTATCAAAAGTTTGTTAGACTTTGACGTTCTCGAAAAACGTGACCGACGAACTAAATTAGCTTCTTACGTAAAGGTGGGACGCGTACGTGATCGTTGACGTAGAAAAGAATTGTTTAAAGAAAGTCTACAGTCCATGTGGGCTTTACTATACTCAAAAAGATAAAATGCTTACCAAATGATTTATTTACGATGCTTATTCGCAAGAAATGATGATGAAATGATATATTTAATTACCTGCCCAAAATGTTTATGTTTTATGTATATATCATGTCCATGAACGAATTATGAATGTTGTTGGGTAGCTCCCAACTTATGATTGAATTCGTATCCTTGTTAGTACCCGCAAGGATGATTGAGAATTCGTATCCTGTACCGGAGTGGCAAGGATTTTGTGCACTATTTGGTGACTGTGTGCTGAAAGGATGCTCGGCCGGTCACGGCGTTCGTGGGAGGAGGCCTCATCCCCGGCGCGAGATGATTTTATGAGATGAGTTTATGAGATGAGAAATAATGATGTTATATGAGAAATGAAAGGAAATGGATATGGATCATACATACAAGGAAAATGCTTGGCCAAGCGATGATTTATGAAAATGATGAAATGTTTTAGTAAGCACAAGGCCTTTCCAATAAAACCCTTGTGTCTTACCATGATGGGGCAGTGTAATTTAAAGATGATAAAATATTTTTGGCATAAGTCCACTGAGTGCATTCTTGTACTCAGCCTTGCATGTTTGTTTTTAAATGTGCAGGTTGAGCAGATGATGGATTGAGGTGTGTTGAGCAGTCAGAACCCCTTTTGATAATGATATGTTAGAAACCCTGACTACACATCGTCATATGTGTATTCACACGTCTTTCCGCTGCAATAGAACTAAGTTATGTTTTGATGTTGACAGTTGAATTCCTTCAGATCATTTGAATCTTTTGTTAAGGATCTGTAGGTCTCTCTCTCCATATGTAAATTATGTATGTCTTGTATATAATGGTTGAAGCTTCTTATTTTACTCGAATTTAGTCCCACAATTCTATGATTAATTGTCTTTCATGTTCCTTGATTACTGTTCCAAGTATTAGTCCTCGTTAATCCGTCCTTAGGATTAGAGGGCTGTTACAAAGTGGTATTAGAGCGGTTCGCTCTTTGAACCCAAAAACTCCTTTAAGGTTAAGTCTAGATTGAGTCACTAGACTTCTAGAGATCAACTGACTATGTTCAACACTCCATCACATCAAGCTCAACTGAAATGAGGTAAATGATTCCTTTTCAAAAGTTTTGAAAGTAAAAAAGGATGGAAATGATTTTCTTCGCAAAAAGTTTTGAAATAAAAAAAGATTCGAAGAATATGCAGGTATGAGACTACATATTCAAGGAAGGCTTAAAGGATTCCAAGAATATATAGGTATGAGACTGCATATTCAAGGAAAACTTAAAAGATTTGATATGCACTCGTAAATGATTTTCTCAAAGTTTTGAAATGAAAAATTTGAAAATGGAAAATGATGTTTCCAAAGAGATGAAAGTTATGAAGGATAATTGAAAATGAATGTTATAATGATGAGGAGAATGTTTATGAGGTGAAATGCTTATGAGGTGGAATGTTATATGAGAAAATATTGACAAAAATGTGTCAATAGTGAATGGATTGAATTCATGGAATTCAATGAAGCATTATTATTACAAATGAGTTATGATATTGATGTTTGAAAATGTTCAAAAAATGGACATTTATATGTCAAATTTGATATGTTGAATTATTGAAATTCAAAGAAGTACATGAGTACAAATGAGCTATGTTATAAATATTTGAAATTTTATTTCAAATCTTAAAGTTGTTTATGATGATGGGTATGTTATCCCAAAAGAACATAGACTGTTTAAGACGCATGATCCCATTTACGAAAGAACATAGAAAGATGAATTATGAGAATTTTATTCCATCTCGAGAACAAAAGCGAGATCGAAATGAGAATCTCGGAATGAATGATGAGAAGAAATTTTGCAAGCAGAAATGGAAATGATGTCAAGATGATAAATGTCATTATGCGATAAGTGACATGAGTATAGTCTTTTTATTTGGACGTTCACGCGTGACGGAACTCCAAATCGACTATGACTTTTTCGTTAGAAACGAAATAGAAATGTGATCAAAGAATCAATTGATGCAAGTATTGCGAATTTTTACAAAAGAAGAGACCACGATGTGGTAGAAAATTGTTGAAGTGATAAATCGAAAAGTTAGTTCAATGATATGAGTAAAGTTCGGAATGTAGGGTAGTATGTTGATAAACCTTACAACTTACGATGACCTAATACGAGCATATAAGGTTTCGAATTCTATTCATTACCCAATTTTTGTCATTGAGTTTAACTCTATGACCTAGTTCAAATTGAGAAATCATTTGAATTTCTCACTTTTCTGAAGGGATTTCTAACCCAAAGATTTATAAAGTATCCGTTGAAACCAAGCCCTTGTGTGACTGAGAAGATATTTGTGACGGGTCTGGCCAACCCATATGACCAAATAAATCTCAGTAGTCATTATTCTGGTCTTCGGACCCTAGATCCCAATCATTCAGTGCAAAGAGCATATGGATTCAATCATTAAAAGATGTTATTTTGATTTATGAGACCGTACCTCTTGTAAACTGTCATGATGAATTTTCTTCAAGTCTTGAAACCAATAAGTATGATGAAGGTTGACTTACCTTGTCACCTAAGTGCGAATTAGTAAATTGATAAACATCAGGTATGATGTAGGTTGACTAATTTTAGTCACCAAAAAGTTTCAGATCAGTAAAGTGATAGACATCAAGAAGTTATGATGTGAACAATATGTCGATGAGACGAGATATATTATCCCCTATGATGTACATGGATGCAATGACCCTTGAAAGGCTTACCTAGTACTGACAACAGTGAAGTTATATCTTCATATGATTGTTATGATAATGGAAGTTATGAATGAGATACTATTTAGCATTGAATGCAAGAGTAGAAGTAAAGTATATGATATCATTGGGATATAATTTTCTCATATTACGTCATAACGAGAGAGAAATTACAACTTATCTTTAAGATAGTTGATTGTCCTTAAAACCTCCTTAGTAGGTTGGACATGTTTAAAGAATGGAGATGCACAATATTCTTTTCAAATGATATATATATGAAGAAATGATAGCATCTCAGATCACGAATCTCTCGCTTTATACCTCAATCAATGGGATTATGCTTGAGCATAATCGATTCCAAGTAATTAAGACTTGATTAAACCAATGATGATGAGATTGAGGAATCATAATCATTGAGATGTGTGAACAGCTAGGATAGCCCTAGCATGTAAATCAAGTATGGAGGAAATATCTCCAAAGTCGAGACATGGTACTAGGATGCTTGGAACTTAAGTTATGGTGTACAAATGTACTACCTTACCAAGCAATACGACAATAATGACGGTTCTAATCCTGAATGTGAGAATCGAAGAATAATGAAAGTAATATTACTTTCAGACACCATGCTCAAGAAAAAGGGACAAAAGTCAAGAATAGCTGAAGAAACTATGAGCTATACAATTATAAGATAGCTCATGATATGATATAAGCTTCAAGAACTTTATGACTTCGATAAGTAAGGTAATTCCCTTGAAGGGAAGAAACGGATTAAGAAATAAATTCATTATTTGAAATGAATCTTAGTACTCTAAATTATATAGACACAAAATGCTCGTCTTGAGTGTCTTAGAAATTAACAAGCACGATAGCTTTTATAGACCTTGCAAAGTGAATGCATCCAAGAGAACAAATGAAAAGATTCACATGGAAGGATCTTAAGGTGAATCTAATTGGAAAGATTATCCCTTATACTTTTGTAACGATCAATAAAGTAAGATATTAAGTATCTCTGACATGGAAATGAAGCAATCATTGAATGTCGAGGAAATGGTAAAGATATTTGACGTTAAGGCAAAAGTATAATACGTCCTCAGTGGACAAAGGATTTTATCCTATACGAAAATGCTTGATGAATCAATAAAGAATGTTAACAAATGACTTATATCCTAAAAGGATATTACAAACGATAGCTCTAAATGCCGGTATAAGGATTTCTCTGGAAAAGAGTTTAAAGTAAGGATGTATGAGAAATATGTTCCTAAGATCGATAAAGTGAAAAAGGAAACTGAATCATTCATACTGGATTAGGAATGAATGATAGTGATAGAGACATCACGATCTCTACGATAAGATTAAATTATCGAGATATCAATATCAAAGATAGGTTGATATAGACCTAGCCACAAAACGCTATTGATAAAAGCATAACTGCACTAATACCCGAGAAGGATATGGTGAATGGGGTAACAGAAGGCCATAGCAAGGAAACATAATGTCCTAAGGGAAAGGACAATGATAGATGATATAGATGTTTAATTGAATAGATGGGAACACCGTAGACCAGAGCCTATACTTCACACCGAGAACAGAACGAACAAAAACCAAGAAGGCCCGATAGGTATGAGAAAAACTTCTCAGCATACCTATAATATTTTGTTTGATATAGGTGCTTCACATTCTAACATTTCACAAGTATGTGTGGAAACGATAGAACCCAATTCAGGATAAACGAATCAAGAAATAAAAATCTCTTCACCTATATGAGAATTATGGCCATCGCAGGTGTTGCTCAAGCTTAGAATTGGACCTAGGATCACCTAAGGTTCTAACAAATGATTTGGATCATAACACCTAGGAACGTAGATATAAGTATAGAAACAGAAGTTTCGGAAATGGATGTCACTCACGTGATTAGAGACATGGACATAGTCTCTTCAATTGAAATTTTACGCGACAGGATATTAGTATCCATTATTGCTTTCGCGAATTAATTTAGAGCAATATACGAATGAAGGTGTAAAACGTTAAATGAGGAATAAGAGATGGCGGGAAAAAGAAGTATTACGAGTAAAAAGTTAACCACAAAGCCTACAAGCTTAAAACTCACACATGAGTATCGGCTCTTTTATTATAAATTGGGCATGGATTTAGGACAGTTTTTGGAGGAATTTCTGCACCTTTTGAAGAATGCTCGTAACTATGGAGTGACGGATGAGGATGGTATCCAACGACTTATCCGTCGTTTGCCAACAGATTGGCAGGATTTTGCAAAAGAAGTATCAAGAGAATATATTCTCTATGTAGAAAATTCCAAGGTTTGGGCAGACTTACTAGGATTTGTCAACAGGCTCAAGTATACATATAATGCATATGGAAGGGCACCCATGAGCACTTGTCGTGGTCCCCGGCAAGTTACACAATGATGATATAAAGGAATGGTTGTACCCTGATGTTCCAAACGTCGCCCCACGTCCTGTACCGTTAATTATACCAGAAAGAGATGAGAATGGAAAAAGGACAGGATCTTATCACCCTCGAAGATTAGGGGAATTACGCTACCAACTCAACCTTACTTTGTGATAAAATCAACACAAACTTCTAGTTCTGAGGAAGAAACAGGGAATAATGTGACCCCTGGCTCTTTGGAAGAGATAGATCGTCGGAGATTTGAGGCAAAAACGTACCTTGAGAAAGAAAAATTTCGAAATAAGCAGTACGATTCCGACGAAGGCCACTCAGAGACATAGAATCCTATGATGATATGAGACTTATATGTAGATAGTGGATCATGTGTAAATGGTATGGTTAGAATGTATAAAATAAATGTAGTTTGAAATATTTTGCGAATATGTGGAAGTGGTGTCAAAATTTTGGGTGTAAAAAGGACTAGACGCCATGTAATCAGTCGGCTTGATAGATCGATCCTCGTAATTAATGTATGGAAAGTCCTCATTGAGGCATTTTGATGGTATAGATCATATGGGTTTTGTAGAATGGTATCTGAAGTACGAAAACGAATTGTTCCGAATAAGATATGGTTATTATGAGATTATAGTTATGCCATTCGGACTAACTAATGTACCAACCCTGTTCATGAACCTCAAAAATCGAGTGTTCCACATGTGCTTAGACAATTTTGTCTTAATCTTTATGAATGATGTTCTTATCCATAAAAAGAACGAAAAAGAACATAAAGAACATCGGAGGACTGTCTTGCGGAAAATTAGAGCCGAACAAATTTTGCTAAGTTTAGTATATGAAATTCGGCATAAAGAAGTGACATTCCTCAGGCACATTGTGTTTTCAGAAGGAATCAAAGTAGATCCGGTAAAAGATGATAGTCAACGCACCACGATAACTTAGACTACATGAATAGAATTACCCAATTCATGAGTTGGAACTAGCAGCAATAGTTTATGTACCAAAGTTTTGGAGACAACACCTATAAGGAATGAATTGTAAGATCTTCGCAGACCACAAAAGTGTGGATTATTTCTTCGAGCAAGAGACTTGAATATGAGATAGAAAAGATGGCTCGAATCACTAAGATTACAATTGTGATATAAATTATCACCTACGGAAGGTTAATGTAGAATCAAATGTCCTAAGTTGTAAAATTCAGCCTAAGTTATGGTATATTCTTATAGAAAAGAAAAACTCATCGGAGAGTTTAAGAAAATGAATATAAAAATATTTGAGCTATCAGAGACGATCATGAGTCATATTGCTACACTCACGATTACGTCAGGTTTGAGAAAAAGGGATAATTAAATAATAAAGGAAAGATGGAAGATTTGAAAGAATACGAGCTAAGAAAAGGAATGAAGGGCTGAAGGATTTTTAAAAGAAGCACCGGACAATGTCATATTGTCTAAGGAAGGGTTATATATATTTCAAGCAATAATAAGCTTAGAGATGAAATCATGAGTGAAGCTCATGATATTCCTCATACCGCCCACCCAGGCAGCATTAAAGTATATTATGATTTACGAGAAAAGTTAGGTAGTAACAAATGATAATGGAATGACATAGCAATGGATTTTATGACGGGTTTAGCCAAAGTCATAAAGAAGTAACACTACTATATGGGTAGTAGTGGATTGACTCACCAATTATGTTCATTTCTGCCTATTCAGATGACTTATGAATCTGATAAGTTAGCTCAGTCGTACATAAAGGAAATCGTATTTTTACAGGGGGTACCAAAACCTATCACTTCAGATAGAGACTCCAAGTTTACCCCTAGATTTGAACTAGCTCACAAAAAAGGAGTTAGACACGAGATTGAACCTTAGCATAATTTTCACTCACAGACAGACGGACAGTCAGAAAGGACAACCCAAACGCTTAAAGATACGATGAGGACATTAATGTTAAATCGAGGTGCAAGTGGGAACATGTTATACCATGACCGATATTTCATCCATTACTTGATATTGTGGGCCACGTTTTTAGTTTTAATTATTTTCGAGCCGTTTAAATGTTAGATTAAATAGTATCATAGTTTAATTAGGTTTCATACCCCTTCTTTGATTAGGATTAGACGCTTAAAGATATATTCACTTTTGATGAGGACATTAATGTTAAATCGAGGTGCATTCATCGTGGGAACATGTTATACCACTTGTTAAGTTCACGAGGTTCACGACCATATCTGTCAAGCAATCGATATCGAGCAGGTTAAATCGTCCATCCGCTCGTCCATCCATTCGCTCGTTATCCATATCGTTATCCATATCATTATATATATCGTTATCCATATCATACATTATCCATATCATTCATTATCCATATCGTTATCCATATCATTATCCATATCGTTATCCATATCATTATACATATCGTTATCCATACCATACATTATCCATATCATACATTATCCATATCGTTATCCATTCAATATCCGTATCTTTATTTTTTCTTTCTTGAGATTTTCCGCATCCATTTTGAGTGATACACAGTGCTAAGTGACTCATTTGAGTAATACACGAGCGTTTGTGATTTTTTCTTTTCTAACGTTTTACGCAAAGAATGTCAGAGGATGGAGGCCTTGCGCTACGAATTGGGAATGATAATCACAAAAGAGATGGAAGAGCTGCATGATCGAATCATCGCGACTTGGAGGAGAGACATTATGTGATACGATCCTCGCCGGTACGAAGGATCTATCGACACGTGAACGGAAGAACAAATAAGATGGAATATCCCAATACCCCAACCAGATAGTTGACGACAGAGACCGAACGGAAGAGCGAACAAGATGGAATATCCCAAACCTAGATCTAACCACCGAGTGATATAGGTCAATGTTTACGCCTATACCCCAACTAGATAGTTGACGCAACAACTATCACCCCTAACTTCACCCCACCGCGGATCGCCGGCGAGGCGCCGGGTCTATGGGCGGGACGATGCGTCGTCCCTCACGCCGGCTTATCCCGGCTGATATAAGGTGGATTCCCCACTTTATTGTAATAAAGTAGGTGAGAGAAAATATAAGGTCACGTGCGACCATAGACAACGTAAATGAAATGATTAAGATATCTACCAAATGAGGCATGGAATAAGAGAAGCTCAGGACAGACAAGAGTCTTATGCGGATGTGCGTAGATCTGAGTTGCATTTTGAATGCGGAAATAAAGTTTCTTAAGATTTCTCCATCAAGGGAAATTGTAAAGTTTAAAGTACAAGGAATGTTGAGATTACGAGATCCTAGAAATGATAGGCCCAGTAGCCTATAGATTGGTACTTCCACCAAATTTGGGGAATGTACGTAATGTTTTCCACGTGTCACAGTTAAGAGAATATGAATATGATCCTTAACTCAAATATGAGTTATGATGAAAAATCTACGACTATTTTGATCGTAAGATTCAGCGGTTAAGAAACAAGTTTATACCGTTAATGAAAGTCCAATGGAGGAACCATGGACAAAAGGAAATCACGTGGAAAATTGAAGATGTATGATGCAAAGTGTAATATCCCGCAGAATTAGATGTCTAATTACGGTATTTAAAACCCGTAAATTAGAAATTCGCTGAGATGATTCAATCCATAAGGTATCGAATAATGATTTCGATTATTTACGAAGGAATGAATTCCTATTTTATATTCACTGAGATTTGTGAATCAAAGAATAGAATGTTATAAAGTGTATCGGCAATATTATTTTAACGTCGATCGCGTATCGATAGTTAAAATTTCATGAAATTTTCTAAGCAATTAAGCTTAGAATTAAATTCCATTGTTAATGGAATATTTTAATAAAGTGATTATGACTTTATTACGACCTTTTCGAGATGAGTCAATAATGAACGTTTTGCAACGTTTTGAAACGTTAACGTTTAGTGACGCAATGAAAAGCGAATTTAATGATCAAGAAATTATAGAAATTAAATTTCTATGATTATTATATGTAACTACAGTATTATTTAGCATTAAATCAATGCTAGATCATCAAGATTTGATAGTGACCAATTTTTCAAACGTTCGAAAACCCTAATTTTCGAACTCGATTTTTATCGTAGAAAATGATGCCATTAATTTATCCTATGATATTATTTATCATCTAAACTATATGTTATAACATATATCAATGTTTGGCATGGAAAATAAAAAAATTGGACCTATTAGTATAGTGAATGGCCGAAAACTACTATGTGCATAACAAAATATATCTTGTTGCATACATATATATACATGATTTTAATAGTGAATTGGACCTATTAGTATAGTGAATGGCCGAAAACTACTATGATTAATTATAACCTAACTACACTATTAAAATCTGATATATATACATATATATGTGTACAATTTCGTGCATATGTGTGTGGATGTATAGTATAATAGGTGTGTGTGCATGTAAAGACAAGTGTCACCTATGCAAGGCCATGGGACAACACTTGTCACCCCTAAGCAACCACCCCACCTCTCTACCACCACACAACCCCCCCAAATTCAGATTGCAGTCGTCCCCTTCCTCCTCTCCTCTCCTCACTCCATCTCCTACAATGGAGACCCTTTTCCACCATAGCTAAACTGAAAACTGGAAGTTGCTGCACGAACAGTAGATTGTGAAATTTATTTGACTAATTTTCAGTGGTCAGATGAAGGTGAAATTTAATTATGTTTATATTAATCATGAATATTATATATGTATAAAATTTCAAGTCGATATGATGTGTTTTACTATTTTCTTTGTATTTTTCAAAACCACTGCACAAAACTGTGAAATTTGCCATGTTCATCACCCACGGTTAATAATCTTTGTTACGAGTTTGGCTAATGGTAAAACTCTAAAATTTGGCATAAGAATAATTCAGCATGTCTAAAAGATGTATGTAAATTTTCAGAATTTTATAAAATTATTTACTATTTATTCCAGATTTTACAAACTAACTGCACAAAACTGTCACTGTAGCGATAGCTTGTGGTAAAATATTTTAGCTCCCAATCTATTGTGAATCATTGAGTGAGATTTTCTGGATTAAACTAGACTTAAGTGGCTTTTCAATATGATTGGTTGCATTCCCAGATTCCTTATAATGAACTCACGGTGAATTTTGAAGTTGATACATTACAGTAAGTTTTTTGGACAAACTGCCTTAGTGAATTTTTTCATGTAATAGGCTGTTCGAGTATGACTTTACGTGAGATGTTCAAGCCGTTTGTAGTCCGATTTGGACTTGGGTTTCTTCACAAGAAATGTTCCTCACCATGTCTAGTTATGATCTGGAATGTTTGATCCCAAACCAAGTTTTATAGGTATACCTTTCACTGACCCAAAGTCACCTACTTGAATGTTGTCCATTCCAACTAGTCAACTTTGGGCTTATGTATTTCTCGATGCGTCAGATATTTTCCAGTATGGTCTTCATGAAATATGTAGTTCTTGTTACAAGGTTTCGAAATTGGTAGTCTGCAGCCATTTTGGCATTGTGAGTCAAAAGTTACGAGCCTCGCAAAACCCCTCGTCGTTAAGCTAAAACTGAAAATTCTGAAAAATTTTCTAAGTATAGAAGTCAGTTTGAGTTTCCCACTTTAAGACCCTATATCTCCAAAACCACGACTCTTTTGGATTTAATTCCTTCTTAGAACTTGTAGTACATGTTTAGAGGTTTCCAGAATGTATCTTTGTGCGACCATATGTATTCTGAATCGAGAGTTATGAATCGTCAAAGTACGTCACTTGGGTTATTTCAAGCTGTTTTGCTGAAATTAAACACTTGAAAATTTGACTAAGTGTTGGAACTCCCCTAGGTGAATTATGTCTTATGTGAATAGGGTGATGATCGATTGTTATATGGATGATATTAATACATATTAATGACCATAAGTATATAATAATACACTATATGAATTTAGAAAAAAATTTGGAAATCATTGGTAATTTTAAGGATTATCGAGAGCATTAAAGGAATTATAAGGATTTTAAATCCTTTCTAATTATGAGTAATAATATATTATATGTCTAAATATTATTTTGGACATATTTTGGATTTATAAAATTTTATAAAAGTAGATCACTATGTTTATAACGAAACGTTATATTTAATAACGTTATAAATGAATAATAAGGATTTATGGATAAATGGATTAATATTTAAGAAAAATATTAATAAAGTTCATCGATTTACGTGACAAATCGAGAATTAAGACTTTACAAAAAGAAATCGATTAGAAATCGATTCATAACATGAATTAGTAAGAAATTACAATTGAAAGTCAAAATTTTTGACTTTTAAAGTCAACGTACGAAATATGTTCGATAAATACGCTAATATGCGTAAGGCGTACTAATTAGGTAAGAAACCTCATTAGTAAGAAAAGATTTCATAATTGAAATCCTTATATCGAGAAACGTATAAATACGTCGAACGTTTAAACCGGAAAGGTTAAAACGATACGATTGAACATGTCTCGAAGAACGAGAACTATTCAATTGAAATACATAATTGAAAAGCGTATCGAATTCATTAAGGAATTCAGTTTATATCGATATAGAATATCGAAGTTTATTCTAGATTTTGAGAGTCTCGAGAAACGTGAACGACGTACTAAAACATCGTTTTTACGTAAAGGTGTGGACGCGGACGCGATGGCCGGACGTTGACGAATACTCAAGTTTAAGACGAACAATAGTCCAGGTGGGCTTTATTCTAAAACAAAACAACTATGCTAATTATATTAACTGTCTTAATTTACAGTATTTTTTTTCCAACTGTTGATAAATCTGTTTAAATGATTACCTGCCAAAATATTTACGTTTTGTGTATTGTATCCTATCCATGAGAATGATGAATGATATGAATGTTGTTGGGTCGCTCCCAACTTATGAATGAAAATCAATATCGGATCCTATGCCGGAAGGCTTATACCTGGCTAGGATTAACGTGTACACTGATGGTGACTGTGTGCTGTAAGGACAATTCATGGCCGGTCACGGGGTCGTAGAGGGAGGCCTCCCTCACGACTTTCGACTATGTTACTATGATGAAATGATGATAAGGGATATGGATCATACACACCTGTAAAATGCCCGCCAGCGATGATTTTATGAATCGATAAAATGTTTTAGTAAGCACAATGCATTTTCAACTAAAACCCCGTGTCTTACCATGATGTGGCGGTGTAATCTAAAATGATAAAATGTTTTGACATGAGTCCACCGAGTGCATTCTTGTACTCACCGCATGTTTGTTTTTTTAAATGTGCGGTTGAGCGATGATGGATGGAGCGGTGTTGAGCAATAGGAATGTTGTCGCCGATATGTTTATACCTTGATAGTACATCGTCATATGTACTTATCACATGTCTTCCGCCGAAGAACCTAATTTATGTACTAGAGTCCAAGAACATGCTTGACATATGTATTACGGCTTTTGTTAATGAGAATCTCCTGCTTATTTATACTGCTTAGAGTTACAATCCTACTAAATCGTACTTAGGATTTAGGGTCGGACAGAGTGGTATCGAGGCGGTTCGCTCTCGAACCCAAAATCTTCTTTAAGGTTAAGTCTAGATTGAGTCATTAGACTTCTAGAGATCAGCTGACAATGCTCAACACTCCATCACATCAAGCTCAACTGGAATGATGTAAATGTTTTTCTTTTCAGAGTTTGAAAGTGAAAAGGATTGAAATGTTTTCTTCATAAAAGTTTTGAAGTAAAAGAGATTCCCACAATATGCAGGTATGAGACTGCATATTTAAGGAAAACTTAAAGAATTTGATTTATGATAGATAAATGATTTTTCTCGGTTTTGAAACGAAAAGTGTGAAAGTGAAATAATTTTTTTCAAGTGAAATGAAGTTATGTGAATTTATTTAAGGTGGAAGTTATTGCAAATGTTGCAAATGAAATATTATGTTGTGAAGTGGATGATAATTGATATGATCTTTCAAAAGAAATGAAAGCTATGAGAAAGGTTGAGAATGAATGTTATGACAAATGATTTGTCAAGAAAGTTACGAAAAGAAGGAAAATATAATAAAGATGATGACAATGATATGAGAAAGTTTTGGCACGATATGCCAAAGATGAAATGTTTGAATTCCTGGAATTCAATAAGAGTTCATTGTTATGAACAATGCTATGTTATTCATGTTTTAAAATGATTGAGATTGGACATTGATTTGTCAAATATGATATGTTGAATTCTTTAAATTCAACGAAATACGTATGCATAAATGAGCTACGTAGGAATATTCAAGTTTTACTTCAATCTCAAAGTTGATTATGATGATGAGCATGCTAGTTCAACAGAACGTAGACCTTATAAGACGCATGATCCCTTTTTACGAAAGAACATAGAAGCAAGAACTTCCTTCAATTACAAGAACAAGAGTAACGATGGATTTGAGAATTTCATTCCATCTTGAGTGTAGAAAAGCAAAAAGATCTATACGAAATTGTTCGACCTCGGCCTGTGCGACCGTCGACTTTGACTTCGGGAATTTGTAACATCGAATTTGACATGTCGACTTTAGTAGCCTGTACGACCTCGGCATCGGTATGACTCTGTACTACCTCGGCATCGGTAACGGCATGTATGACCTTGGCGTCGACATTGCTTATGACCTCAGCACGAGCGCGCGTAAATTTTTCCTACACTGCGCAGTGATTTTGTTTTGACTAGTTCTTGATCGTGTGAACTCCGATTTACGTATGGTTTTTGCCTACGTGTCCCTAATGCACTGAAATGCATTTATTATGAAGGACCAAATTCTTGATTCCTACTTCAGAATTCACGAGAATCAGTTGAAGTTAGTTCTATAATTTGAAAAGAGTAAGACTGTTATAGTATGATACGAATCCTAGAATGTTACTAAGAAAGTAAGATCTTCAGTAATATAAGTAGAACCTTGACATACATGAGAACTTTGTTGATGACCTATTACGGGTATATGAGTTTTCAAAATTCTATTCGTTACCCAATTTCTGTCGTTGAGTTTAACTCTATGACCTAGTTCCAATTGAGAAATCATTCGAGTTTCTCACTTCTTCTGAAGAAAACTTCCAACCCAAAAATTTACAAAGTGTCCTTTTGAACCCAAAGCTTTGTGTGACTGAGAATATGATTGTGACGGGTCTGGCCAGCCCATATGACCAAAGAAATCTCAGTAGTCGTCATTCTGGTCTTCGGACCCTAGATCCCCATTTCTTCAGTCCAAAGAGCATATTGATTCAAACATTGAAAAGATGTTATCTTGATGGGTGAGACAGTACCTCCTGTAAGTAGTCGTGATAATTTCTTCTCGACTCTTGAAACCATCAAGTAAGATGAAAGTTGACTTACCTTGTCACCTAAGAGCGAATTAGTAAAGCGATTAATATTAGACATGAAATAGGTTGACTTATTTTCGCCACCTAAAAGTTTCGCATCAAGAAGTGAGAGACATCAAGAAATTATGATGTAAAGAAAATCTCGATGAGACGAGATATTTATTTTCCTATGATACACACGGATGTGATGACCTTTGATGGGCTTTACAAAGATTGATGACAATGAAGTTATGCCTTCATATGACTATTATGATAACAAGGTTATGAATAAATTCAGATACCCTTTAGCATTGAATGCAAGAATAAAAGCAAAGAAAAGTATATGATATCATGGGATATGAATTTCCTTATTATGTCATGACGAGAGCGATTACAACTTATCTTTAAGATAGTTGGATATCCTTGAAACCTCGCTAGTAGGTTAGACACGCTTAAAAGAATAAAGATGCATGAAAGATATTCTTTTCAAAGAATATATATATATAAAAAGTAATAGCATCCTAGACAATAAATCTCTCGCCTTATACCTCAGTCAATGAGATTATGCTGGAGCATAATCGATTCCAAGTAATTGAAACTTGGTTGGACGAATGATAATAAGATTTAGAGATCATAATCATTGAGATGTGTGAATAGCTAGGATATCCCTAACATGTAAATCAAGTATGGAGGAAATATCTTCGAAGACCAAGACATGTAAATGAGATGCTTGGAATTTAAGTTATGGTGTACGAATGTATTACCTTACCAAGTCATACGACAATGATAACGGTTCTAGTCCTGAAAGTGGGAACCAAAGTATAACGAAAGTAAGATTACTTTCAGATACCATGCTCAAGAAAATGGACAAAAGTCAAAAATAGCAGAAGAAATTACGAATTATACAAGTAGATAGTTCATGATATGATATAAGCCTCAGAGATGTTATGACTTCGATAAGTAAGGTAATTCCCTTGAAGTAAAGAAACGGATTAAGAAATAGGTTCATTATTTTGAAATAAATCTTAATACTCTAAGTTATAATGACACGAAACGCTTGTCTTGTGTAACTTAATAGTTAACAAGTAAGATAGCTTCTATAGATCTTGCAAAGGAAATACATCGAAAAGAACACAGGACGAGATTCACATTAAGGGACTTTAAGGTGAATCCAATTGGATGATTATCCCTCATACTTTTGTGACGATCAATAAAATGGGATATTAAGTATCTCTAACATGGGAATGAAGCATTCATTGAATGTCGAAAAAAATGGTAAAGATATTTGACGTCAAGGCAAAAGTATAATACATCCCCAGTGGACAAAGAATTTTATCTTATGCGAAATTGCATGATGAATTAATAAAAGATTAAGAAGAAATGACTATATCCAAAAAGGGGATATTACAAACGATGGCACTAAATGCCAGTACAAGGATTTCTCTGGAAAGGAGTTTAAAGTAAGGATATATGAGAAATATATTCCTAAGATCGATAAAGCGAAAAAGGGAATTAAATCATTCATACTGGATTAGGAATGAATGATAGTAATAGAGACATGACGATCTCTACGATAAGATTTACTTATCGAAATATATCAATATCCAAGGATAGGTTGATGTAGACCTAACCACGAATGCTATTAGTAAAAGCATAACGATACTAATACCGAGAAGTATAAAGTAAATGAGGCAACAGAAGGCCATAGCAAGGGAACATGATGTCCCAATGGAAAGGACAAGGACATAGAAAATAGATGTTTACTTGAATAAACGGAAAGACCGTTGGCCAAAGCCTATACCTCGCATCGAAAACAGAACAAACAGAACCAAAAGGCAGAATAGGTGTGAGGAAAATTTCTCAGAATACCCATAAGATTTTGTTCAATTTAGGTGCTTCGCTTTTTGACATCGCACAAGTATGTGTAGAAGCGATAGAACCCAACTCAGGGTAAGCGAATCAAGAAATGAAAATCCCCTTACCTATGCGAGAATTTTGACCATCGCAAGTGTTACTCAAGCTCAGAATTGAACCTAGAATCGCCTAAAGTGCTATGCAATGATTTGGATCATTATATCTATGTGGAACGTAGATATAAGTTTAGAGACAAGAAGTTTCGGAAATAGCTGTCATTCATGTGATTAGTGACCTGCGCCTAGCCTTTTCGTTAAAAGGTTTTACACGACAGGATATCAGTACCCACTATTCGCATATACGAATAAGTTTAGAGCGATATACGACTGAAGGTGTAAACGTAAAATGAGTATTAAGATAAGTGTCATGAGTCGTGTCACAAGTAGTCTACAAGTTATATACGTCTTAAAGTGTATAATTCATTCAAAGATCCTTCTTATTAAAAAAATTCCCTCCATTGGTTAATTTAAAGTCGGACTCATCTAGAACTATATGTTTACAGATGGCAATGAAAGGGGTCTGACGAGTAAAAAAAAAAGAGTTAACCCCAAGGCCTACAAGGTTATAACTCACACGAGCGTATCGGCTCTTTTAATATGAACTAGGAATAGATTTAGAACAGTTTTGGAGAAAATTTTTGCACCTCTGGATGGATACTCGTAACTATAGAGTGTCAAATGAGGATGTTACCCAACGACGTATCCGTCATTTTCCAACAAATTGGTAGAAATTTTTGCAAAAGAAGTATCAAGAGAATATTTTCTCCATGATAAAAATTCCAAAGCCTGGACAGACTTACCAGGATTTGTCAACAGGTTCAAGTATACATATAATGCGTATGGAACGACACCTACAAGTACTTGTCCTGGTCCTCGACAAGTTACACAGCACGGCATAAAGGAATGGTTGTACCCTGATGTTCCAAACGCCGCCCCACGTCCTGTGCCATCAATGGTACCAGCAAGAGACGAGAAGGGCCAAAAGGACAAAATCTTATCACCCTCGCGGATTAAGAGAATTACCGCTACCAACCCAACCATACTTTCGATAAAAGTAACACCAACTTCTAGTAATCAAGAAGAAACGGGGAGCAACGACCCCGGCTCTCGAAGAGAATGATCGTCGGGAGTATGAAAACAAAACGTGCTTGGCGAAGGCAAGTTTCAAGGAGAGTACGACTCGACAAAGGTCACTCAAAGACATAGAATCTTAGGATCCTATGAGACTTATATGTAAATAATGGTTTATGATGAAATGATGTGATTATAATATGTAAAATAAACGTAGTTCGGAAGAGTTTATGAATATGGTGAAGAAATGTCAAAGTTTTGAGTGTAAAAGAGCTAGACGCCAGAATCAATCATTTCGGTAGACCGACCCTCGTAAGTAATGTATGAAAAGTCCTCACCGAGGCATTATGATGTAATATTATATGGTCTTGAAGAATGGTATCCAAATACGAAATGAATTATTCGAATAAGATATGGTTACTATGAGATAATAGTTACGCCATTCGGACTAACCAATGCACCAGCCCTGTTCATGAACCTCAAAAATCGAGTGTTTCCCACATACCTAGATAATTTTATCTCAATCCTCATGGATGATGTTCTTATCTATTCAAAGGACGAGAAAGAACATAAAGAAAATCGAAGGGTTGTCTCACGACTTTTAAGAGCCGGGCAAAATTTTGCCAAGTACAGTTTTGTAAATTTCGGCTTAAAAGAGAAATATTCCTCAGGCACATAGTGTCTTTAGAAGAAAACAATGTAAATCTGACAAAGGACAAAACAATTAAAAATGGAAGTTTTCAATGACCAAAAATAAGATCAGGAATTTCATAGATTAATTGACTTCTATCAAAGAGCCATTGAGAACTCTCTAAAGTAGCAAGGCCAATAACATAGCAACCCCAAAAAGGAATCAAATTTACATGGATTAATAAGTAAGGTTATGTATTAATATGAGATAGATAATAGCTTATGCATCACAATAACTTAGGCCACATGAATATAATTTCCCAACTCATGACTTGAAATAGTAACGATAGTATAAATACCAAAGTCTTGGAAACTTCACTCCTATGACAATAAATTAAGAACCCTTCACAATTTACAAAAGTTTGAACTTATTCTTCGAGCAAAGAAATTTGGATACAGGATAGAAAAGATGGCTCGAATCAGTAAAAGATTATAAATATGATAAATGATCACCTATGAACAGTTAATGTAGAATCTAATGCCTAAGATATAAAATTCAGTCTAAATCATGGTATGTCCTTATAGAAAAGAAAAACTCATTGGAAAGATTAAGAAAACGAGAACAGTAATAGTCGGGCAATCAGGGACGAATGTAAATAGTATTCCCATAACCAAGGTGAAATATGACTAAAAAGAGAAAATGAAGATGGGAATAGAATACAAATTAAAATAAGGAATGAAGAGCTAAAGGATATTTTAAGGAGCGTTGGACAGTGTTATATTGTCTAAGAGAGAGATATACATATATTTCCAAGCAATAATAAGCTTAGAAATGAAATCGTGAATAAAGTTCATGATCCTTCTCATACCGCCTAACCAGGCATTATTAAGATGTATTATGATTTACGAGAAAAGTTAGATAGCAAGGAATGAAATGAGATGTAACCATGATTGTCGAGCAGTGTCTCGGTTACCAACAAGTAAAGGCATTATATCAAAGGCCTTATAAGAGGTTATAATCTCTAGAGATACACAAATGAGAATGAAATGATATAGCAATGGATCTTATGACAGATTTTACCAAAGTCATAAAGAAGCAACACTGATATATGGGTAATAGTGAAATGACTCGCCAATTATGTTTGACTCTACCTATTCAGATGACTCGTAGATCCAATAAGTTAACTTAGCTATACAAAAAGGAAATTTTATATTTACAAGGAGTACCAGAACCTATCGCTTCAGATAGAGACACCAAGAGTACCCCTAGATTTTGAACTAACTCATAAAAAGGAGTTAGATACGAGATTGAGCTTTAACATATATGTCCACTCATAGGCAAAAGGACAATCAAAAGGACAGTATGAATGTTTAAGGATACGATAGAACAAATGATAAACCAAGGTATTGGTGGGAACTTATTGTACCACTTGTTAAGTTTATGTACGACCGTAGCTGTCAAACAACGATTAATATACCCTTATGAGGCATTGTGCTGAAAGAAGTATCGACCACCACTTTATTGTAATAAAGTAGGTAAGAGAAGGTATAAAGTCCTGACATCGTAAGGGAAACGACTAAGATATCTGCCCAATAAGGCAAAGAATAAGAAAAGCTAAGGACAAACAAAAGTCTTACGCTGATACACGTAATTTTGAATTGCATTTTTAAATGCGGAATTAACATTTCTCAAGGTTTCTCCATCTAGAGAAATTATAAGGATTCAGGTACAAAGAATGATTAGATCACGTTTTATAGGACCTTACGAGCTCCTAACAATGATAAGCCTAGTAGCCTATAGATGATACTTCAACCACATTTGGAAGAGAGTACGAAATGTTTTTCCACGTGTCGTAGTTAAGGAAATACGAAAATGACCCAATTCTCGTAAACCAACATGATGATGTGACCTCTTACTCAGATGAGTTATGATGAAAATCTACGACTAATTTGATCGTACGATTCAAAGATTAAAGAAGCAAGTTTGGGTCTTTAAATGAAAATCCAATGGAAAAACCATGGACAAAATGAAAGCACTTGGAAAGTTATGATGTTATGATGTTAAGATACCCATACTTTATGAGGTATGCAAATTTCGGGACGAAATTTCTTTTAAGGGGGGTAGGATGTAATATCCCGCAGAATTAGATATCTAATTACGGTATTTAAAACCCGTAAATTAGAAATTACGAGATGATTCAATCCATAAGATATCGAATAATGATTTAGATTATTTACGAAGGAATGAATTCCTATTTTATATTCACTGAGATTTGTGAATCAAAGAATAGAATGTTATAAAGTGTATCGGCAGTATTATTTTAACGTCGATCGCGTATCGATAGTTAAAATTACATGAAATTTTCTAAGCAATTAAGCTTAGAATTAAATTCCATTGTTAATGGAATATTTTAATAAAGTGATTACGACTTTATTACGACCTTTTCGAGATGAGTCAATAATGAACGTTTTGCAACGTTTTGAAACGTTAACGTTTAGTGACGAAATGAAAAGCGAATTTAATGATCAAGAAATTATAGAAATTAAATTCCTTTGATTATTATATGTAATTACAGTATTATTTAGCATTAAATCAATGCTAGATCATCAAGATTTGATAGTGACAAATTTTTCAAACGTTCGAAAACCCTAATTTTCGAACTCGATTTTTATCGTAGAAAATGATGCCATTAATTTATCCTATGATATTATTTATCATCTAAACTATATGTTATAACATATATCAATGTTTGGCATGGAAAATAAAAAATTGGACCTATTAGTATAGTGAATGGCCGAAAACTACTATGTGCATAACAAAATATATCTTGTTGACTTTCCACTATTACATGTATCTATTAAGTGATAATGTGATTAATTATAACCTAACTACACTATTAAAATCTGATATATATACATATATATGTGTACAATTTCGTGCATATGTGTGTGGATGTATAGTATAATAGGTGTGTGTGCATGTAAAGACAAGTGTCACCTATGCAAGGCCATGGGACAACACTTGTCACCCCTAAGCAACCACCCCACCTCTCTACCACCACACAACCCCCCCAAATTCAGATTGCAGTCGTCCCCTTCCTCCTCTCCTCTCCTCACTCCATCTCCTACAATGGAGACCCTTTTCCACCATAGCTAAACTGAAAACTGGAAGTTGCTGCACGAACAGTAGATTGTGAAATTTATTTGACTAATTTTCAGTGGTCAGATGAAGGTGAAATTTAATTATGTTTATATTAATCATGAATATTATATATGTATAAAATTTCAAGTCGATATGATGTGTTTTACTATTTTCTTTGTATTTTTCAAAACCACTGCACAAAACTGTGAAATTTTCCATGTTCATCACCCACGGTTAATAATCTTTGTTACGAGTTTGGCTAATGGTAAAACTCTAAAATTTGGCATAAGAATAATTCAGCATGTCTAGAAGATGTATGTAAATTTTCAGAATTTTCTAAAATTATTTACTATTTATTCCAGATTTTACAAACTAACTGCACAAAACTGTCACTGTAGCGATAGCTTGTGGTAAAATATTTTTAGCTCCCAATCTATTGTGAATCATTGAGTGAGATTTTTCTGGATTAAACTAGACTTAAGTGGCTTTTCAATATGATTGGTTGCATTCCCAGATTCCTTATAATGAACTCACGGTGAATTTTTGAAGTTGATACATTACAGTAAGTTTTTTTGGACAAACTGCCTTAGTGAATTTTTTCATGTAATAGGCTGTTCGAGTATGACTTTTACGTGAGATGTTCAAGCCGTTTGTAGTCCGATTTGGACTTGGGTTTCTTCACAAGAAATGTTCCTCACCATGTCTAGTTATGATCTGGAATGTTTGATCCCAAACCAAGTTTTATAGGTATACCTTTCACTGACCCAAAGTCACCTACTTGAATGTTGTCCATTCCAACTAGTCAACTTTGGGCTTATGTATTTCTCGATGCGTCAGATATTTTCCAGTATGGTCTTCATGAAATATGTAGTTCTTGTTACAAAGTTTTGAAATTGGTAGTCTGCAGCCATTTTGGCATTGTGAGTCAAAAGTTACGAGCCTCGCAAAACCCCTCGTCGTTAAGCTAAAACTGAAAATTCTGAAAAATTTTCCAAGTATAGAAGTCAGTTTGAGTTGCCCACTTTAAGACCCTATATCTCCAAAACCACGACTCTTTTGGATTTAATTCCTTCTTAGAACTTGTAGTACATGTTTAGAGGTTTCCAGAATGTATCTTTGTGCGACCATACGTATTCTGAATCGAGAGTTATGAATCGTCAAAGTACGTCACTTGGGTTGTTTCAAGCTGTTTTGCTGAAATTAAACACTTGAAAATTTGACTAAGTGTTGGAACTCCCCTAGGTGAATTATGTCTTATGTGAATAGGGTGATGATCGATTGTTATATGGATGATATTAATACATATTAATGACCATAAGTATATAATAATACACTATATGAATTTAGAAGAAAATTTGGAAATCATTGGTAATTTTAAGGATTACCGAGAGCATTAAAGGAATTATAAGGATTTTAAATCCTTTCTAATTATGAGTAATAATATATTATATGTCTAAATATTATTTTGGACATATTTTGGATTTATAAAATTTTATAAAAGTAGATCACTATGTTTATAACGAAACGTTATATTTAATAACGTTATAAATGAATAATAAGGATTTATGGATAAATGGATTAATATTTAAGAAAAATATTAATAAAGTTCATCGATTTACGTGACAAATCGAGAATTAAGACTTTACAAAAAGAAATCGATTAGAAATCGATTCATAACATGAATTAGTAAGAATTACAATTGAAAGTCAAAATTTTGACTTTTAAAGTCAACGCATGAAATACGCTCGATAAATACGCTAATACGCGTAAGGCGCACTAATTAGGTAAGAAACCTCATTAGTAAGAAAAGATTTCATAATTGAAATCCTTATATCGAGAAACGATAATACGTCGAACGCTTAAACCGAAAGGTTAAACGACACGGTTGAACATGTCTCAAGAACGAGAACTATTCAATTGAAATACGTAATTGAAAAGCGATCAATTCATTAAGGAATTCAGTTTATATCGATATAGAATATCAAGTTTATTCTAGACTTTGAGAGTCTCGAAAACGTGAACGACGTACTAAAACATCGCTTTTACGTAAAGGTGTGGACACGCAGACGCGATGGCGAACGCCGACGAATACTCAAGTTTAAGACGAACATTAGTCCGGTGGGCTTTATTCTAAAACAAAACAACTATGCTACTTATATTAACCGCCTTAATTTACGATTTTTTTTTTCAACCGCTGATAAATGCTTAAATGATTACCGCCAAAATATTTACGTTTTGTGTATTGATCCTATCCATGAGAATGATGAATTATATGAATGTTGTTGGGTCGCTCCAAACTTATGAATGAAAATCGATATCGGATCCTATGCCGGAAGGCTTATACCTGGCTAGGATTAACGTGTACACTGATGGTGACTGTGTGCTGTAAGGACAATTCATGGCCGGTCACGGGGTCGTAGAGGGAGGCCTCCCTCACGACTTTCGACTATGTTACTATGATGAAATGATGATAAGGGATATGGATCATACACACCCAGAAAAATGCCTGGCCAGGCGATGATTTTTATGAACTGATAAAATGTTTTAGTAAGCACAATGCATTTTCAACTAAAACCCCTGTGTCTTACCATGATGTGGCAGTGTAATCTAAAAATGATAAAATGTTTTTGGCATGAGTCCACTGAGTGCATTCTTGTACTCAGCCCTGCATGTTTGTTTTTAAATGTGCAGTTGAGCGGATGATGGATGGAGCAGTGTTGAGCAATATGAATGTTGTCACGATATGTTTATACCTTGATAGTACATCGTCATATGTACTTATCACATGTCTTCCGCCGCAAGAACCTAATTTATGTACTAGAGTCCAAGAACATGCTTGACATATGTATTACGGCTTTTGTTAATGAGAATCTCCCTGTTTATTTATACCTGTTTAGAGTTACAATCCCTACTAAATCGTACTTAGGATTTAGGGGCTGTGACACAAAGATACCCCATACTTTTGAGGCATGCAAATTTCAGGACAAAATTTCTTTTAAGGGGGATGGAATGTAATACACCGAAGTTTTAAAGCTTAATTACGATAATAAAAATTGTAAATTAGGGTTTCGGCTCGATAATCAAAATAATTAATCATCAAAGATCGATTTTGATTATTTATGATATAATTAATTCTTATATCATATTCACTAATGATTAGTGAATCAAGGAATATAGTTTATATAATTCTTTCGGCAGTAATATTTTAACGTCGATTGAATATCGAAAGTTAATATTACGTGAATTTTTCTAAGTGGAGAAGTTTAGAATTACATTTCATTATTAATGAAATGGATTAATAAAGTGATTACGACTTTATTACGAACATTTTGAGATAGGTCGATTATTAACATTTTGAGACGTTTCGAACGTCAACGTTTAGAGACGAATCAAAAAATAAGTCAAACGATCAAGGAATTATATTATTTAAATTCCTATGATTATTTTAGGTAATAAAAGCATTATTTAGCATAAAAATAATGCTAGAAGATTGAGGAATAGAATTGAACAAAATGATATGATTTTCGAAAACCCTAGTTTTCGAAAATTAGGGTTTGCTACCTAAAATTGTTCCAATTATTTTTTTATGATTTAATTTATCATATAAGACATATATTATGTTATATATATCTATAAATTGCAAAGAAAATAAAAAGTTTGACACTTGTAGTGTGCATTGCCGTGAGCTTTAGTATTGTAGGGTTTAATGGATTGAAGTTTGTTATCTTTTCATCATGTGTAGTAGTAAATGTTATAATAGAATATTATTGCACATAAAACAAGAAATTAAATGGAGGATCAAATTGGATTGTGCAAAAGGCTTGTGAGAGCCGTGTATATGACCAAAGTGAAGAAAGAAGAATTGGTGGAACTCTTTTCTTTGACTTGATGACTTGAATGTAGTAAATGCTAAGATCTTTATATCTAATATAAGACAAAATAATTAAAACTCTTCATTTGTGCAATGTTATTGCCGTGTGATACCAAAAGAAAAGGTTGGAATAAATATTACAACTCTTGGAGGTGATGGTTTACATATGGTAATGTGTAAGACCTTGTAATTATAATAAGACAAAAATTAAAACTCATCCTCTTTTGCACATGAGATGGCCGACGCTTTTGATAGAAAAAAAGTGAAGGATTTTGTTTCATTCAATTAATTGTTGTAAGGTGATCACAATTGAAGTGAGAAGAAATTTTAGAATACTATGATAGTGATAGGAGTTGCAATTGTTGACTTGAATGGTATATTTTCATCAAAGCATGATCAATGTAGTATGTCATCACATAAAACAAAAATCAACTCTTATTCATTTTTGAAATTGCTGTGTAAAAAAATGAAGCCAATTGAGGTGAGAAGGAATTGTGGGACTCTTTATTAAATTTCTTCCATATAGTTAATGCTCAAGATTTATATGTAGTATAAGACAAAAATAAAAACTCCTCTTTTGTGCAAAGTGAGAGTGACCGGTGCATATGTGATCAAAAGTGAGGATTTTTGTTCCATGCAATTAATTGTGGTAAGGTACATTTACTAAGGAAAATTGTGATGTATTAAAGTGTGAGTGAGTCACCCAAAATATTTTGTCTTGCTTTGTGTTGTGTGTGAACCGTGAGGTGTAAGAGAGAGAATTAAGTGTATTCCTTGTTTATTTCATTAAGTGAGAAGTGATAATAAAAGCAAAACATCATTCATTCCAAAACCATAATACCGTGAGTTTTGAGAAAGAAAAAGAGAGAAAGTTCTTCAATTTTATATCCCAAACCTTGATACAAAAATCCTTTGCACTAAAAATCCAAGCCGATTAAAAGGTTAGGAATCGAACGAGTTTTATATATACGTTAAAATTTACGATTTCCAACCGTTTGATTTTAATATATATGCTTATGTTATAAATGTTATTAATATGATGAATTATGTTATCATGCTTAGTGATTTGTTAATTATGTTTATTATGTTAAGAATGAATATATGTATTATTTTAAATAAAAGCTAAGCATGTTATGAAATTTTATGGTAGTGATCGAAAATTCTAGTGTTTAAAGTGTTGATAGATTAATGATATATGTTGATAATATAACTCATTGTGAATTATTAGAAATTTTTGGAAATCATATGTTAAAAATTTTATGATTACCGAAAATTATTGAGATTTATATGTTGGTGTATAAATCATGTTCAAGTGATATTATAGTATATTATTGATGTAGACCATTGATTTAGTGCTATGTGAATTTAATGGATTTTTAGAAAATGAGTTGATCATATTTGAAAATTTTCGAGAATGACAAAGATGGATACATTGATGTGTGAGTTGAAATTGATGAAAATTTTGCTATAGTGATGATATATGATGATAATTAGGTGTTGTGGAATTTAATGGGAATTTTAGAAAAATGTTTGCTAAATTAAAGTGTGATGGCCGAAAGCTTTAGTGAAGGAAAATGATGTCAAATTTTTCTATAGCTAATATTATTACATATTAATGATCCTATGATAATATAGAGCATTATGTGATTTTATATGTAATATTCCAAAGAAACAAGTGTACGATTACGGTATTCTAAACCCGTAATTAGGGTTTTACCGTATATAAATTTTTACGACATCGAATATTGTGATTTCGATGCAATATCGTTATAACGAATTCCTTTTTATAATTCACTAAGGATTGTGAATTAAAGGATGAAATTTATGAAATGATACGACAGTGTTATTTTAACGTCAAACGCGTATCGAACGTCAGCATTTTTATGAAAATCTCTGAGCTGTAAAGCTTGGAATTTATTTCCATCTTAATTCCTTTAGTAAAAGGAATATATTTATAACGTAAGTATGAACTTACTACGACCATTTTGAGATGAGTAGATTTTGAACGTTTTGAAACGTTTTGAACGTCAATGTCTAGAGACGTTTTGTAAAATGAGTTTAATGCTCAGGAAATTACAATAATTAATTTCCTATTATTATTGTATATAATTACAGCATTATTAATTATTAAATCGAATTTTTAGCTATTAAAATTCGATATTTTGGAATTGAATTTTTCGAAAACCCTAAGTTTATAAACTATGGTTTTTCACATGAAATGACACCATTAAATTATCATATGGTATCTAAACTATATGTTATAATATATATGAGTGTTATTAAGCTATAAAATTTATTTTGGAGCACTAAAACTCGATATTGCATATATATAATTTTCGAAACCTAATTCTTAAAATTAGGGTTTCATATGCATGAATTAATGCTATAATTTTATCCTATGCTATTAATTAATATCTAAATCATATATTATGATATATATATGTATATTTTGATCGAATTGGGCATGAGTATCAATAATAGGTGTAATTTGTATTTTATCCCTATTTTTCTATTTATTTTCGGTAAAATCGATTATGTGCTATATGTCTGATTTAATTATTTTAATGGCTTGTATTATATACCTATGACCTATACTATGATTAATACATTGTATTAATGTGTAAAAAATTAAAACCCAAACCCCCTAAATGCCGGCCACCCTCTCACTCAACCATGATTACCACCTTCTTAACCCCCAATGCATGGAGAGCCTTTCCAACCTACACTAATCATCACCACATTCTACACACTCAGCCATTAATCCTCTTGTGTGTGTGTGTGTGTGTGTGTGTGTGCGCCGAAGAGAGAGAGAGGGATATACATGAGAGACACACTTCATTCTTCCTCACAATACACCTCTCACTCACATTTCTCACTCTCTTCCTCTCCCAAATTCTAAAAAAAAACGAGAGCTCCCCTCTCCCTCTCTCAAGAATTTTTCTTCCTCTTCCCTCTTTATTTCGAAAACTTTGAACACCCTAGTGTTGTTCTTGAGATCCTATACTATTTCAAGGTAAACCAAGGCATCATAGTACCGATTCCATCTCCATTTTTGCTATGGAAATCGAGAGCATGCTTATATATATGTGTGTGTGTGTCGAATGCCATCTATATATATATTTGTGTATGTTTAAATGTTCTATGGATGAGCTACATGTTTATATGTTGTTCTTGACGATTATATTGTGTAAAATGTGAAGATATATGCTTGGATAATCATATGGGGTTATATGTGAAATATATGAATGGATCTAGTAAATGAACATGATTTTCGAACCCTAGCTTGTTGAAATAATTTTCGAAAATTATTTAAAATGTACATAGGGTGACCGATTACTTCTTGAATATTATAGTGATGGATTATTGTTTATTATCATGTTTATAATCCATGGTTTTGGTTTGAAAAATTTTAGAAAACCCTAGGTATTTTATTTAAAATACCGTGAGCTATTTTAAAATGTACCATGGTGTATAAATTTTATTTTAAGCTTATAATGACATATTAATGCTTTAATATATTGTTTATGTATTGAATGATTTTGTTGGAATTTTTGGAAATCAAATACTAAATTGAATCAAAAAACCAAGAGCTATTGCTCAACAAGGTGATGATTTAATTTGGTTTTGATGAATGTTTTAATGTTATAATGTTGTATTATAATGTATAAACATAGTGTATAATTATTAGAATTTTTGGAAATCAAATACCTAATTTAAATAAAAAACCGAGAGCACTATGTGCATAAGGTGATGATTTAATTGGTTTTGATGATTAAATGATGTTATATTGTTATACTATAGTATATAAGCATAGTATATAATTGTTAGAATTTTGAAAACCAAATGCTAAATAAAATCGAAAAAGCCGAGAGCTTACAAGCTCATATGGTGACGATTTAAATTAGTTTGGTTGATATTATGATGTTACAATGTCATAATATAATGTTTAATCATGTTATGATTTAATTAGAATTTTAGAAATTGTTTGATAATTATTGGGTAATTAAATCGAAATTACCGTGGGCATTATTGATTTATTATGGAATGAATGTTTATGATGGACTATAGGTTATATTAATGGTATATATTGATGTTGGGATATTATACTATCTCAGATATTAATTTTGGGAATTTTTGGATAATTATTCCATATTATATGGAATTACCAAATATATATATGCAAATATACTAATAAATGACAAACAATATCATATGGATTTTATAAATTATATTCTGGACCATAGTGTATAATAATACACTATATTAATTTAGAAAAATTTCAAAAGTCATTTAGTATTTTTAAGCTAATTATCGAGATCTTTCGATAATTAAAAAGAATTTAAAATCCTTTTAATCCAGTTTATTAATAAAATATATGTCTAATTATATTCGGACATATTTTGAATTTATAAAAATTTTATAAACATAGATTTCTATGTTTGAGACAAACGTTAGGTTATTAACGTTTTAAAATCGAAAATACGCGTTTTTAATTATTAAGAGGTTTATTTAAAAGCAAAGTCATTTATAAGTCCTTCGATTTACGTGATAAATCAAGAAATGGGACTATACGTTTTAATCGATCGAATTTTCGATTTATAAATAAAATGGTAAGAAATTACTATTAGAAAGTCAAATTGTTGACTTTGTTGACCAGAGTTGACTTCGTTGACTTTTAAAGTCAAACGTACGATTATACGTTCGATAAATACGCCAATACGCATAAGATGTACTAATTGAGTATAATACCTCATTAGTAAGAAAAGATTTCACAAATGAAATCCTTATATCGAGAAACATGCTCATACGTTAAAACGCTTAGCGGGAGGCATTAGATCAAATAGTTGAACGTATCTCGGGAATGAGAACAGCTTCAATCAATAACGATTTGAAAGCATATCGAATTCATTTGAGGAATTAATTTACGCCGATATAAAATATCGGGTTATCTTAGCTTTTGAAAGTCTCGAAGACTCGAGCGACGTCTTAAAGCCTCGCCAGTAAAGGTGTGGACGCAAACGCGCAACCGGATTCGACGTGCGAACAAACCTAGACTCGATTTACAACGAACCATAGTCCGGTGGGCTTTATCTTCAAAATGTGGGCCTTTTCTTACCCACTAAAACGTGATTTTACCGTTATTCCAAAATGAGTTTATTTACAATACTTATTCTACAACTGCTGACAATCAAGCATCGCATTACACCGCCAAAAATATTTTTGTTTTGTGTATGGATCCTATCTGTTATGCCCGGTAGGGCTGTGGCGATGGTTGGAACTATATTATGACAAAGTTATGTCATTTGGGTCGCGCCCAACCTTTTAAATGTCGGGTCCTGTGCCGGATGATAAATGCCTGGCTAGGATTGGCGTGAAGGTTGGAACTATTGCTATGTTAACATATGCCTGTGAGAGTGACTGTGTGCTGTACGGGATTACGGCCGGTCACGGCGTCGTAGATGGGAGGCCTCCCTCTCGACGTTTAATTTTTAATACTGCTATGAATTGTTACTATGAGATACGGACCATACACACCAAGAAAATGCTCGGCCGAGCTATGTTTACGAACTGAAAATGATTTGGTAAGCACAAGGCATTTTTAACTAAAACCCTTGTGACTTACTCGATATTGGCAGCGTAATTCAAATATTATCAAATGTTTTCGGCATGAGTCCACTGAGTGCAATTTCTTGTACTTAGCCCTGCATGTTTGTTTTTAAATGTGCAGGTTGAGCTCTGATGATGATGATGGAGGCTGTGTTGAGGAGTCCAGTGTCCTTGACTGTTTATTTAGGATTTGGTTTTCGCCTTGAATACATATCATCATATATGTATTCACACACTTTCCGCTGCTAAACTCTGAACTCTTTTACATTATGTTTACTGTTTGAACTATTGAGGTCCATCAGATCACTGTTTAAATCTTTGGGTCTGATGGCCTAAACCTTTTGAACTATCGAGATATTATCTTATGCCCTGTTACGCATGCTAGTTTATCACCAACGTGGACCCTTATCTTAGTCCAATTTGTCCTATAATACTATTCCTAGTATTAGTCACCCTCGAGTCCGGGATACCCGGAGTGAGGGCGTGTCAGAGTGGTATCAGAGCATTGTTGCTCTTTGTAAACCCAAAATCCTTTTTATTCTAAGTCTAGGTCGAGTCACTGGACTTCTAGTAACCTACTGACTCCCCTCAACACTCCATCACATCGAGCTCAACCGGGGAAAAGGTAACTGCATTTCTTTCTCGAACTCATGAAATGAAAAATTCTTACATGATGAGCAAGTTGGAAGAGCTTTTGAAAGATTTGGTTATTATGAAAATTTTGATGATGGAAATGAAAGTTGAGCAAGAAAATTTTCCCAAAATTTTTGATTTGAACTAATGCAAGTACTCAAGCATGGTGTCACAGCCCCTCAATCTTAAGTACGGATTAACAGGGATTGTAACTCTAAACATGGATAATTATACAGGGAGATTCCTTTTAACAATAAATCAGAAACATATGTCAAGTATATTCTTGGACTTTAATACATAAATTTAGGTTCTTGCAATGGAAGACATGTGATAAGTACATATGACGATGTACTATCAAGGTATAAACTTTTCAAATGACAATAATCCTATTGCTCAACACCGCCCATCCATCATCTGCTCAACCTGCACATTTAAAAACAAACATGCAGGGCTGAGTACAAGAATGCACTCAGTGGACTCATGCCAAAAATATTTTATCATTTGAAGATTACACTGCCACATCATGGTAAGACACAAGGGTTTTAGTTGAAAATGCCTTGCGCTTACTAAAGCATTTTATCAGTTCATAAAAATCATCGCCTGGCCAGGCATTTTGCTTGGTGTGTATGATCCGTATCCCTTATCATCATTTCATCATATCATCATAGTCGAAAGTCGTGAGGGAGGCCTCCCTCTACGACCCCGTGACCGGCCGTGAATTGTCCTTACAGCACGCAGTCACCATCAGTGTACACGTTAATCCTAGCCAGGTATAAGCCTTCCGGCATAGAATCCGATATCGATTTCATTCATAAGATGGGAGTGACCCAACACATTCATATCATTCATGACATTCATATCAATCTCATGGATAGGATACATACACAAAACATAAATATTTTTGGCAGGTAATCTTGTAAACATTTAACAACAGTTGAAATAAGCATCGTAAATAAATATTTGAAGCATTTTATTTTTGAGTAGAGTAAAGCCCACCGGACCGTAGATCGCCTTAATTCCATTTTTTGGACCGTAAGTCCTAGCTTTAGCCTATCTATTCTTGGCCTTGAGGTTTTGGAGCTGGAAAAATCCATTGGGTCTTAGAACCCATATTTCTATTTTCGTGTATATCATGGTATGATATACACTCAATTGACCATGTGGTAGCACCTAGTCAAATATTTCACGTTAAGGTATGCTTTCGTGAAAATATCGTATCATGATGTTTTATCATAATTGTACATCTTATAATGCTCTATCGCACCTTGCGACATAACATAATGAATGCATCGATTAATAGCATGTTAGTCACATAAGGCATACTTCACATAGGGTTTCCAACACTCAGTCAAATTTCAAGTGTTTTAATTTCAGCAAAACAGCTTGAAACAACCCAAGTGACGTGCTTTGACGATCCATAACTCTCGATTCAGAATACGTATGGTCGCACAAAGATACATTCTGGAAACCTCTAAACATGTACTACAAGTTCTAAGAAGGAATTAAATCTAAAAGAGTCGTGGTTCTGAAGATATAGGGTCTCAAAGTGGGCAACTCAAACTGACTTCTATACTTAGAAATTTTTTCAGAATTTCCAGTTTTAGCTTAACGACGAGGGGTTTTGCGAGGCTCGTAACTTTTGACTCACAATACCAAAATGGCTGCAGGCTACCAATTTAGAAACCTTGTAACAAGTACTACATATGTCATGAAGACCACATTGGAAAATATCTAACGCATCGAGAAATACATAAGTCCAAAGTTGACTAGTTGGAAATGGACAGTTTCCAGTAGGTGACTTTGGGTCGATGAAAGGTATACCTATAAAACTTGGTTTGGGATCAAACTTTCCAGATCATAACTAGACATGGTGAGTAACATTTCTTATGAAGAAACCCAAGTCCAAATCGGACTACAAATGTCTTGAACACCTCACGTAAAAGTCATACTCGAACAGCCTATTATATGAAAAATTTACTAAGGCAGTTTGTCCAAAACAACTTACTGTAATGTATCAACTTTAAAAATTCACCGTGAGTTCATTATAAGGAATCTGGAAATGAAACCAATCATATTGAAAATCCACTTAAGTCTAGTTTTATCCAGAAAAAGCCTCACTCAATGATTCACAATAGATTGGGAGATAAAAATATTTTACCACAAGCTATCACTCCCGTGACAATTTTGTGCAGTTAGCTTGTAAAATCTGGAATAAATAGTAAAGATTTTTATAAAATTCTGAAAATTTACAGGAATCGTCTAGACATGCTGAATTATGTTTCTGCCAAATTTAAGAGTTTTATCATTAGCCAAACGTAAAACGAAAGCCACGGATTATGGGTGATGAACACGGCGATTTCGCAGATTTGTGCAGTGTTTTTGATAAATACAAATAAAATATCAAATCAAGTTGTATGGACTTGAAATTTTACAGAGGCATACTAGACACATATAATTTCAACATATCAAAAATTCACAATCATCGGACCACTGAAACTTAGTCAAATAAATTCGTGAAGTTGCTGTTCGTCCAGGAAATCCACATGCAATGATCAAAAGTATTGAATCTACCTATTAAATCAACATGCAATCACTTTCAAGCATAGACCCAACACATTCAAGCATATTGATGAACATGCATATGTATATCTTGATCATCCCTAGGATCTAAGGAGATGGTATCTACCTTAGCCACGAAATCGAGAGGGATGAAGAGGAAGGGGACGGTTGTCCATCTTGAGCTAGGAGCTTATATCTACTTTTTTTTTGAATGGTGGAGTGGCTGATCTTGGAGCTGTTCTTGGAGCTGTTCTTGGAGGGGGATGGACGAAAATGGGGGAAGAAGATGACTGAAATCTGATTTTGGGGGGGTGAGAGAGGTATGGGATGTGTGTGGGGTGCTTATGGGTGACAATTGTCACCCTTAATACATGTAGTTGACACCTACACACACTTCTACCTACACACCACACACATGCACGAAAATTACATATATATATGTATATATATATCAGATTTTAATAGTGTAGTTAGGATATAATTAATCCAATGTCACTTAGATACATGTAATAGATAAATCAACAAATAAGTGCTTAGTATATATGTGTATATAGCTCTCGGCTATTACACTATGCCAAAGGGTCCAAATTTTATTTTCCATGCCAAACATTGATATATGTTATGACATATAGTTTAGATGATAAATAATATCATAGGATAAATTAATGGCATCATTTTATGCGACAAAAATCGAGTTCGAAAATTAGGGTTTTCGAACGTTTGAAAAATTGGTAACTATCGAATCTTGATGATCTAGCATTGATTTAATGCTAAATCATACTGTAATTACATATACCAATCATAGGAAATTAATTCCTATAATTTCTTGATCGATTAAAACGCTTTTCGTTTCATCTCAAAACGTTAACGTTTGAAAACGTTGCAAAACGTTCATTATCGACTCATCTCGAAATGGTCGTCATTACTTTAATAAATTATTCCATTAATAATGGAATTTAATTCTAAGCTTAATTTCTTAGAAAAATTTACGACGTTTTAACTATCGATACGAAATCGACGTTAAAGTAAAATACGGCCTATACACTTCATATACTCTTATTCCTTAATTCACAATTCTCAGTGAATGTAAAATAGGAATTCATTCCTTCGTAAATAATCGAAATCATTATTCGATATCTTATGGATTGAATCATCTCAGCGAATTTCTAATTTACGGGTTTTAAATACCGTAATTAGGCATCTAATTCTGCGGGGTATTACACATGGAGATGAAAGTACATGGTGGTACTAGTTGAATAATCAACATGGGATGAATGGATCCATTTTTGATATGCATATGAGTTGATTATGATTGTTATGCTGAAATCGTATTTCCAAAATTTTCAAATGAGACTTTATTTCCAACTTTCAAAATTTTGTTTATGATGAACGATATGTTATCATGAGACGAACCTAGACTCTAAGGAGCATGCTCATATATCGTGAAAGAACATAGAAGTATGAACTTCTTTTTCCTTACGAGAACAAAGAACGATAGGAAGAATGAAAGTGATGATGGCCTCGAGCTCGAACGACGAAAGACGAGCGAGAAGGATGAACAAGGACGACCTCAACCTTGAAGATGAAAAACGTCGACACTTCATCACTACTTCGACATGAGTAAGCATCGACACAAATCATGACATGGACGTCACTTACGGCTTCAGAATGTTCAGCCTCAACTTAAAAACCCGAAAATGGTAGACGTATTACGTCGACATACGTCTCGATTTACATTTTGGTACGATCGTGCAAATTTCCTGCACTGCGCAGTAAATTTTTTTAGCTAGATCTCTCTCGTTAGGACTCCGATTTATGCATGGTTTTCACCTGCGTACTCCTAACGCACTGATCTTCATTTGTTATGAAGAACAGAATCCCAAATTCTGTCTCCAGAATACGATAGAGTCTGTTGAACTCTAGCTTAAGTGTTTGATATAAGACAAGGATCTCGTAGCATATATTAAGATGTTATTGGCTTATATGTATACGTTTGGGTAAGATTAAGTAGGTAAGTTGTGGTATGTATTGTACATTATGATGTTGCCTATCTTATAGATTTGCTTGACCCTTACCTAGTTGCTTCACGTTATGTTTAAGTTATCCTTGCCTGCTTTTGAGATGAAGATAGTTGACATATGTTGGTTTTGATCGTGACAGATGGAGGGGATGGGATACATTGCTCGGAGGAGGATTGGACCGAACCCGACCCCCCGAGGAGGTAATGAGCATTTATCGCCCACCGGATGTGTCTTGGAGAGGACTTGGGCGAGTTCTGGCATACTATCTCCGCCTTTGGAGAGACGCCCGAGCTCACGGTGCTACTGGTTATGATGGCATCAGACGTCTCCTAGCCATACTACCCTGTGATTGGGAGGACTATGCCCGGGAAGTGTCAGGGGATTACATCTACCGGGCGATGGGCAGCTATGACTTGGTGGGAGATTTGCCCAGATTCGTGAGTCACCTGACTTACGTGTACAGCATTTATGGGGCAGCACCGAGAGGACCCTACCTCCTCCCGAGAGTATACCGGCGGGATGAGTCGCCAGAGTGGCTATACAGAGGTTCCGAGGCGATTGACCCGCCGTGCCTCCATTCCTTTTGACGAGGAAGGCTCGCCCGCTTAGAGAGGCAAAGACGCCCTAGAGCCTGGGAGAGCTCAGATTCCCCCCTCACATTGGACACCCGTCGTCCACCGGTACCATCTCCACCACCCATGGCCGCACCCGCACCGCCGATCGAGCATTTCCGTCGGACAAGACGCATGAGAGTGATAGACGCGTCGGATGGGTATAGCCCGATCCGCTATACTTACAGTCCGATCCGTCACGACTATGAGCTGTACGGCGATGACGACTTTAACCCCATAAGAGACATACCGATGGTGGAAGGCGATGGGGCGGGACCATCCAGAGGACTACCCCGCATGGACATTTCTGACAGCGAGGACGACTCAGAGGAGGAAGAAGATCCCGAGGAGGACGGACAGTGGGAGGACGCATGATGTAGACCCTGATGAAGCTTAAGGAGATTTTTTTTTTTGTGTTTAAGCTTCTGTTGTTTTCCTTTTCCTATGTTTAATTTTTCGTGATGGATTTAGAAACCTTAACTTTTGGAAGGTCGTGTAGGCCGGGATTTATGTTGTTTGTATAACCGTTGGTATTGAACATCCTGCCTATGGCAGAAATTTTGGATATATATATATATACAGGACCCTGATAGGGCTTTTGCGGCAAATTATGTTTGTTAAGAGTGATATATTCTATTTAGAATCGTTTTACAATAAGGCCATAATAGTGTTGGTGTGTGTTGGGTTGTGAAAAGAATAAGTGCCTAATGATTACTTATTTTCTCTAGCAGCATGCCTCCGAGAAGAAATCCGGAGCAGGAACCCAGAGGTCGAGGTCGGGGAAGGCCGAGAGGAACGGGTAGAATCCTCGAGCAAGAGCAAGAGGATATTCCCCAACCACCACCTCCACCTCAACCCGATCGCAGGATCGAAGAACTATTTCTAAGACAGAACCCTCCTGTCTTTAACGGGAAAGGCAACCCGGAAGAAGCCGAGCAATGGGTTAGAGCCATTGAACGGATTTTTACCTTCTTAAGATGCACGGCACAGGAAAGGCTGTCGTGTGTTACCTTCCACCGATAGGACCACCGACACGGTGGGAGGCCGAAAGAAGACCTTCTTCTTGAGCAACTGGAGGAGTTCTCATGGGAGGACTTCAAGAGGAAGCTGTATGAGAAGTACATCCCTAAAAGCTATAAGAGGAAGAAGGGCGAAATTTTCCCGCTAAAACAAGAAAGGATGTCTCGTGACCAACTATGATCGCGCTCATGCGAGATGTCGAGATATGCACCGAATCGGTGGACACCGACTTGAAAATGTCGGAAAAGTTCGTGTCGGGGCTAAGAATGGAGATACGCATGTCTCTTGCCACCATGGAGACTGTCTACAATCGAAGCTCTCGCACGAGCTTTAGATATTGAGGCGGCCATGTCCGAGAATAAGTCGGTGTCGTCTCAGACACACAATGCGTTGGATAGAGGAAAAGGGAAATGGGAACCCAACCGCGGGAATAACAACCGCGGGAGCTATGGGGACGCAAGTCACAAGCGCCCGTGGCAAGGAAACGCGGCGCCGCAAGGACAAAGCTGGAAGAGAGCAGCTTATGCTCCACCGGCAAGGGGATCACAGGAACAGTTGAGGGCACCTCAATGCCCTAGATGCCATAGAGCACACAAGGGTGTGTGCACGGCAAACGTGGTGAGCTGTTACAAGTGCGGGGCAAACGGGCATTACGCCAACAATTGCCCAGTGTCACGTTCGGATATAAGGCCGAACCAACCGGGCAATGCTCAGCCATTAAGGGCTATATACTTCACCCCACCCGCCACAATGGTTCAACCCCAACCCCAAAGAACTCCGGTGGCAACAACCCCAAGGTGGTGCAAAGAACCACAATGGCGGCGGCCGCAATAACAACCCTCAAGAATCGCAGTGGCAGCCACCGCCTCAACAACAACAGAGGCGGCAACCACCGCGACAACGCCAGCAGCGGCAGCAACAGGCCAGGCAACAGCCGCCGAATCAACAAGGACCAGCGCCCCGTCAGCCTCAGCCGGCTCAGGCTAGAGCCTACGCCTACATAGGAGGCAGAACGAACAAAACCAAGGAAACTTGGCAGGTATGGGAGTTCTACTCAACCTACCTGTTATAGTATTGTTCGATACGGGTGCTTCGCATTCTTTTATTGCAAAATCATGCGTAGAAATGCTGGGCCTTAGGTCTGAAAGGTCAAGCCAGGATATGAGAATCTCATCGCCTATAGGAGGGATTATGACTGTTACACACTTTTGCTCGAACCTAGAGTTGACATTAGGATCACTTAAGGTTCTGGCTGACAATCTAAACATAATACCCATGGACGATGTAGACTTAATCCTAGGAATGGACTGGTTAGCTAAGAACCATTCCACGATTCTATGTAAGGAAAGGAAAATTTCGTTTCACTTTCCTGGACAAGAAGCTACGCATTTCCACGGGATCAGCATGGGAAGAAGAATCCCGATTGTATCTGCACTTCAAGCTAGGAGGATGATGAACCAGAAAGGATGCCATGCATTCCTTGTTTATTTGAACAAAGAGGATAAACCCGAAGCGCGGGTAGAAGACATTGAAGTTGTCCAAGAATTTTGGATGTATTTCCGAGAATCTACCAGACCGCCTCCCGATAGACAACTAGAGTTTACCATCGACTTGGAGCCCTGATCAGCCCCAAAGTCAAAGCGCCTATAGGATGGCCCCAAAGGAACTAGAAGAGCTGAAAATCCAAACCAAGAGCTTTTGGATCTAGGATTCATTAGCCGAGTGTTTCACCTTGGGGCGCTGCTTTGTTTGTTAAGAAAAAGATGGTTCTTTGAGGATGTGCATCGATTATAGAGAACTAAATAAGATGACACTAAAGAACAAATACCCTTTACCCGAAATTGATGACTGTTTGATCAATTGCGGAGGCGGGTGTATTCTCGAAAATTGATCTTAAGTCGATACCATCACCTGAAAATACGGTCCGAGGATGTACCTAAGATCGCATTCGAACCGTATATGGCCACTATGAGTTCATAGTTATGCCATTTGGATTAACCAATGCACCAGCCGTATTCATGGACCTCATGAACAGTATTTCATTCATTTCGGATAAATTTGTTTTGGTCTTCAAAGATGATATCCTTATTTATTCAAAGAATGAAGAGGATCATAGGGAACATCTACGAACGGTTTTGCAAACCTTGAGAGATGAAAGACTCTTTGCTAAGTTTAGCAAATGTGAGTTTTGGCTGAAGGAAGTTATGTTCCTTGGACACATCGTGTCTGCTGAAGGTATAAAAGTAGATCCAGCCAAAGTAGAGGCCGTGCAAGAATGGAAATCACCAAAGACTCAGCACGAGATTAGAAGTTTCCTAGGATTAGCTGGTTACTATAGGAGATTCATCGAAGGATTCTCCAAAATTGCAAGGCCAATAACCCAGCTACTTCGGAAGGGAATCAAGTTCAATTGGACTGATGAATGCGAGACGAGTTTCCAAATACTCAAGGAAAGATTGACAAGTGCACCGCCTCTAGCAATCCGTAAGCGGACAAAGGGTATGTAGTCTATACAGACGCATCTAAGACTGGACTGGGTTGTGTTTTGATGCAAGAAGGAAAAGTGATAGCTTATGCATCCCGACAACTCAGACCCCACGAACTGAACTACCCCACCCACGATTTGGAATTAGCAGCTGTAGTTCATGCGCTAAAAATTTGGAGACACCATCTCTATGGTGTGAGATGCGAGATCTTCACGGATCATAAAAGTTTGAAGTACTTCTTCGAACAAAGAGATTTGAATATGCGACAAAGAAGATGGCTTGAATTAGTGAAAGATTACGACTGTGGTATTAACTATCACCCGGGCAAAGCGAATGTAGTAGCTGACGCCTTGAGTCGTAAGAACCATACCAAGTTATGATGTCTCTTTGCACAAGAGGAAAAACTCGTTGAAGAGTTTGGAAGAATGAGGATTGAACTGGTTGAACCACCCGAGACAATTATGAGCTGTATCGCTACACTCACACTGACATCTGATCTAAGAAAAAGAATTGTCGAGATACAAAGGATGGAGGAAAAGTTAGAAAAGATCAGACAAAGGGTAAGGTCCGAAGGATTTATGAATTTCAAGAGGCGCGACAACGCCTTATTGTTTGAAGGTAGGATATGCGCCCCGACGACGCGAGCTTCAAAATGAAACTCGAGTGAGGCTCACGATACACCCTACACCGCCCACCCGTAGTACTAAAATGTACCAAGACCTGAAGGAAAAGTTTTGGTGGGAAGGCATGAAACGAGACATAGCTTCTTTCAGTAGAACGCCTTGTTTGCCAACAGGTGAAGGCGTTACATCAACGACCTTACGGAAAGTTGCAACCATTGGAAATCCACGAGTGGAAATGGGACGATATAACGATGGATTTCGTTACAAGCTTACCCAAATCGAAAAGAGGAAACACACCATATGGGTAATTGTGGATAGACTTACCAAGAGTGCTCACTTTCACCTATTCAAAGCACTTATGGATCCGATAAATTGCTCACCATGCGTTAAGGAAATTATACGATTACATGGAGTGCCAAAATCTATTACCTCGATCGAGACTCCAAATTCACATCCCGATTCGGATTAGTTTGCGAGAGAATTGGGTACTAAACTCAATTTCAAGACGGCATTTCATCCACAAACCGATGGGCAATCGAAAGAACGATCCAAACGTTAGAGGATATGCTTAGAACAAGAATATCGATCAAGGTGCAAATGGGAAGACATTTTACCTCGATTGAGTTTGCTTACAACAATAGCTACCAAGCGACGATCGGCATGGCCCCATACGAAGCCTCAGATGGCAAGAAGTGTAGATCACCGCTTTATTGGGATGAAGTCGGTGAGAGAAAAGTTATATGGCCTGATGCGGTGAACGAGATGATCAAAATCGTCCGACAAATTAGGCTAAGAATCAATGAGGCTCAAGATAGGCAAAATCTTACCGATACGCGTGAGATCCGAACTACGATTTGAAGATAGAGACAAAGTGTTTCTTAAGGTCTCTCCATCAAAAGGGATCGTCGATTCGGACTAAAAGGGAAGTTGAGACCCCGCTTTATAGGACCATATGAGATCCTAGAGAGGATAGGTCCAAGAGCTTTATAGGTTGGCTCTTCCGCCAAACCTGGGAATGTGCATAATGTTTTCACGTGTCGCTATTGCGAAAATACGCTCAAGATCCCAAGCACGTGATCCACCAAGACGACGTGATTCTCAAGCCCGACATGAGCTACGAAGAGGAACCAATGGCAATCCTCGACTATAAAGTCCAACAGCTACGGAGCAAGTCAATTCCGTTAGTCAAAGTGTTATGGAGACACCACGGCGAAGAAGCCACGTGGGAGCTTGAAGAAGCGATAAAGAACGATACCCCGATTTGTTTTTCTAAAGGTATACAAATTTCGGGACGAAATTTTTCGTAAGGGGGGTGGAATGTAATATTCCAAAGAAACGAGCGTACGATTACGGTATTCTAAACCCGTAATTAGGGTTTTACCGTATATAAATTTTACGACATCGAATATTGTGATTTCGATGCAATATCGTTATAACGAATTCCTTTTTATAATTCACTAAGGATTGTGAATTAAAGGATGAAATTTATGAAATGATACGACAATGTTATTTTAACGTCAAACGCGTATCGAACGTCAGCATTTTTATGGAAATCTCTGAGCTGTAAAGCTTGGAATTTATTTCCATCTTAATTCCTTTAGTAAAAGGAATATATTTATAACGTAAGTATGAACTTACTACGACCATTTTGAGATGAGTCGATTTTGAACGCTTTGAACGTTAACGTCAACGCCTGAGACGCTTTGTAAAATGAGTTTAATGCTCAGAAATTACAATAATTAATTTCCTATTATTATTGTATATAATTACAGCATTATTAATTATTAAATCGAATTTTTAGCTATTAAAATTCGATATTTTGGAATTGAATTTTTCGAAAACCCTAAGTTTATAAACTATGGTTTTTCACATGAAATGACACCATTAAATTATCATATGGTATCTAAACTATATGTTATAATATATATGAGTGTTATTAAGCTATAAAATTTATTTTGGAGCATTAAAACTCGATATTGCATATATATAATTTTCGAAACCTAATTTTAAAATTAGGGTTTCATATGCATAATTAATGCTATAATTTTATCCTATGCTATTAATTAATATCTAAATCATATATTATGATATATATATTTATATTTTGATCGAATTGGGCATGAGTATCAATAATAGGTGTAATTTATATTTTATCCTATTTTTCTATTTATTTTCGGTAAAATCGATTATGTGCTATATGTTTGATTTAATTATTTTAATGGCAGTATTATATACCTATGACCTATACTATGATTAATACATTGTATTAATGTGTAAAAAATTAAAACACCCAAACCCCTAAATGCGCCGCCACCCTCTCACGCAACCATGATTACCACATTCTTAACCCCAATGCATGGAGAGCCTTTCCAACCTACACTAATCATCACCACACTCTACACACTCAGCCATTAATCCTCTTGTGTGTGTGTGTGTGTGCGCCGAAGAGAGAGAGAGGGATATACATGAGAGACACACTTCATTCTTCCTCACAATACACCTCTCACTCACATTTCTCACTCTCTTCCTCTCCCAAATTCTGAAAAAAACCGAGAGCTCCCCTCTCCCTCTCTCAAGAATTTTTCTTCCTCTTCCCTCTTTATTTCGAAAACTTTGAACACCCTAGTGTTGTTCTTGAGATCCTATACTATTTCAAGGTAAACCAAGCATCATAGTACCGATTCCATCTTCATTTTTGCTATGGAAATCGAGCATGCTTATATATATGTGTGTGTGTGTCGAATGCCATCTATATATATATTTGTGTATGTTTAAATGTTCTATGGATGAGCTACATGTTTATATGTTGTTCTTGACGATTATATTGTGTAAAATGTGAAGATATATGCTTGGATAATCATATGGGGTTATATGTGAAATATATGAATGGATCTAGTAAATGAACATGATTTTCGAACCCTAGCTTGTTGAAATAATTTTCGAAAATTATTTAAAATGTACATAGGGTGACCGATTACTTCTTGAATATTATAGTGATGGATTATTGTTTATTATCATGTTTATAATCCATGGTTTTGGTTTGAAAAATTTTAGAAAACCCTAGGTATTTTATTTAAAATACCGTGAGCTATTTTAAAATGTACCATGGTGTATAAATTTTATTTTAAGCTTGTAATGACATATTAATGCTTTAATATATTGTTTATGTATTGTATGATTTTGTTGGAATTTTTGGAAATCAAATAATAAATTGAATCAAAAAAACCGAAGAGCTATTGCTCAACAAGGTGATGATTTAATTTGGTTTTGATGAATGTTTTAATGTTATAATGTTGTATTATAATGTATAAACATAGTGTATAATTATTAGAATTTTTGAAAATCAAATACCTAATTTAAATCAAAAAAACCGAGAGCACTATGTGCATAAGGTGATGATTTAATTGGTCTTTGATGATTAAATGATGTTATATTGTTATACTATAGTATATAAGCATAGTATATAATTGTTAGAATTTTTGAAAACCAAATGCTAAATAAAATCGAAAAGCCGAGAGCTTACAAGCTCATATGGTGACGATTTAAATTAGTTTGGTTGATATTATGATGTTACAATGTCATAATATAATGTTTAATCATGTTATGATTTAATTAGAATTTTTAGAAATTGTTTGATAATTATTGGGTAATTAAATCGAAATTACCGTGAGCATTATTGATTTATTGTGGAATGAATGTTTATGATGGACTATAGGTTATATTAATGATATATATTGATGTTGGGATATTATACTATGTGTATATTAATTTTGGGAATTTTTGGATAATTATTCCATATTATATGGAATTACCGAAATATATATATGCAAATATACTAATAAATGACAAACAATATCATATGGATTTTATAAATTCATATTCTGGACCATAGTGTATAATAATACACTATATTAATTTAGAAAATTTTCAAAAGTCATTTAGTATTTTTAAGCTAATTATCGAGATCTTTCGATAATTAAAAAGGAATTTAAAATCCTTTTTAATTCAGTTTATTAATAAAATATATGTCTAATTATATTCTGGACATATTTTGGAATTTATAAAAATTTTATAAACATAGATTTCTATATTTGAGACTAACGTTAGGTTATTAACGTTTTAAAATCGAAAATACGCGTTTTTAATTATTAAGAGGTTTATTTAAAAGCAAAGTCATTTATAAGTCCTTCGATTTACGTGATAAATCAAGAAATGGGACTATACGTTTTAATCGATCGAATTTTCAATTTATAAATAAAATGGTAAGAAATTACTATTAGAAAGTCAAATTGTTGACTTTGTCGACGGAGTCGACTTGGTTGACTTTTAAAGTCAAACGCACGATTATATCGCTCGATAAATACGCCAATACGCGTAAGATGTACTAATTGAGTATAATACCTCATTAGTAAGAAAAGATTTCACAAACGAAATCCTTATATCGAGAAACGTGCTCATACGTTAAAATGTTTAAGTTTTATACGTTAGATCGAAATAGTTGAACGTATCTCGAGGAACGAGAACAATTCAATTGAATAACGATTTGAAAGCATATCGAATTCATTTGAGGAATTCAATTTACGTCGATATAAAATATCGGGTTATCTTAGCTTTTGAAAGTCTCGAAAGACTCGAGCGACGACTAAAGCCTCGCCAGAAAAGGTGTGGGCGCAAACGCGCAACCGGATTCTCGACGTCGAACAAACCTAGACTCGATTTACAACGAACCATAGTCCAAAGGGCTTTATCTTCAAAATGTGGGCCTTTTCTTACCCCACTAAAACGTGATTTTACTGTTATTCCAAAATGAGTTTATTTACAATACTTATTCTACAACTGTTGACAACTGTTTACTGCATTACCTGCCAAAAATGTTTTTGTTTTGTGTATGGATCCTATCTGTTATGCCCGGGTAGGGCTGTGGCGATGGTTGGAACTATATTATGACAGGTTATGTCATTTGGGTCGCGCCCAACCTTTTAAATGTCGGGTCCTGTGCCGGATGATAAATGCCTGGCTAGGATTGGCGTGAAGGTTGGAACTATTGCTATGTTAACATATGCCTGTGAGAGCGATCGTGTCAGACGGGATTACGGTCGGTCATGGCGTCGTAGATGGGAGGCCTCCTCTCGACGCTTAATTTTAATACCGCTATGAATTGTTACTATGAGATACGGACCATACACACCAAGAAAATGCTCGGCGAGCTATGTTTACTGAACCGAAAATGATTTGGTAAGCCTGAGGCATTTTAACTAAAACCTTGTGACTTACTCGATATTGGCGGCAGAATTCAAATATTATCAAATGTTTTCGGCATGAGTCCACCGAGTGCAATTTCTTGTACTTAGCCCGCATGTTTGTTTTAAATGTGCGGTTGAGCTCGATGATGATGATGATGGAGGTCGTGTTGAGGAGTCCAAGGTCCTCGATCGCTTATTTAGGATTTGGTTTTCGCCTTGAATACATATCATCATGTATGTATTCACACACTTTCTGTTGCTAAACTCTGAACTCTTTTACATTATGTTTACTGTTTGAACTATTGAGGTCCATCAGATCACTGTTTAAATCTTTGGGTCTGATGGCCTAAACCTTTGAACTATTGAGATATTATCTTATGCCCTGTTACGCATGCTAGTTTATCACCAATGTGGACCCTTATCTTAGTCCAATTTGTCCTATAATACTATTCCTAGTATTAGTCACCCTCGAGTCCGGGATACCCGGAGTGGGGGCGTGTCAGAGTGGTATCAGAGCATTGTTGCTCTTTGTAAACCCAAAATCCTTTTTATTCTAAGTCTAGGTCGAGTCACTGGACTTCTAGTAACCTACTGACTCCCCTCAACACTCCATCACATCGAGCTCAACCGGGGAAAATGTAACTGCATTTCTTTCTCGAACTCATGAAATGAAAAATTCTTACATGATGAGCAAGTTGGAAGAGCTTTTGAAAGATTTGGTTATTATGAAAATTTTGATGATGGAAATGAAAGTTGAGCAAGAAAATTTTTCCAAAATTTTTGATTTGAACTAATGCAAGTACTCAAGCATGGAGATGAAAGTACATGGTGGTACTAGTTGAATAATCAACATGGGATGAATGGATCCATTTTTGATATGCATATGAGTTGATTATGATTGTTATGCTGAAATCGTATTTCCAAAATTTTCAAATGAGACTTTATTTCCAACTTTCAAAATTTTGTTTATGATGAACGATATGTTATCATGAGACGAACCTAGACTCTAAGGAGCATGCTCATGTATCGTGAAAGAACATAGAAGTATGAACTTCTTTTTCCTTACGAGAACAAAGAACGATAGGAAGAATGAAAGTGATGATGGCCTCGAGCTCGAACGACGAAAGACGAGCGAGAAGGATGAACAAGGACGACCTCAACCTTGAAGATGAACAACGTCGACACTTCATCACTACTTCGACATGAGTAAGCATCGACACAAATCATGACATGGACGTCACTTACGGCTTCAGAATGTTCAGCCTCAACTTAAAAACCCGAAAATGGTAGACGACACGCCGACATACGTCTCGATTTACATTTTGGTACGATCGCGCAAATTTCCTGCACTGCGCAATAAATTTGTTTTAGCTAGATCTCTCTCGTTAGGACTCCGATTTACGCATGGTTTTCACCTGCGTACTCCTAACGCACTGATCTTCATTTGTTATGAAGAACAGAATCCCTAATTCTGTCTCCAGAATACGATAGAGTCTGTTGAACTCTAGCTTAAGTGTTTGATATAAGACAAGGATCTCGTAGCATATATTAAGATGTTATTGGCTTATATGTATACGTTTGGGTAAGATTAAGAAGGTAAGTTGTGGTATGTATTGTACATTATGATGTTGCCTACCTTATAGATTTGCTTGACCCTTACCTAGTTGCTTCACGTTATGTTTAAGTTATCCTTGCCTGCTTTTGAGATGACGATAGTTGACTTATGTTAGTTTTGATCGTGACAGATGGAGGGGATGAGATACATTGCTCGGAGGAGGATTGGACCGCACCCGACCCCCGAGGAGGTAATGAGCATTTATCGCTCCAGCTGGATGTGTGCTGGAGAGGACTTGGGCGAGTTCCTGGCATACTATCTCCGCCTTTGGAGAGACGCCCGAGCTCACGGTGCTACTGGTTATGATGGCATCAGACGTCTCCTAGCCATACTCCCCTGTGATTGGGAGGACTATGCCCGGGAAGTGTCAGGGGATTACATCTACCGGCGATGGGAAACTATGACTTGGTGGGAGATTTGCCCAGATTCGTGAGTCACCTGACTTACGTGTACAGCATTTATGGGGCAGCACCGAGAGGACCCTACCTCCTCCCGAGAGTATACCGGCGGGATGAGTCGCGGAGTGGCTATACACGAGGTTCCGAGGCGATTGACCCGATCGTGCCTCCATTCCTTTTGACGAGGAAGGCACGCCCGCTTAGAGGGCAAAGACGCCCAGAGCCTTGGGAGAGCCTCAGATTCCCACCCCACCGCTGGACACCCGTACGTCCACCGGTACCACCTCCACCACCCATGGCCGCACCCGTACCGCCAGTCGAGCATTTCCGTCGGACAGCACGCATGAGAGTGATAGACGCATCGGATGGGTATAGCCCGATCCGCTATACTTACAGTCCGATCCGTCACGACTATGAGCTGTACGGCGATAACGACTTTAACCCCATGAGAGACATACCGATGGTGGAAAGCAATGGGGCGGGACCATCCAGAGGACTACCCCGCATGGACATTTCTGACAGCGAGGACGACTCAGAGGAGGAAGAAGATCCCGAGGAGGACGGACGGTGGGAGGACGCATGAGGTAGACCCTGATGAAGCTTAAGGAGATTTTTTTTTTTTGTGTTTAAGCTTCTGTTGTTTTCCTTTTCCTATGTTTAATTTTTCGTGATGGATTTAGAAACCTTAACTTTTGGAAGGCCGTGTAGGCCGGGATTTATGTTGTCTCGTATAACCGTTGGTATTGAACATCCTGCCTATGGCAGAAATTTTGGATATATATATATACATGACCCTGATAGGGCTTTTGCGGCAAATTATGTTTGTTAAGAGTGATATATTCTGTTTAGAATCGTTTTACAATAAGGCCATAATAGTGTTGGTGTATGTTGGGTTGTGAAAAGAATAAGTGCCTAATGATTACTTGTTTTCTATAGCAGCATGCCTCCGAGAAGAAATCCGGAGCAGGAACCCAGAGGTCGAGGTCGGGGAAGGCCGAGAGGAAGGGGTAGAATCCCCGAGCAAGAGCAAGAGGATATTCCCCAACCACCACCTCCACCTCAACCCGATCGCAGGATCGAAGAACTATTTCTAAGACAGAACCCTCCTGTCTTTAACGGGAAAGGCAACCCGGAAGAAGCCGAGCAATGGGTTAGAGCCATTGAACGGATTTTTACCTTCTTAAGATGCACGGCACAGGAAAGGCTGTCGTGTGTTACCTTCCAGCTGATAGGACCAGCTGACTTCTGGTGGGAGGCCAGAAAGAAGACCTTTACTGCTGAGCAACTGGAGGAGTTCTCATGGGAGGACTTCAAGAGGGAGCTGTATGAGAAGTACATCCCTAAAAGCTATAAGAGGAAGAAGGAGCAGGAATTTTTCCTGCTAAAACAAGAAAGGATGTCTGTGACCGACTATGATCGCGCTTTCTGCGAGATGTCGAGATATGCACCAGAACTGGTGGACACCGACTTGAAAATGTCGGAAAAGTTCAGGTCAGGGCTAAGAATGGAGATACGCATGTCTCTTGCCGACCATGGAGACCGTCCTACATCGAAGCTCTCGCACGAGCTTTAGATATTGAGGCGGCCATGTCCGAGAATAAGTCGGTGTCGTCTCAGACACACAATGCGTTGGATAGAGGAAAAGGGAAATGGGAACCCAACCGCGGGAATAACAACCGCGGGAAGCTATGGGGCGCGAAGTCACAAGCGCCCGTGGCAAGGAAACGCGGCGCCGCAAGGACAAAGCTGGAAGAGAGCAGCTTATGCTCCACCGGCAAGGGGATCACAGGAACAGTTGAGGGCACCTCAATGCCCTAGATGCCATAGAGCACACAAGGGTGTGTGCACGGCAAACGTGGTGAGCTGTTACAAGTGCGGGGCAAACGGGCATTACGCCAACAATTGCCCAGTGTCACGTTCGGATATAAGGCCGAACCAACCGGGCAATGCTCAGCCATTAAGGGCTATACAGCTTCAACCCCAGCCGCCACAACAGTTCCAACCCCAACCCCAGCAACTCCAGTGGCAACAACCCCAGCAGGTGGTGCAGCAACCACAATGGCAACAAAGCCGCAACAACAACCCCCGCAACCGCAGTGGCAGCCACCGCCTCAACAACAACAGAGGCGGCAACCACCGCGACAACGCCAGCAGCGGCAGCAACAGGCCAGGCAACAGCCGCCGAATCAACAAGGACCAGCGCCCATCAGCCTCAGTCGGCTCAGGCTAGAGCCTACGCCTTACATAGGAGGCAGAACGAACAAAACCAGGGAAACTTGGCAGGTATGGGAGTTCTACTCAACCTACCTGTTATAGTATTGTTCGATACGGGTGCTTCGCATTCTTTTATTGCAAAATCATGCGTAGAAATGCTGGGCCTTAGGTCTGAAAGGTCAAGCCAGGATATGAGAATCTCATCGCCTATAGGAGGGATTATGACTGTTACACACTTTTGCTCGAACCTAGAGTTGACATTAGGATCACTTAAGGTTCTGGCTGACAATCTAAACATAATACCCATGGACGATGTAGACTTAATCCTAGGAATGGACTGGTTAGCTAAGAACCATTCCACGATTCTATGTAAGGAAAGGAAAATTTCGTTTCACTTTCCTGGACAAGAAGCTACGCATTTCCACGGGATCAGCATGGGAAGAAGAATCCCGATTGTATCAACACTTCAAGCTAGGTGGATGATGGACCAGAAAGGATACCATGCATTCCTTGTTTATTTGAACAAAGAGGATAAACACGAAGCACGGGTAGAAGACATTGAAGTTGTCCAAGAATTTTCGGACGTATTTCCCGAGAATCTACCAGGACTGCCTCCTGATAGACAACTAGAGTTTACCATCGACTTGGAGCCCGGATCAGCCCCAATGTCAAAGGCGCCCTATAGGATGGCCCCAAAGGAACTATAAGAGCTGAAAATCCAAATCCAAGAGCTTTTGGATCTAGGATTCATTAGGCCGAGTGTTTCACCTTGGGGCGCTTTGCTTTGTTTGTTAAGAAAAAGGATGGTTCTTTGAGGATGTGCATCGATTATAGAGAACTAAATAAGATGACACTAAAGAACAAATACCCTTTACCCAGAATTGATGACCTGTTTGATCAATTGCGAGGAGCGGGTGTATTCTCGAAAATTGATCTTAAGTCAGGATACCATCAGCTGAAAATACGGTCTGAGGATGTACCTAAGACTGCATTCCGAACCAGATATGGCCACTATGAGTTCATAGTTATGCCATTCGGATTAACCAATGCACCAGCCGTATTCATGGACCTCATGAACAGAGTATTTCTTCCATTTCTGGATAAATTTTTTTTGGTCTTCATAGATGATATCCTTATTTATTCAAAGAATGAAGAGGATCATAGGGAACATCTACGAACGGTTTAGCAAACCTTGAGAGACGAAAGACTCTTTGCTAAGTTTAGCAAATGTGAGTTTTAATGAAGGAAGTTATGTTCCTTGGACACATCGTGTCTCGTGAAGGTTTAAAAGTAGATCCGACCAAAGTAGAGGCCGTGCAAGAATGGAAATCACCAAAGACTCAAAGACGAGATTAGAAGTTTCCTAGATTAGCTGGTTACTATAGGAGATTCATCGAAGGATTCTCCAAAATTGCAAGGCCAATAACCCAGCTACTTCGGAAGGGAATCAAGTTCAATTGGACTGATGAATGCGAGACGAGTTTCCAAATACTCAAGGAAAGATTGACAAGTGCACCAGTTCTAGCAGTCCCAGAAGCGGACAAAGGGTATGTAGTCTATACAGACACATCTAAGACTGGACTGGGTTGTGTTTTGATGCAAGAAGGAAAAGTGATAGCTTATGCATCCCGACAACTCAGACCCCACGAACTGAACTACCCCACCCACGATTTTGAATTAGCAGCTGTAGTTCATGCGCTAAAAATTTGGAGACACCATCGCTATGGTGTGAGATGCGAGATCTTCACGGATCATAAAAGTTTGAAGTACTTATTCGAACAAAGAGATTTGAATATGCGACAAAGAAGATGGCTTGAATTAGTGAAAGATTACGACTGTGGTATTAACTATCACCCGGGCAAAGCGAATGTAGTAGCTGACGCCTTGAGTCGTAAGAACCATACCAAGTTAGGATGTCTCTTTGCACAAGAGGAAAAACTCGTTGAAGAGTTTGGAAGAATGAGGATTGAACTGGTTGAACCACTCGAGACAATTGTGAGCTGTATCGCTACACTCACACTGACATCTGATCTAAGAAAAAGAATTGTCGAGACAAATGATGGAGGAAAAGTTAGAAAAGATCGACAAAGGTAAGGTCCAAGGATTTAAGAATTTCCAAGAGGCGCCAGACAACGCCTTATTGTTTGAAGGTAGGATATGCGTCCCTGACGACGCAGAGCTTCAAAATGAAATCCTGAGTGAGGCTCACGATACACCCTACACCGCCCACCCAGGCAGTACTAAAATGTACCAAGACCTGAAGGAAAAGTTTTGGTGGGAAGGCATGAAACGAGACATAGCTTCTTTCGTAGAACGCTGTCTTGTTTGCCAACAGGTGAAGGCGTTACATCAACGACCTTACGGAAAGTTGCAACCATTGGAAATCCCTGAGTGGAAATGGGACGATATAACGATGGATTTCGTTACAAGCTTACCCAAATCGAAAAGAGGAAACACAGCCATATGGGTAATTGTGGATAGACTTACCAAGAGTGCTCACTTTCTACCTATTCAAAGCACTTATGGATCTGATAAATTGGCTCAGCTGTACGTTAAGGAAATTATACGATTACATGGAGTGCCAAAATCTATTACCTCTGATCGAGACTCCAAATTCACATCCAGATTCTGGATTAGTTTGCAGAGAGAATTGGGTACTAAACTCAATTTCAGTACGGCATTTCATCCACAAACTGATGGGCAATCGGAAAGAACGATCCAAACGTTAGAGGATATGCTTAGAACAGTAATACTGGATCAAGGTGCAAAATGGGAAGACATTTTACCTCTGATTGAGTTTGCCTACAACAATAGCTACCAAGCGACGATCGGCATGGCCCCATACGAAGCCTTGTATGGCAAAAAGTGTAGATCACCGCTTTATTGGGATGAAGTCGGTGAGAGAAAAGTTATATGGCCTGATGCGGTGAACGAGATGATCAAAATCGTCCAACAAATTAGGCTAAGAATCAATGAGGCTCAAGATAGGCAAAAATCTTACGCTGATACGCGTAGATCCGAACTACGATTTGAAGATGGAGACAAAGTGTTTCTTAAGGTCTCTCCATCAAAAGGGATCGTCAGATTCGGACTAAAAGGGAAGTTGAGACCCCGCTTTATAGGACCATATGAGATCCTAGAGAGGATAGGTCCAGTAGCTTATAGGTTGGCTCTTCCGCCAAACCTAGGGAATGTGCATAATGTTTTTCACGTGTCGCAATTGCGAAAATACGTTCAAGATCCTAAGCACGTGATCCACCAAGACGACGTGATTCTCAAGCCCGACATGAGCTACGAAGAGGAACCAATGGCAATCCTCGACTATAAAGTCCAACAGCTACGGAGCAAGTCAATTCCGTTAGTCAAAGTGCTGTGGAGACACCACGGACAAGAAGAAGCCACGTGGGAGCTTGAAGAAGCGATAAAAGAACGATACCCCGATTTGTTTTTCTAAAGGTATACAAATTTCGGGACGAAATTTTTCGTAAGGGGGGTGGAATGTAATATTCCAAAGAAACGAGCGTACGATTACGGTATTCTAAACCCGTAATTAGGGTTTTACCGTATATAAATTTTTACGACATCGAATATTGTGATTTCGATGCAATATCGTTATAACGAATTCCTTTTTATAATTCACTAAGGATTGTGAATTAAAGGATGAAATTTATGAAATGATACGACAGTGTTATTTTAACGTCAAACGCGTATCGAACGTCAGCATTTTTATGGAAATCTCTGAGCTGTAAAGCTTGGAATTTATTTCCATCTTAATTCCTTTAGTAAAAGGAATATATTTATAACGTAAGTATGAACTTACTACGACCATTTTGAGATGAGTCGATTTTGAACGTTTTGAAACGTTTTGAACGTCAACGTCTAGAGACGTTTTGTAAAATGAGTTTAATGCTCAGGAAATTACAATAATTAATTTCCTATTATTATTGTATATAATTACAGCATTATTAATTATTAAATCGAATTTTTAGCTATTAAAATTCGATATTTTGGAATTGAATTTTTCAAAACCCTAAGTTTATAAACTATGGTTTTCACATGAAATGACACCATTAAATTATCATATGGTATCTAAACTATATGTTATAATATATATGAGTGTTATTAAGCTATAAAATTTATTTTGGAGCATTAAAACTCGATATTGCATATATATAATTTTCGAAACCTAATTCTTAAAATTAGGGTTTCATATGCATGAATTAATGCTATAATTTTATCCTATGCTATTAATTAATATCTAAATCATATATTATGATATATATATTTATATTTTGATCGAATTGGGCATGAGTATCAATAATAGGTGTAATTTGTATTTTATCCCTATTTTTCTATTTATTTTCGGTAAAATCGATTATGTGCTATATGTTTGATTTAATTATTTTAATGGCTTGTATTATATACCTATGACCTATACTATGATTAATACATTGTATTAATGTGTAAAAAAAATTAAAACACCCAAACCCCCCCTAAATGCGCCGGCCACCCTCTCACTCAACCATGATTACCACCTTCTTAACCCCCAATGCATGGAGAGCCTTTCCAACCTACACTAATCATCACCACACTCTACACACTCAGCCATTAATCCTCTTGTGTGTGTGTGTGTGTGCGCCGAAGAGAGAGAGAGGGATATACATGAGAGACACACTTCATTCTTCCTCACAATACACCTCTCACTCACATTTCTCACTCTCTTCCTCTCCCAAATTCTGAAAAAAACCGAGAGCTCCCCTCTCCCTCTCTCAAGAATTTTTCTTCCTCTTCCCTCTTTATTTCGAAAACTTTGAACACCCTAGTGTTGTTCTTGAGATCCTATACTATTTCAAGGTAAACCAAGGCATCATAGTACCGATTCCATCTCCATTTTTGCTATGGAAATCGAGAGCATGCTTATATATATGTGTGTGTGTGTCGAATGCCATCTATATATATATTTGTGTATGTTTAAATGTTCTATGGATGAGCTACATGTTTATATGTTGTTCTTGACGATTATATTGTGTAAAATGTGAAGATATATGCTTGGATAATCATATGGGGTTATATGTGAAATATATGAATGGATCTAGTAAATGAACATGATTTTCGAACCTAGCTTGTTGAAATAATTTTGAAAATTATTTAAAATGTACATAGGGTGACCGATTACTTCTTGAATATTATAGTGATGGATTATTGTTTATTATCATGTTTATAATCCATGGTTTTGGTTTGAAAATTTTAGAAAACCTCTTGGTATTTTATTTAAAATACCGTGAGCTATTTTAAAATGTACCATGGTGTATAAATTTTATTTTAAGCTTGTAATGACATATTAATGCTTTAATATATTGTTTATGTATTGTATGATTTTGTTGGAATTTTTGGAAATCAAATACTAAATTGAATCAAAAAAATCGAAGAGCTATTGCTCAACAAGGTGATGATTTAATTTGGTTTTGATGAATGTTTTAATGTTATAATGTTGTATTATAATGTATAAACATAGTGTATAATTATTAGAATTTTTGGAAATCAAATACCTAATTTAAATCAAAAAAACCGAGAGCACTATGTGCATAAGGTGATGATTTAATTGGTTTTTGATGATTAAATGATGTTATATTGTTATACTATAGTATATAAGCATAGTATATAATTGTTAGAATTTTTGAAAACCAAATGCTAAATAAAATCGAAAAATCCGAGAGCTTACAAGCTTATATGGTGAAGATTTAAATTATTTTGGTTGATATTATGATGTTACAATGTCATAATATAATGTTTAATCATGTTATGATTTAATTAGAATTTTTAGAAATTGTTTGATAATTATTGGGTAATTAAATCGAAATTACCGTGAGCATTATTGATTTATTGTGGAATGAATGTTTATGATGGACTATTGTCACGACCCCATTCCGGACCAACCCGGACTGGAGGGCGACTAATACTAGGAGTAGTATTTTAGGGGATTACACGGGTAAAATAAAGATGCATAAGAATAAACTAACAGGCTTGAGTAGAATATGAAGTGATGTTATAATGTTTTTGAAAAAGGTTTAGGCCATCGGACCCCAAAACTTGGCCTGATCCGATGGACCTCGATAGTTCATAACATAAAGCATAAATAAAGGAGTTCAGAGTATAGCAGCGGAAAGTGTGTGAATACATATATGACGATATGCATTCAAGGTATAACCCAAAAATTCAAGTAAATCGGTCAAGGACACTAGACTCCTCAACACATCCCCCATCATCACCATCAGAGCTCAACCTGCACATTTAAAAACAAACATGCAGGGCTAAGTACAAGAAATTGCACTCAGTGGACTTATGCCGAAAACATTTGACAATATTTGGATTACACTGCCAATATCGAGTAAGTCACAAGGGTTTTAGTTAAAATGCCTTGTGCTTACCAAATCATTTTCGTCAGAACATAGCCGCCGCATTTTCTTGGTGTGTATGGTCCGTATCTCATAGTCACAATACATAATAATAAATAAATAAATAAATAAATGTCGAGAGGGAGGCCTCCCATCTATGACGCCGTGACCGGCCGTAATCCCGCACAAAGACACAATACTCTCTGCAAGCATATGTTAACACAACAGATAGTTCCAACCTTCACGCCAATCCTAGCTGCATTTATCATCCCAAGACAGACCCGACATTTAAAAGGTTGGGTGCTACCACAACAATGATATAATAGTTCCAACTATCTCCACAATTTCTACCCGGCATAACAGATAGGATCCATACACAAACGAAATATTTTTGGCGTAATGCAAGAAACATTTGATAAACAACAGTAAATAAGTCGTCAGAATAAACTCATTTGGTATAACAGTAAAGTCACATTTTAGTGGGGTAAGAAAAGGCCCACATTTTGAAGATAAGAAGGGAGCCCACATTAGTGAGGTAAGAAAAGGAGCCCACCTGGACTACGGTTCGTTGTAAAAGTCCTAGGTTCGATCGTTCGTCCAAAATCCCGTCGCTGCGTTTGCGTCCACACCTTTACGAAAAAGCGAGGCTTTAGTACGTCGCTCAAGTCTATCGAGACTTTCGAAAACTAAGATAACTTTGATATTTCATATCGATGTGAGACTGAATTCCTTAGTGAATTCAATACGCCTCTAATACGCATAACATCAAATTGTTCTCGCTCGAGATACGCTCAACGATTGCACGCTTCGATATATGGGTTTCATTTGTGAAGTCTTTTCTTACTAATGAGGTATCATACTCAATTAGTATATCATACGCGTACTGACGTATTTATAAACGTATAATCGTACGTTTGACTTGAAAAGTCAACGAAGTCAACACTGGTCTACAAAGTCAATGATTTTGACTTTTAAATAGTAATTTCTTACTATTTTGCTTTATAAATCGAATTTGATCGATTTGAAAACGTAAAGTCCTATTTCTCGATTTATCTTGTAAATCAAGGACTTATAAATATTTTCGCATTTTTAATAACTCTTTTTATAATTAAAAAGCGTATTTTGGTTTTTAAAACGTTACAAAATGAACGTTCGTCTCAAACATAGCAATCTATGTTTATAAAATTTTGTAACATTTAAAAACTGTCCAGAATATTATTTTAGCAAAAATTTCATTAATAAACAGCTTTAAAAAGGATTTAAAATCCTTATTAATTATCGAAATTTTCGATAATTGTCTTAAAAATAGCAAATGACCCTTGAAAAATTTTCTAAATTAATATAGTGCATTATTATACACTATGGTCCAGAATATGAATTTATCAAATTCATATAGTACTGTTTGCTATTTATTTATATATACATATATATATATTTACGGTAATTCCAATAAATAGGGAATAATCATCCAAAAATTCCCAAAATTGATATATACCTATTATAATATCCCAACATCAGTATATAATATTTACATAACCCATAGTTCATCATAACTATTTATTTCAATATATAATATATTTCACTGTAATTATAAGATAATTACCAAATAAATAGCAAACAATTTCTAAAAATTCCAAATAAATTCCAACATCATTAAAAATTATATTATAACATTGTAACATCATAACATCAACCAAACTAATTTAAATCGTCACCATATGAGCTTGTGATGCTCTCGCTTTTTCGATTTATTTAGTATTTGGTTTTCAAAAATTCCAACAATTATATACTATGTTTATACACTATAGTATAGTAATATAACATCATAATATTTATCAAAACTAATTAAATCATCACCTTCAAGAGCAATAAGCTCACGGCTTATTTGATTTAAAATAGCATTTGATTTCTAAAAATTCTAATTAATTCACACAATGTATAAATAATATACTAAAGCATTAATACACCATTGCATGTTCTAAAATAAAATCATACACCAACCTATATATTTATAAACCCCACGGTATTTTTGTAAAATCAAGTATATGGTTTTCAAAAATTCTAATTAAATCATAGAACATATAATCAAGGTTCTAAAGCACTAATATGTCATTGCATGCTTGAAATAAAAATTATACACCAAGGTATCAAGTCATACATGTCTCGGTCATTTTAAAAAAAATAGCCTAGGGTGTTCAAAAATTTCTAAATGATACATATGCACTCTAAACATGATGTAGAACAATAATCAATCCTTAAAACATCTTCACAAGTGTTCGGTTATCACTAGCCATTTTATAGCATTTTCGAAAACTATATAAACATGCATTATGGTTCGAAAATCATATATATGCAAGATACATTCATGCATTTCATATACCATAACCTATGTTCATCTAAGCATATTCACATGTATTTTTGTAAATAAAATCCTCAAGAACATGTATATAAACAATAGCTCATGCTCAAGAACATTTAAACACATATATACATATATATACAAGATTCAACACATATAAACATATATAACAGTTTTCGATTTTTCTTGAGTAAGGAAGGATGAGAATCGAAGCTTGGGGTCTCATTTACCTTTGAAATAGCTATGGAGTCCAAGATTAGTGCTAGGGGTGTGATGGATTTCGAATGGGAGAAGGAGAAAGGGAAGAAAAATCTGAAAATGGGGGAGGTTTGGCTCTCGGTTTTCAGCTGAAGTTGGAGAGAAATGGAGAGTGAAATGAGGTTCCAAAAGTGTTTGAAATGGAGGGGGAAGAGATATATCAACAAAGGGGTGAAGAGGAAGAGTCTCTCCCCATCATATCCCTTCTCTCTCTCTCGATTTTTAGCCCAAAAATGGGATAAAATCTGCAGCACATTGGGGAGTGAGAGATGATTATTAGGCTAGAGCAAAAGCTAAGCCATGCATTGGTCCAAATTAAAAAGGCTCCCATGCCTTGTTGGGTGATGATGGCGTCGCATAGGAGAGGTTTAGGGGGCTGATTTTATTTCAATTTTGTACATAATACATGTATTAATCATAGTATAGTTCATAGATATATAATACATGCCAATAAAATAATTAAATCATCACTTATGTATAAATTCGAAATTACCGATCCAAAATTGGAAAAATAGGATTAAAAATATAAATTACACCTATTATTGATACTCATGTAATTTTCGTCCCAAATATACACATATATATCATAATATATGATTTAGATATTAAATAATAGCATAGGATAAAATTATTACACATTTCATGAATTAAAAACCCTAATTTCGAAAGTTTGGGTTTCAATTTTATAAAAACTGAAACTATCGAGTTTTATGGTTCAAAATTGATTTTAATGCTTAATATTATTCATATGTATCATATTATATAGTTTAGATACCATAGGATAATTTAATGGTATCATTTCATGTGATAAAACCCTTATTTATAAGATTAGGGTTTTCAAATTTAATTTCAAATTATCGAGTTTAATAACTCAAATATTTATTTTATTAATCATTAATACTGTAATTATATAAAATAATAATAGGAAATTAATTATTATAATTTCCGAGCATTAAACTCATTTTTCAAAACGCCTCAGACGTTAACGCTCAAAACGCCTCAAACGCTCAAATCGACTCATCTCAAAATGGTCGCAGAAGTTCATACTTACTAAATAAATATATTCCATTTAATAAAGGAATTAAGATGGAAATTAATTCCAAGCTTCACCGCCGTAAAATTTCATGAAAAGTCGACGCTCGACACGCTGCGACGTTAAAACATATCGACGAATCATTTCGTAATATTTCAACTTTAATTCACAATCCTTAGTGAATTATGAAAAGGAATTCGTTATAACGATATCGTATCGAAATCACAAGATTCGATGTCGTAAAAGATAATATACGGCAAAACCCTAATTACGGGTTCGAATACCGTAATCGATATTCGCTTTTTTGAATATTACATTCCACCCCTCACGAAAAATTTCGTCCCGAAATTTGTATACCTTTAGAAAAATAAGTCGGGTATTTTTCCCTCATTGCTTCTTCAAGCTCCCACGTGGCTTCTTCTCGTCCGTGGTGTCTCCACAGCACTTTAACTAACGGAATCGACTTGCTCCGTAGTTGCTGAACTTTGTGGTCAAGTATGGCTGCGGGTTCTTCCTTATAGCTCATGTCCGCCCGAGGATCACATCGCCTTGATGAATCACGTGCTTTGGGTCGTGAACGATTTTTGTAATTGTGAGACGTGAAAACATTATGGACATTTCCTAGGTTTGGCGGAAGAGCCAACCTATAAGCTATCGGACCTATCCTTTCTAGGATCTCATAAGGTCCTATGAAACGGGTCTAAGCTTTCCTTTCGTGCCAAACCGACAATCCTTTCATGGAGAGACCTTAAGAAATACTTTGTCTCCATCCTCAAATCAGTAGTTCGGATCTCACGCGATCGTCAGAAGATTTCGTCGTCCCCGAGCCTCTTTTATCCTCATCCTAATTTGTCGAACGATTTCGATCATTTCACTCACCGCATCAGTGCCCTATGACTTTTCTCTCACCGACTTCATCCCAATAAAGTGGTGATCTACACTTTTGCCATACAAGGCTTCAGATGGGGCCATGCCGATCGTCGCTGATAACCGTTGTTGTAAGCAAATTCAATCGAGGTAAAATATCTTCCCATTTTGTACCGCGATCCAAAATTACGCTTCTAAGCATATCTTCTAGCGTTTGATCGCTCTCTCCGATCGTCCATCGGTTTGTGGGTGGAATGTCAGATCAAGTTTAATCTGCACTCAGCCTTCTCTCGTAAGCTAATCCAAAACTGGATGTGAACTTGGAGTCTCGATCGAGGTAATAGATTTTGGCACTCCATGTAGTCGCACAATTTCCTTAACGCATACCGGGCCAACTTATCAGATCCATAAGTGCTTTGAATAGGTAGAAAGTGAGCACTTTTGGTAAGTCTATCCACAATTACCCATATGGCTGTATTTCCTCTTCTCGATTTGGGTAAGCTTGTAACGAAATCCATCGTTATATCGTCCCACTTCCATTCGGGGATTTCCAACGGTTGTAACTTCCCATAGGGACGCTGGTGTAGTGCCTTCACTTGTCGACAAACAAGACAAATGTTCTACTTAAAGAAGCTATGTCTCGCTTCACGCCTTCCCACCAAAATTTTTCCTTCGTGTCCCGTGCATCTTAGTACTACCGGTGGGCGGTGTAGGGCGATCGTGAGCCTCACTCATGATTTCGCTCAAGCTCGCGTCGTCGTGAACGCATATCCTACCTTCAAACAATAAGGCTTATCCGTGCCTCTTGAAAACTCTCAATCCTTCGCACCTTAGTCTTTCTCGATCTTTTCCAACTTTTCCTCAATCCTTTGTCTCTCGACAATTCTTTTTCTTAGATCAGATGTCAGTGTGAGTGTAGCGATACAACTCACGATTGTCCTGGGTGGTTCAACCAGTTCAATCTTCATCCTGCCAAACTCTTCAACGAGTTTTTCCTCTCGTACAAAGAGACATCCTAACTTGGTATGGCTTTCACGACTCAAGGCGTCAGCTACTACATTCGCCTTGCCCGGGTGATAGTTAATACCACAGTCGTAATCTTTTACTAATTCTAGCCATCTTCTTTGTCTCATGTTCAGATCTCTTTGTTCGAAGAAATACTTCAAACTTTTATGATCCGTGAAGATCTCACATCTCACACCATAGAGATGGTGTTCCAAATTTTAGGGCATGAACTACACCGCTAATTCCAAATCGTGGGTCAGGTAGTTCACCTCGTGGGGTCCGAGTTGTCGAGATGCATAAGCTATCACTTTTCCTTCTTGCATCAAAACACAACCCACCCCGCCTTAGATGCGTCGGTATAGACCACATACCCTTGTCCGCTTCGACCGCTAGAACCGTGCATCGGTCAATTTCTCTTTGAGTATTTGAAACTCATCTCGCACTCATCCGTCCAATTGAACTTGATTCCTTCCGAGTAGTCGGGTTATCGGCCTTGCAATTTTGGAGAATCCTTCATGAATCTCCTATAGTAACCAGCTAATCCTAGGAAACTTCGATTTCGTCTTCGTGTTCTTGGTGATTTCCATTCTCGCACGGCCTCTACTTTGGTCGGATCTACTTTTATGCCTTCAGCAGACACGATGTGTCCAAGGAACATAACTTCCTTCACCAAAACTCGCATTTGCTAAACTTAGCAAAGAGTCTTTCATTTCTCAAGGTTTGCAAAACCGTCAGATGTTCCTTATGATCCTCTCCATTCTTTGAATAGATAAGGATGTCATCTATGAAGACCAAAACAAATTTATCCAAAATGGATGAAATACTGCTCATGAGGTCCATGAACACGGCCGGTGCATTGGTTAATCCGAATGGCATAACTATGAATTCATAGTGGCCATATCTCGTTCGAATGCGCCTTCGGTACATCTTCAGCCGTATTTTTAGCTGGTGGTATCTCGACTTAAGATCAATTTTCGAGAATACACCCGCCTCGCAATTGATCAAACAGTCATCAATTCGGTAAAGGGTATTTGTTCTTTAGTGTCATCTTATTTAGTTCTCTATAATCGATGCACATCCTCAAAGAACCATCCTTCTTCTTAACAAACAAAACAAAGCGCCCCAAGGTGAAACACTCGCCTAATGAATCCTGCATCCAAAAGCTCTTGATTTGGATTTTCAGCTCTTCTAGCTCCTTTGGGGCCATCCTATAGGGCGCCTTCGACACCGGGCTGATCCTGCTCCAAGTCGATGGTAAACCCAGCTTGTTCATCGTGAGGTAGTCCTGGCAGATTTTCGGGAAATACATCCGGAAATTCTCGGACAACTTCAATGTCTTCTACCCGCGCTTCGGGTTTATCCTCATTGTTTAAATAAACAAGGAATGCATGGCATCCCTTCTGGTTCATCATCCTCCTAGCTTGTAGTGCTGATACTATCGGGATTCTCCTTCCCATGCTGATCCCGTGAAAATGCGTAGCTTCTTGTCCAGGAAAGTGAAATGAAATTTTCCTTTCCTTACAGAGAATCGTGGAATGATTCTTAGCTAACCAGTCCATTCCGAGGATTATGTCTACATCATCCATGGGTATTATGTTTAGATTGTTAGCCAGAACCTTAAGTGATCCTAATGTCAACTCTAGGTTCGAGCAAAAGTGGGTAACGGTCATAATCCCTCCTATAGGCGATGAGATTCTCATATCCCGGCTTTATTTTTCGCACCTAAGGCTCAAGATTTCACGCATGATTTTGCAATAAAAGAATGCGAAGCACCCGACGAACAATACTATAATAGGTAGGTTGAGGAGAACTCCCATACCTGCCAAGTTTCCTTGGTTTTGTTCGTTCTGCCTCCTATGCAGAGCGTAGGCTCTGGCCTGAGCCGGCTGAGGCTGACGGGGCGCCGGTCCTTGTTGATTTGGCGGCTGCCGCTGCCTTATTCTTCGCCGCGCCGGCGTTGCGCGGTGGTTGCCGCCTGCTGTTGTTAGGCGGTGGCTGCCATCGCGTTGCGGAATTTGTTGCTGCGCGCCGCCCATTGTGGTGGCCGCTGGAGTTGTTGTTGATGCCGGGGTTGTTGCCATTGGAGTTGCGGGGTTGGGGTTGGAATTGCATGCGGCCGGGTTGAAGTCAGATAGCCCTTAGTGGTCGAGCATTGCCCGTTGGTTCGGCCTAATATCCGAACGTGACGCTGGGCAATTGTCATGAATGCCCGCTTGCCCCGCACTTGTAACAGCCTACCACGCTTGCCGTGCACACACCCTGTGTGCTTTATGGCATCTAGGCATTGAGGTGCCTCGATCGCTCCTCGTGGTCCCTTGCCGGTGGAGCATAAGTCGCTCTCTCCGCCTCATCCTTGTTGCGCCGTGTTTCGCCACGGGCCAGACTTGCTTCTCCATAGTTTCCGCGGTTGTTATTCCCGCGGTTGGGGTCCCGCCCTTTTCCTTGTCCAAATTACCGTGTGTCCGTGACGACACCATCTTATTCTCGGTCATGGTCACTAATATCCAAAGCTCGTGCGAGAGCTTCGTGTAAGATAGGTCTCCGTGGTCGGCAAGAGACATGCGTATTCCATTCTCACCGACCAACTTTTCCGACATTTTCAAGTCGGTGTCCACCAGATCTGGCGCCTATCTCGACATCTCGTAGAAAGTGCTATCATAGTCGGTTACGGATAATTTTTCTTGTTTTAGCAGAAAACTCTTGCCTCTTTTCCCCTATAGCTTTTGGGATATACTTTTCGACATGACTCTCTCTGAAATCCTCCCATGAGAATTCTTCTAGCTGTTCTACCAGTAAAGTCTTCTTCCGGCCTCCCACCGTAAGTCACCGGTCCGATAAGTCGAAAGTAACACACGACATCCTTTCCTCGTGCCGCACCCTTAAGAAAGTGAAAATCTGCTCAATGGCCCTAACCCATTGTTCGCTTCTTCCGGCCCCCTTCCGTTAAAAACAGGAGGGTTTTGCCTCAAGAATAGTTCTTCGATCCCGCGATCGGGTTGAGGTGGGGCGGTGGTTGGGGATTATCTTCGGTTCTTGTTCGGGATTCTACCCTTCCTCTAGTCTTCCTCGACCTCCGGGTTCTCTTTCCGGTTTCTTCTGAGGCATTCTCGCTATATAAAACATACCATCGTTAATTATTAAACGCTACAACTTAACAAAATAAGGTTTTCATAGCTTCTTCTTAAAGCGATATAAAAGTAAAACAATTCATCCATAGCATAGACAATTGTCACCAAAAGGCCCCACTGGGTCAAAATATATGTGGATAGATAACCAAGGTTTGTCAAAACAAGATGTCTAACATCGAGAATCATAGAAAATAGAAATAACAGGGTTTCGGGCCCACACGCCAAAAGAAAATCCGAGTCCTAGAACCATGGTATTGAAATAAAAGGAAAAAGCTAGCACACATGCTAGTCATAACGAAACAGATTCTAATTAAAACATCGCCAAGGTCTTCACGAGTTTCCTTCCTACTCCGCTGCCTTCCTCGTGGTCTTCCTCCTCTTCGAGTCGCCTTCCTCATCCGAATCGCCCTCACGAGGTCGCATCGATGGTCCCGCACCGCTGGCTTCCATCATCGGTATGTCGCGCAGGGTCCGGGTTATCCGCGCCGATAAGTCGAGTTGTGGCGGATCGGACCGTAGCATACCGGGTCGGGTCATATCCGTGGAAGGTATCTAATACTCATCCGCGCCGTCCGCCGGAAGGGCTCTTCGCCTTCGTGGTGGTGGATCGGATGCAGTGGTGGGGCGGTAGTGGCGGACGATCGGTGTCCAAAACCGCTGGTGGCAACACGGGCTCCCCAAGGCTCTGTGGCGTGCCGCCTATCCACCTCGTACATCCCGCCTCGCCCACCCGGCATGCAGGGTATCACCGATCAACCTGCCTCGAACCTCAAGGTACAGCCACTCGCGACTCGTCACGCCAAGTGTACTCCCGTGGAGGAGATAGGTCCCATCGGTGCGGCTCCATAGATATCTGTACACGTAAGTCGTGACTCACGAACCCGGCGTATCCCCAATCAAATCATAACCTCGGGAATGCGATAGATGTAGTCTCCGATACCTCTCGGCATAACCATCCTGTACAAGGGAGTATAGCTAGGAGTCTCTTGATGCCATCGTAGTCGGTTGCGCCATAAGCTCGGCGTTACTCCACAACCGGAAGGTAGTACGCCGAAACTCACCTAGGTCTTCCCCAAGACATCCAACATTCCCTATAGGTGCGATCAGCTCCTCGGTGGGGCATGAGGTCCTACCTTCTCCTAGCGATATAACGATCTCCTCCATCCGCCACGGTAAAAGAAAAAAAGAAAACTAACGTAAGTCAACTATCGTTATCTCAAAACAGCAAGGATAGCACAGCGAGAAGCAACTAGGCTAGAACTAACAATTCTATAAGGTAGGCAACATCATAATGTACAATACATACCACAACTTACCTTCTTAGTCTTACCCAAACATATACATATAACTAATGATATCTCAATATACGCTACGAGATCCTTGTCTTATATCAAACACTTAAGCTAGAGTTTAACAGACTCTATCGTATTCTGGAGACAGAATTAGGGATTCTGTTCTTCATAACAAATGAAGATCTGTGCGTTAGGAGTACGTAGGTGAAAACCATGCGTAAATCGGAGTCCTAACGGGGGAGATCTAGCTAAAACAAATCTACTGCGCAGTGCAGGAAATTTGCGCGATCGTGCAAAAATGTCAATCGAGACGTACGTCGATGTAATATGTCTACCATATTTGGGTCCTTAAGTCGGGCTGAACAATCTGAAGCCGTAAGTGACGTCCATGTCGTGATTCGTGTTGCTGGTTACTCGTGTCGAAGTGATGATGGAGTGCCGACGTCATTCAGCTTAAAGGTTGGGGCCCTCGTCCCTTCTCGCCGCCTTCGTCGTCCGTGCTCAAGGGTATCGTTACTTTCATTCTTCCTATCGTTCTTTTGTTCGCATAAGGAAAAGAAGTTCGTACTTCTATGTTCTTTCACGATACGTGAGCATGCTCCTTAGAGTCTATGTTCGTCTCATGATAACATATCATTCATCATAAATAAAATTTTGAAAGTCGGAAAGTAAAGTTTTATTTGCAAATTTGGAAGTATGATTTCAAAAGACAGTCATGATCAACCCATATACATATTAAAAATGAATTCGTTCGTTTCATGTTGATCATTCAACTTGATACTACCATACACTTCCATCTCAATACTTGAGCAATTGTATTGGCTCAATTCAAAAAATTTGGAAAAATTTTCTTCCTCAACTTCAAAAATTTTCATAATAATAATATTTCTCAAAAGTTCCTCTAACTTGCTCATCATGCAGAAGTTTTCCATTTCATGAGTTTGAGAAAGAAATGCAGTTACCTTTTTCCCGGTTGAGCTCGATGTGATGGAGTGTTGAGAGGAGTCAGTAGGTTTCTAGAAGTCCAGTGACTCGATCTAGACTTAGAATAAAAGGTCTTGGGTTTACAAAGAGCAAAAGCGCTCTGATACCACTTCTGTCACGACCCCATTCCGGACCAACCCGGACTGGAGGGCGACTAATACTAGGAGTAGTATTTTAGGGGATTACACGGGTAAAATAAAGATGCATAAGAATAAACTAACATGCTCGAGTAGAATATGAAGTGATGTTATAATGTTTTTGAGAAGGTTTAGCCATCGGACCCCAAAACTCGCCCGATCCGATGGACCTCGATAGTTCATAACATAAAGCATAAATAAAGGAGTTCGAGTATAGCAATGAAAGTGTGAATACATATATGACGATATGCATTCAAGGTATAACCCAAAATTCAAGTAAATCGGTCAAGGACACTAGACTCCTCAACACATCCCCCATCATCACCATCAGAGCTCAACCTGCACATTTAAAAACAAACATGCAGGGCTAAGTACAAGAAATTGCACTCAGTGGACTTATGCCGAAAACATTTGACAATATTTGGATTACATCGCCAATATCGAGTAAGTCACAGTGGTTTTAGTTAAAATGCCTCAGGCTTACCAAATCATTTTCGGTCAGAACATAGCCCGCCAGCATTTTCGGTGTGTATGGTCCGTATCTCATAGTCACAATACATAATAATAAATAAATAAACGTCGAGAGGGAGGCCTCCCATCTACGACGCCGTGACCGGCCGTAATCCCGTACAGCACACAGTCACTCTCTGCAAGCATATGTTAACACAACAGATAGTTCCAACCTTCACGCCAATCCTAGCTGTGCATTTATCATCCCAACAGACCCGACATTTAAAAGGTGGGTGCTACCACAACAATGATATAATAGTTCCAACTATCTCCACAGCCTACCCGGCATAACAGATAGATCCATACACAAAACGAAATATTTTCGGCGGTGTAATGCAAGAAACATTTGATAAACAACAGTAAAATAAGTATCAGAATAAACTCATTTGGTATAACAAGAAAGTCACATTTTAGTGGGGTAAGAAAAGGCCCACATTTTGAAGATAAGAAGGAGCCCACATTAGTGAGGTAAGAAAAGGAGCCCACCGACTACGGTTCGTTGTAAAGTCCTAGTTCGATCGTCGTCCAAAATCCCGTCATTGCGTTTGCGCCCACACCTTTACGAAAAAGCGAGGCTTTAGTACGTCGCTCAAGTCTATCGAGACTTTCAAAACTAAGATAACTTTGATATTTCATATCGATGTGAGACTGAATTCTTAGTGAATTCAATACGCCTCTAATACGCATAACATCAATTGTTCTCGCTCGAGATACGCTCAACGATTGCACGCTTCTCGATATATGGGTTTCATTTGTGAAGTCTTTTCTTACTAATGAGGTATCATACTCAATTAGTATATCATACGCCGCATCGACGATTTATAAACGATAATCGCACGCTTGACTCAAAAGTCAACGAAGTCAACACCGGTCTACAAAGTCAATGATTTTGACTTTTAAATAGTAATTTCTTACTATTTTGCTTTATAAATCGAATTTGATCGATTTGAAAACGAAGTCCTATTTCTCGATTTATCTTGTAAATCAAGGACTTATAAATATTTTCGCATTTTTAATAACTCTTTTATAATTAAAAAGCGATTTTGGTTTTTAAAACGTTACAAAATGAATGTTCGCCTCAAACATAGCAATCTATGTTTATAAAATTTTGTAACATTTAAAACTGTCCAGAATATTATTTTAGCAAAAATTTCATTAATAAATGCTTTTAAAAGGATTTAAAATCCTTATTAATTATCGAAATTTTCGATAATTATCTTAAAAATAGCAAATGACCCTTGAAAAATTTTCTAAATTAATATAGTGCATTATTATACACTATGGTCCAGAATATGAATTTATCAAATTCATATAGTACTGTTTGCTATTTATTTATATATACATATATATATATATTTACGGTAATTCCAATAAATAGGGAATAATCATCCAAAAATTCCCAAAATTGATATATACCTATTATAATATCCCAACATCAGTATATAATATTTACATAACCCATAGTTCATCATAACTATTTATTTCAATATATAACATATTTCACGGAATTATAAGATAATTACCAAATAAATAGCAAACAATTTCTAAAAATTCCAAATAAATTCCAACATCATTAAACATTATATTATAACATTGTAACATCATAACATCAACCAAACTAATTTAAATCGTCACCATATGAGCTTGTGATGCTCTCGGCTTTTTCGATTTATTTAGTATTTGGTTTTCAAAATTCCAAAATTATATACTATGTTTATACACTATAGTATAGTAATATAACATCATAATATTTATCAAAACTAATTAAATCATCACCTTCAAGAGCAATAAGCTCACGGCTTATTTGATTTAAAATAGCATTTGATTTCTAAAATTCTAATTAATTCACACAATGTATAAATAATATACTAAAGCATTAATACACCATCAGCATGTTCTAAAATAAAATCATACACCAACCTATATATTTATAAAGCTCACGGTATTTTTGTAAAATCAGTATATGGTTTTCAAAATTCTAATTAAATCATAGAACATATAATCAAGGTTCTAAAGCACTAATATGTCATTACATGCTTGAAATAAAATTATACACCAAGGTATCAAGTCATACATGTCTCACTCATTTTAAAAAAAATAGCCTAGGGTGTTCAAAAATTTCTAAATGATACATATGCACTCTAAACATGATGTAGAACAATAATCAATCCTTAAAACATCTTCACAAGTGTTCGGTTATCACTAGCCATTTTATAGCATTTTCGAAAACTATATAAACATGCATTATGGTTCGAAAATCATATATATGCAAGATACATTCATGCATTTCATATACCATAACCTATGTTCATCTAAGCATATTCACATGTATTTTTGTAAATAAAATCCTCAAGAACATGTATATAAACAATAGCTCATGCTCAAGAACATTTAAACACATATATACATATATATACAAGATTCGAACACATATAAACATATATAACAGTTTTCGATTTTTCTTGAATAAGGAAGGATGAGAATCGAAGCTTGGGGTCTCATTTACCTTTGAAATAGCTATGGAGTCCAAGATTAGTGCTAGGGGTGTGATGGATTTCGAATGGGAGAAGGAGAAAGGGAAGAAAAATCTGAAAATGGGGGAGGTTTGGCTCTCGGTTTTCAGCTGAAGTTGGAGAGAAATGGAGAGTGAAATGAGGTTCCAAAAGTGTTTGAAATGGAGGGGGAAGAGATATATCAACAAAGGGGTGAAGAGGAAGAGTCTCTCCCCATCATATCCCTTCTCTCTCTCTCGATTTTTAGCCCAAAAATGGGATAAAATCTGCAGCACATTGGGGAGTGAGAGATGATTATTAAAGTTAGAGCAAAAGCTAAGCCATGCATTGGTCCAAATTAAAAAGGCTCCACGCCTTGTCAGTGATGATGGCGTCGATAGGAGAGGTTTAGGGGCTGATTTTATTTCAATTTTGTACATAATACATGTATTAATCATAGTATAGTTCATAGATATATAATACATGCCATAAAAATAATTAAATCATCACATATGTATAAATTCAAATTACCGATCCAAAATCAGGAAAATAGGATAAAAATATAAATTACACCTATTATTGATACTCATGTAATTTTCGTCCCAAATATACACATATATATCATAATATATGATTTAGATATTAAATAATAGCATAGGATAAAATTATTACACATTTCATGAATTAAAACCCTAATTTCGAAAGTTTGGGTTTCAATTTTATAAAACTGAAACTATCGATTTTTATGGTTCAAAATTGATTTAATGCTTAATATTATTCATATGTATCATATTATATAGTTTAGATACCATAGGATAATTTAATGGTATCATTTCATGATAAAACCCTTATTTATAAGATTAGGGTTTTCAAATTTAATTTCAAATTATCGAGTTTAATAACTCAAATATTGATTTTATTAATCATTAATACTGTAATTATATAAAATAATAATAGGAAATTAATTATTATAATTTCCGAGCATTAAACTCATTTTTCAAAACGCCTCAGACGTTAACGCTCAAAACGCCTCAAACGCTCAAATCGACTCATCTCAAAATGGTCGCAGTAAGTTCATACTTACTAAATAAATATATTCCATTTAATAAAGGAATTAAGATGGAAATTAATTCCAAGCTTCACCGCCGTAAAATTTCATGAAAAGTCGACGCTCGATACGCTGCTTTGACGTTAAAACATATCGACGAATCATTTCGTAATATTTCAACCTTTAATCCACAATCCTTAGTGAATTATGAAAAGGAATTCGTCATAACGATATCGTATCGAAATCACAAGATTCGATGTCGTAAAAAGATAATATACGGCAAAACCCTAATTACGGGTTCAGAATACCGTAATCGTATATTTGTTTCTTTGGAATATTACAACTATAGGTTATATTAATGATATATATTGATGTTGGGATATTATACTATGTGTATATTAATTTTGGGAATTTTTGGATAATTATTCCATATTATATGGAATTACCGAAATATATATATGCAAATATACTAATAAATGACAAAAAATATCATATGGATTTTATAAATTCATATTCTGGACCATAGTGTATAATAATAAACTATATTAATTTAGAAAATTTTTCAAAAGTCATTTAGTATTTTTAAGCTAATTATCGAGATCTTTCGATAATTAAAAAGGAATTTAAAATCCTTTTTAATTCAGTTTATTAATAAAATATATGTCTAATTATATTCTGGACATATTTTGGAATTTATAAAATTTTATAGACATAGATTTCTATGTTTGAGACAAACGTTAGGTTATTAACGTTTTAAAATCGAAAATACGCGTTTTTAATTATTAAGAGGTTTATTTAAAAGCAAAGTCATTTATAAGTCCTTCGATTTACGTGATAAATCAAGAAATGGGACTATACGTTTTAATCGATCGAATTTTCGATTTATAAATAAAATGGTAAGAAATTACTATTAGAAAGTCAAATTGTCGACTTTGTCGACCGAGTCGACTTCGTTGACTTTTAAAGTCAAACGTGCGATTATACGCTCGATAAATCGCGCTAATACGCGTAAGATGTACTAATTGAGTATAATACCTCATTAGTAAGAAAAGATTTCACAAATGAAACCCTTATATCGAGAAACGTGCTCATACGTTAAAATATTTAAGCGGGGCGTTAGACCAAAATAGTTGAACGTATCTCGAGGAATCGAGAACAATTCAATCAATAACGATTTGAAAGCATATCGAATTCATTTGAGAATTCAATTTACTGACGATATAAAATATCGGGTTATCTTAGCTTTGAAAGTCTCGAAAGACTTGAGCGACGTCTTAAAGCCTCGCTTTTTAGAAAGCGTGGACGCAAACGCGCAACCGGATTCTCGACGTCTGAACAAACCTAGACTCGATTTACAACGAACCATAGTCCAGGTGGGCTTCTTATCTTCAAAATGTGGGCCTTTTCTTACCCCAATAAAACGTGATTTTACTGTTATTCCAAAATGAGTTTATTTACAATACTTATTCTACAACTGTTGACAATCAAGCATTACTGTTTACTGCATTACCTGCCAAAAATGTTTTTGTTTTGTGTATGGATCCTATCTGTTATGCCCGGGTAGGGCTGTGGCGATGGTTGGACTATATTATGACAGGTTATGTCATTTGGGTCGCGCCCAACCTTTTAAATGTCGGGTCCTGTGCCGGATGATAAATGCACAGCTAGGATTGGCGTGAAGGTTGGAACTATTGCTATGTTAACATATGCTGTGAGAGCGATCGTGTGTCAGACGGATTACGGCCGGTCACGGCGTCGATCGCCTCCCTTTTCACACGTAAAGGCGTATATAGAAGGTAAGTCGAGTATCGTATCCACGAGGATTGTAATACAAAACACGAAGCTAGCTCAGCGATAATTCATCATTATTCAAGCACGTAAAATTGGATGAAAGGTTTTAAGGGCTTGAATTTAATCAAAGCGGGCGTAACCATGCGAGAAAATAAAACAAAGCAATAAACACACCAAGATAAAGCAGATAAGAGAGACTAACCTGTGGGATGCATTAATCCTATCCACAAAGTATGTTTATCCTGTTCCTATTAGCCAATTTTAATCCGCACAAGATGGAAGATCACAAATATAACCAACAACTTCAATTACGAGAATTGCGGCGGTGAGATTACGAGTTTTCTCTACCATTCTAGGTGAAAACAAGTAACTCAAAAGGATCACTAAGAATATGCTTCCTACGAATATCATATCTCACCACGACTCGAGGTTTATTCAGATCATGCATTCAAGATCGATTGACAATTAATACAATTACTTAATTAACCGACAACTAGATATGCATCAAGATTGATCGAAATCAACACATATAAATAAGCACCAAGAATCATGAATCAATACCGGAAGGTAAATAGCGATAACAAATCACAACATATAGGATCGAATCATGCAAAACCTAGGATCGATGCGAATTTTAGCTACGATAATTAAATTACCAAAGCAATAAATAATTAAATAAAACATAAATTAAGATAGATAGATAAAACCGTAAGAATCCACGAAGAACAATTGTAGCGACTTGAATCCGGAAGAAATTACAATTCTAATACTAAACTATGAAATTGGAATGAAAAATACTTAAAGAAAAAGCTAAACTAAATTAAGCGGGAAAAGAACTTGCAAAAGAAAATAAAGAAGAATTTGTGTTACGCTCGAATGGTGTTGAATGTCTTTTCAACTATTGATCTATCTCCTATTTATAATAAAACCCAAGCTCCCTTTTTCATAAATTCCTCAATCCTATTCGACTGATTCAATCCTATTCGACTACGATTCAATCCTATTCGACTCGGATTAGAAGTATACATGGACTAGGTGTCTCAAATTGCTGAAAATTCATGATTTCTCGCGAGTTTTGCCCTTGCGACCTTAGGTCGCGAGCAAAACTCGCGAATCGTCTTTTCTCGGCTGCACGCGCGACTTCGCTGTTTCGCTCCGTTCTCTCTCGTCCGGACTCCGAATTACAATCCGTTTGCGCCTACGGACTCCTATTGAGATGCTCTTTAACATAGCCAACTTTGTACATCCATCCTTGTCAAATCAATTTCATTATATTCAACATCGTTTTCAAACAATTCTTCTTCGCATGAGCTCGCGACTGGGCTATTGATTCCTCTTTATCGTGATCCACCTTTTTGACATTAAAACCTATGCTAAAATGACATAAAATACACACGGCATAATATCTTCCAAGGTAAACATAAATATATCAAAAGACAACTCAAAAGATCACTTATCACTTAGAAATGAAACGAATATAGCCTTATAAATCATGTAAAAATGAGGCTTATCAACTCCCCCAAACTTACCCTTTTGTTTGTCCTCAAACAAATTAGAACAAAAGAGAGACGACCAGAGACAGGTAAAGAGTCGAATGATAAAAGCAATAAGCCTCAGAGCAATGAGCAATAAACGATTCACTCAAATGAATCAAATCACAACATCTTTCGTTAAACTCCACACATCATAATAATCATAAGCACAAGCCTTCTCAAACTTGAATCCTCACGACATGGATATATATATAAGAAATCTCAAACATTCAAGTGTATCAAGGAGGATGTGTATGCTCTCAAAGTTCAAAATTACATGGAATCTACCATAAGCTTGCAAATCGTCTAATTCTCCATTGCTCAAATATGTGCTCAAGAACTAAGATCAAAAAGGTCTTTATATAAGGTTATAATGTAGGCTCTTTGGTAGGGTAGGATATATTTAGGTTAAGTGACTCATAATCCCATAATGAAAAACATCATAAGTATCACAAGACATAATTCCCAAACTTTCACAATTCATTTCAAAACTCTACACCAAAAAGTCATTTTTTCTAAGAATTCCACAATTTTCATATAAGTGATATACTCATCTCAAAGCACTAGCTACTTACCCATTTATGTTCTTTTCACACACTTGTGTCATTTATTTATTTATTTATTTTTTTGAACTTATATGGGTAAGCAACTATTTTTATTATTATCACTTCCTCAACAATTATTCTCTTCCTTTCTTTTCTCAACCTTTCATTCAAGCAACCAAAATCACACTAACAACATAACCCAACCCACGGCTATATGAATGAATAAGGTAGGCTCAAACGGGCTCATCAAAGGATAATAACAGGTTAGTGTTTGGATAGTGTATAGGCTAAGAAAAGAATGCCTAATATCATTTCAAAATTCTTAAGCACATCAATGCAACCTCGAAAAAGAACCAGAGCAAGTTCTAGAGAAACACATGCTATTTCAAACTATTCACACAGAAAAAACAAGACAAGGCGAAAAGATATGGCGATCAAAAGCTCAAGTCTCACGGGTTTCAAAATGCGATCAAGTTCTCAAAGGCTTAATACTCACAACAATCATAACATGCTTAGTCTCACAAAATAGATTTTCTAATAAAACAATTCTCATCATCGATCGCTCGTCATTCAACTCAACCCACAAAATGTAGACACAAAACCCAAACACGAAAAACAAAACAAACACAAACAAAAGAAAATGTAACAAAAGCGAAAAACAAACCAAAACAAAGAAAACATTGGGTTACCTCCCAACAAGTGCTAAATTTAAACGCGTCTTTAGCTGACCATTTCATACCCAATCAATCGGCGTTTTGACGGAGACTTCTTCCCAAATCGTGCTTGCCTCGATACTTTGCATTTCGTTAGACCACCATCGAGTATGGAAGTGGCCTCCCAAACTTGAGCGAATCACTCGGAGTTTCATGTCGAGTCCATCTCTTCTTTTAGCACCCTTGTCAACCGGTGGGTTGTCATCCAAGCTCGAGATTTGGCTAGCAATGACGGTGGTGATTGAATGACACTCTTCGTGCTCGCACTATCGTGTCGCGGGATGGCGTCATAGATTGAGATTTTCAGCTTCTCATCGTTAACACGAAAGTTAGATCACCTTCCTTACGTCAATTAAAGCACGACCGGTTGCTAGAAAAGGCCTACCAAGATTAGTGGTTGATTTTAAATTCGAGAATGTCTAAAATAACAAAATCACTGGAAAGACAAAATCCGAACTCTTACCAACACATCCTCAACTATCCCTTAGGGTATCGCGATCGACATCGGCCATCATTAACGAAATGGAGGTCTTCTTGGTTTGCCCACCCCAAGCAATTGAACACATTTAACGGGATCGGGTTTATGCTCGCTCTAAATCACACAACACGTTGGGGGCGTGTGCTCGCAATCTCGCACTCCAACGTAAAACTACCGGGATCCTTACGCTTTAGGGAGCTTCCTCGCAAGATAGCACCGCATTCTTCGGATAGGTAATTTTTCAAATTTCTCCAATTTCTTCTTGCTTGCAAGCGTCTTTTAAAAATTTCATGTATCCCGGCATGTTTCGCAGTGCTTCAAAGAGAGGCAAATTGATCTCAACTTTTTGAAAAATCTCTTTGAAACGCGCAAACTCCTCGTCATATTTCGACTTGACTAGTCGACTCGGAAATGGGACCGGAGGAGTGTACGTGCGAGAATTGAATTCTGGAGGCCCTTCGCGGTTGACCTCGCGACCGCTGGGCAGGTCGCGAGGTGTCTGTTGGGCGCTGGAATCCTCCTTCGCGTTCGAGCTTGCGGGCGATGGGTCGCTCGCGAACAAATCTGGGGCGCGCACAATCTGATGGCTCGCGGTCAGGCTCGCGGGCGCGTGCTCGGTCGCGAGCTTCTGTGGGGAAAACTCGGGGCTCCTCGCGATCGGGCTCGCGGTCGCGAGCTCGGTCTCGAGTTTCTGCTCCAGTTGGCTTTCTTGCTCCGTATGGCTCGGGTAAGCTTGTCCACTCCTCGTCTGGATGGCGAAACATTGATTTTTCGGGTTCACCTCCGTATTACTCGGAAATTGGCCCGTCTTTTGTAGTGCATTCAACTGTATGGCTACTTGACCAATCTGATTTTCCAAAATCTTCATATGCTTTCCCATAGCCGTCACAGTGGACTCCAAATGATTAATCTTCTGCCCGGTGTTGCTTATGAATGCACTCTGGTTCGTTGCCAATTGTTGGTTACTTACAACCAACTGCTGCATCATATCTTCGAGACTTGGCTTCTTCGGCTCTTGAATTACACCATTACGAATCAAAAACTGCGAGGTCAAGAAAATTATTGGGGTTGGCGTGACGAGAAATTTGGATGATTTACATTATTTGCATTGTATGCGGATTTCCCCATGATTCCTCCGATTGATGTGGTTGACCTCTTACGTCTCGATCGACTCTTCAAAAGAGCGAATTGCTTCATCACTCGTCGTATTTGAATCGCCTCGACAATTCTTTGCTTTAACCATTGGCGTTCTCTCCGTTGGCCATTGATTACTATTTGCCGCCATCTCTTCTATGATGCGACTGGCCTCCTCTACACGACGATTCAATAAACATCCCCCTGCCGACGCATCCACTATGCTCCTTGTATGCCATGTCAGCCCACTGTAGAACTGCTTGATCTGCTGTTCTTTGGAGAATCCGTGTTGTGGGCACTTTCTCAATAGGCCCCTGAATCGCTCCCACGACTCGAACAATGACTCATCTCTAGGCGGGAGAGTGGGAGATCTCGGCGATGATTTTCGGGCTTTGGTGGCGGAAAATACTTTGAGAGGAACTTTTCGCAAAGATCCCCCCAACTGTTTATGCCCGTGCGGTCCAAACTCTTGAACCACTCCTTCGCCTGACTGCGCTCAGAGAGAGAATCCGAACATGCGCATCCGAATCGTGTCTTGTGGCACCCCATTCTGTTTGATGGTGTCACAAATGTCGAGGAATGTCTCAAGATGCGCATTCGGGTCCTCTGTGACTCTTCCCCCAAACTGCTCTCCTTGTACCATGCTGATTAGGGCCGGCTTTAACTCGAAGTTGTTTGTATTGACTTTGGGCCCCATCCGCCTCCTTGGAATTGCTCGGTGGGAGGTCGGTACATATAATTCGAGGTCTCGTCTCGGAGCGGGGACTAGAGTCCCATATTCGTCATTGGCCGCATTTACGCAAAATCGGCTAACATGCGTGCAACTTGCTCGGGAGGAATGCCCTGCTTACGTGGATTAGCTACCATTGCAGCCCGTCTCTTCTCTCGTCCTCTTCTCCTTTGAGAGCTTTCGATCTCGGGATCTAGTAATATTTCGGAGGTCCCCGAGATCTTATGACGCATAAAATACACGAGAAAGAGAATTCATCTCCGTAACAATAAATAAATAATATAATATATAACTTGAATTAATAAATCCAAATCGTCAAATTATTCCTATGTAATCTTAACAATCCCGAGAACGGCGCCAAAATTTGATAGCTCCCTTTTCACACGTAAAGGCGATATAGAAGGTAAGTCGAGTATCGTATCCACGGGATTATGTCTGAAAACACGAAGCTAGCTCAACGATAATTCATCATTATTCAAGCACGTAAAATTGGGTGAAAGGTTTAAGGGCTTCGGAATTTAATCCAAAGCAAAGGTAACCATGCAGAAAATAAAACAAAGCAATAAACACACGGAAGATAAAACAGATAAGAGAGACTAACCCTAGGGATGCATTAATCCTATCCACAACGTATGTTTATCCTGTTCCTATTAGCCAATTTTAATCCAGACAAGATGGAAGATCACAAATATAACCAACAACTTCAATTACGACAATTGCGGCAGTAGATTACGAGTTTTCTCTACCATTCTAGGTGAAAACAAGTAACTCCAAAAGGATCACTAAGAATATGCTTCCTACGAATATCCTATCTCAGCTACGACTCAAGGTTTATTCGTATCATGCATTCAAGATCGATTGACAATTAATACAATTACTTAATTAACCGACAACTAGATATGCATCAAGATTGATCAGAAATCAACACATATAAATAAGCACCAAGAATCATGAATCAATACCGGAAGGTAAATAGCGATAGCAAATCACAACATATACGATCGAATCATGCAAACCCAGGATCGAGACGAATTTTAGCTACGATAATTAAATTACCAAAGCAATAAATAATTAAATAAAACATAAATTAAGATAGATAGATAAAACCGTAAGAATCCACGAAGAACAATTGTAGCGACTTGAATCCGGAAGAAATTCTGAATTCTAATACTAAACTATGAAATTGGAATGAAAAATACTTAAAGAAAAAGCTAAACTAAATTAAACGGGAAAAGAACTTGCAAAAGAAAATAAAGAAGAATTTGTGTTCTGCTCTGGAATGGTGTTGAATGGTCTTTTCAACTACTGATCTATCTCCCTATTTATAATAAAACCCAAGCTCCCTTTTTTCATAAATTCCTCAATCCTATTCTGACTCTGATTCAATCTTATTCTGACTCTGATTCAATCCTATTCTGACTCTGATTCAATCATATTCTGACTCGGATTAGAAGTATACATGGACTAGGTGTCTCAAATTGCTGAAAATTCATGATTTCTCGCGAGTTTTGCCCTTGCGACCTTAGGTCGCGAGCAAAACTCGCGAATCGTCTTTTCTCGGCTGCAGCGACGACTTGTTGTTTCGCTCCGTTCTCTCGTCCGGACTCAATTACAATCCGTTTGCGCCTACGGACTCCTATTGAGATGCTCTTTAACATAGCAACTTTTACATCCATCCTTATCAAATCAATTTCATCATATTCAACGTCGTTTTCAAATGCGATTCTTCGCATGAGCTCGCGACGGGCTATTGATTCCTCTTTATCGTGATCCACCTTTTGACATTAAAACCTATGCTAAAATGACATAAAATACACACGGCATAATATCTTCCAAGGTAAACATAAATATATCAAAAGACAACTCAAAAGATCACTTATCACTTAGAAACGAAACGAATATAGCCTTATAAATCATGTAAAAATGAGGCTTATCAGCGTCGTAGATGGGAGGCCTCCCTCTCGACGTTTAATTTTTAATACTGCTATGAATTGTTACTATGAGATACGGACCATACACACCAAGAAAATGCTCGGCCGAACTATGTTTACGAACTGAAAATGATTTGGTAAGAACAAGGTATTTTAACTAAAACCCATGACTTACTCGATATTAGCGCGTAATTCAAATATTATCAAATGTTTTCGGCATGAGTCCACTGAGTGCAATTTCTTGTACTTAGCCCTGCATGTTTGTTTTTAAATGTGCAGGTTGAGCTCTGATGATGATGATGGAGGCTGTGTTGAGGAGTCCAGTGTCCTTGACTGTTTATTTAGGATTTGGTTTTCGCCTTGAATACATATCATCATATATGTATTCACACACTTTCCGTTGCTAAACTCTGAACTCTTTTACATTATGTTTACTGTTTGAACTATTGAGGTCCATCAGATCACTGTTTAAATCTTTGGGTCTGATGGCCTAAACCTTTTGAACTATCGAGATATTATCTTATGCCCTGTTACGCATGCTAGTTTATCACCAATGTGGACCCTTATCTTAGTCCAATTTGTCCTATAATACTATTCCTAGTATTAGTCACCCTCGAGTCCGGGATACCCGGAGTGGGGGCGTGACATTATAAGAATTTTTGGAAGAATTTTGAAAATTGTTTGAAAAAGGACCGAGAGCTAAGTCTAAGGATTTAGAGTATTAAATTCATTTTATCAAGAAAAATCACATCTTATATGATTAGAATATATTTTAGACCTATTGAGAATTTATGGGACTTTAGAAACATAGTATACTATGTTTATGACGAAACGTTATGTTAAATAACGTTAGATGTGAAAAATAATAAGTAAGGTACAAGTTAGATCATACTTGAGTAAAGTATTGATCATGTTGTTAAATAACGTGAAAAATCGAGAATTAGGGTTATATGATAAGAAATCGATTGAAAATCGATTTAAATGAAAGTTTGTTAACATATATGTGAATAATTCGAAAAATATGTTAAGAAAAGTCAAAATCGTTGACTAAAGACTAAACGTATGAAATACGTTAGTATGTGAATGTTATTGATATTCGTTGAATAAATACACTAATACGTGTAAAACGTATTAAATTTATAAGAATATCTCTTTTGTGAGAAACGATTTCATAATTGAAATCATTTTATTGAAAGACGTTAGTATGAAGTATGAGTTCGACGTTTAACCTAAATGGTTAATATTAGACCGTAGATCATATTACGTCTCTATCGAAGGACGAGAAATTATTAGTTAAGATATGCGATGAAACGACGTACTAATTTAGTTAAAAGATGCGAAGTATTATTATATAAAGTTATCAAAGTTTGTTAGACTTTGACGTTCTCGAAAAACATGACCGACGTACTAAATTAGCTTATTACGTAAAGGTGGGACGCGGACGTGATCGTTGACGTAGAAAAGAATTGTTTAAAGAAAGTCTACAGTCCAGGTGGGCTTTACCATACTCAAAAAGATAAAATGCTTACCAAATGATTTATTTACGATGCTTATTCGCAAGAAATGATGATGAAATGATTTATTTAATTACCTGCCCAAAATGTTTATGTTTAATGTATGTATCATATCCATGAACGAATTATGAATGTTGTTGGATAGCTCCCAACTTATGATTGAATTCGTATCCTTGTTAGTACCTGCAAGGATGATTGAGAATTCGTATCCTTTGCCGGAGTGGCAAGGATTTTGTGCACTATTTGGTGACTGTGTGCTGAAAGGGTGCTCGGCCGGTCACGACATCCGTGGGAGGAGGCCTCCTGTAACAGCCCCTAAATCCTAAGTACGATTTAGCAGAGATTATTACTCTAAACAGGAATGAATAAACAATGAGACCATTTAACATTAAACTGTAATACAATAATCAAGTATGTTTTTGGGCTTTACTACATAACTTATGTTCTTTGCAGCGGAAAACATGTGATATGTACATATGATGATGTACTATCAAGGTATAAACTTTTCAGCGACAACATTCCTATTGCTCAACACTGCTCCATCGCATCACCAGCTCAATCTGCACATTTAAAAACAAATATGCAGGGCTGAGTACAAGAATGCACTCAGTGGACTTATGCCAAAAACATTTTCATTAAATTACTCTGCCCCATTAGTAACACACGAGGTTTTAGTGTAAATACTCGTGCTTACTAAAACATTTTCTCATTTCCAAAAGTTGTGCGGCGGACATATTTTACTCGTCTGTATGATCCGTATCATTTCCCTTATAACATTATCATAATTTCACATACGTTAGTAGCGAACCAACAACATTTAATATCATCATAACATCATAATATGTTGGTGATGAGCCAACAACTATCAATCTCATTATAAAATCGTACGTTGGTAGCGAACCAACAACATTCATATCATCACATCATCCTCCTCATAATACATCATATCATCCTCCTCATAAATTATCATCATTCTCCTCATAAAATATCATCATCCTCCTCATAAAATATCATCATCCTCCTCATAAACAATTCATCTCATAAACATTCTCCTCATTATCATAACATTCATCATAATATCATAATATCATAATATGTTGGTGGCGAACCAACACTATTGATAGGATCATACATAAAATCATAAACACTTTGGGCAAGAAATCATTTCTCAATAGAGAGCATTGTAAATAAACATTTGATACACATTTTATCCTCGAGGAGAAAGAAACGCCCGCCTGGATTGGAGACTTTCTTAATTCGATTTCGTTCTACGCCAACGATCACGTCTGCGTCCCACCTTTACGTAAAAACTAATTTAGTACGTTGGTCAATGTATTTGAGATTTTCAAAGTTTAAATAAACTTTGATAACTTATACTATAATAATTGAATCCTTAGCAATTTAATACGATGATTGATCGCGTATCTTAACTAAATATTTCTCGTGCTTGATAGAAACGAGATATGTTCAACAATTTCATTTTAACCTTTTAGGTTAAGCGTTTAGCGATATTCTCCTTTTTCGATACAAAGATTTCAATTATGAATCTTTTCTCACCAACCAGATTTCTTTAAATAATTAATCGTTTTACGTATTAGCGTATTTATCGAGCGTATTTCATACGTTAATCTCAAAAGTCGACAATTTTGACTTTTCTTTATAAATTCTTCAATAATTTATATTTTAAAATCTAATTTCAACATAAATCGATTCTCAATCAATTTCTTTTCATAAAGCCCTAATTCTCGATTTTCACGCAAATCGATAAACTCCATTAATATTTTTCTTAAATATTAATTAACTTATCATTAAACATTATTTTATATTTCTAACGTTATTTAATATAACGTTTATATAAACATAGTATTCTATGTTTATAAAATTTCATAAATTCTTAATATGTCTAAAATAATTTCTAGACATATAATATATTATTTTCTTGATATTAAGGAATTAAAATCCTTAATATACTTAATCAAAGCTTACGGTTTTAAGCTTCAAATTTTCAATCATCTTTCAAAAATTCTTCTAAATTCATATAGTGTACTATTTTATCATTGTATCACTAATACGTATTAACATTAACTATAGAAAAATTTGGACATCACCTATTTTGTTCCATAGGTCACGGTTTTTATGAAATTTTGTCCAAATAATTTTCTAAAATTCTAATTAATTTACACAAGGCCCCAACATTATTATACATCACTAATTCATCATAATATTCAATAATCACAACTTATTTCTCAATGTACCAATACTTATGGCTCTCGGCCATTCTCAATATATATACACATATTTTCCAAAATTTTTAGTAAATTCACATGGCATATAATCAAGGCTCTAGAACATTAAAATGCTATAATATCACCTAAATATAATTTGTACATCAATCTTAAAATTCTTAGTAATTTTCGGTAATTAGAAAATAATTACAAACAAATCCTAAAAATTTCCAAATAACCACAATGAGATCCTTTGCTATTATATAACATTAATCCTTCATTAAATTAAATTCTAGGATTTTCGGTAATCACCATAGAATTTATAACATAATTAATTTGTAAATAAATCACTAATATAAAGCATATACATTATGCTAAACATTATTTAAAAACAACAAATCATGCTAGCATAATTTATCCTATTTTTCTCATTTATAACATAAGCATATATATTAAAATCGAACGGTTGGATATCAAAAATTTTAACGTATAAACGAAGCTTGTCCGATTCCTAACCTCTTTACCGGCTTTGATTTGTGATGAAAGGATTTAGTATCAAGGATTGAGTGAAGAGAAATTGAAGAACACAATAAGCTTCTCCTATCTAAAGCTCACGGCAGTGAGTTGATTTTGGGAAGGAGAAATGATATGTTGTTTCTTTTTGCTATCACCTAAGTATTAAACTAAAGGAATAGGTAAGTGATACACTTAATTCCCTAGTCTACAATTCTCGGTTACTTCCCTCACATGCAAGCCTTTATTCATTTGGTGACTCATCAACAAGACATCACTTCTTACACATTAGTAAATGCATTTACTAAACCAAATAAATGAAGCAAAATCCCCTTGACTTTGAATCACAAAGTGGTCGGCACCCTCATTTCAAAAAGGGATGAGATGTGATTTATTTTTGTTTTACTACACACATAAAATCTACACTCAACCATATGTGATCAATAATACATCATCATGTAAAATATGTCTTACACATTTCTTGAACAAAACAATGAAATATCTATTTGTTTGGGGAAGTTGAAGCCGTCGGTCATCTCTTGTCCAAGGGGAAGTGATTTAATTTTATTAGTCTTAATACATGTAGTAACTATACACTCTATCCCAAATATTATACATCATCACAATAGAGTTGTATTGAAGCTTCTTTCTTCACTTTGGAACAATTATACGGTTCCATCATCACAATCACACCACTTGATTTTTACTTGGTTAATGTGTAATTAGATCACACTTGTATCACTTAATTCCTAACATAGCAATTCACACTTCAAAACTTCGTAAATTATGGTACACTCACACTAAAGTCACGCCTATTTCATTTATGAGTGATATATAATTAATTTCCATGCTAATTATATATATATATATATATAATATATGTTTTAGATGATAAATTATATCATAGGAAAATTATTAGGATCATTTCATGTGAAAACCCTAATTTTCGAATTAGGGTTTTCAAAAATTCTAACTTTGTTCAATAATTAATCCTTAATGTTCTAGCATTATCTTAATGCTAAATAATACACTAATTACATATAATAATCATAGGAATTTAAATATCATAATTCATTGATCATTAGACTTGATTCTCAAGTCATCTCTAAACGTTAATGTTTGAAACGTCTCAAAACGTTAATTATCGACTCATCTCAAAATGGTCGTAATAAAGCCGTAATCACTTTATTAAATTATTCCAATAATAATGGAATTAAATTCTAAGCTTAAAAACTTAGAAAATATCACGAGCATTTAATTATCGATAGGTAATCGACGTAGAAATAATCTTGTTGAAATCGTTACATAATCGTATTTCTCAATTCACATTCATTTGTGAATAATACATAGGAATTTATTATTCCAAAGTAATCGAAATCATTATTCGAAAATTTATTTATCAATTTCGCATAATAATACTCTAATTTACAAAATTAATATCGTAATTAGGCTTTTAAATAATCGGGTATTACATTCCACCCTTAAAGAAATTTAGTCCGAAATTTGCATACCTCAGTATGGGTATCTTAACACCATAATATCTTTAATTTTTCCACGTGATTTTCTTTTGTCCATGGTTTCCATTGGACTTTCATTAAAGACCCAAACTTGATTCTTTAATCGTTGAATCGCACGATCAAATTAGTCGTGATTTTCATCACAACTCATCGAGTTAAAGATCACGTCATCATGGCGGATCACATGATTTGGGTCATTTTCGTATTTTCTTAAGCGTGACACGTGGATAACATTTCGTACATTCCCAATTTGGTGAAAGTACCAATCTATGAGCTCTTGGGCCTATCATTATTAGGAGCTCGTGGTCCTATAAAACGTGATCTCAACATTCTTGTGTCTGAACTTTATAATTTCCCTCGATGGAGAAATCTTAAGAAACTTATTTCTGCATTTAAAAATGCGATTCGGATCTATCGTGTCGGTAAAAATTTTGTCAGTCGTGAGCTTCTCTTATTCTTTGCCTCATTTGGCAGATATCTTAATCATTTCATTTGCATTGTCAGGATCTTATACTTTCCCTCACCGACTTTATTACAATAAAGTGGTGGTCGATACTTCTTTCCACATAATGCCTTACATGGCGATATTGATCGTTGCTTGACAGCTATGATCGTACGTGAACTTACCAAGTGGTACAATACATTCCCACTTGCACCTTGATTTAACATTAACGTTCTATCGTATGTTTAAACGTTTGGGTTGTCCTTTCTGACTGTCCATCTATCTGTAAGTGGACATCCACGTTAGGGTTCAATCTTGTGTCTAACTCCTTTTGGTGAGTTAGTTCAAATTCTAGGGGTAAACTTAGAGTCTCTATCTGAAGCGATAGGTTTTGAGTATCCTCTGTAAATATACGATTTTCTTTATGTACGACTAAGCTAACTTATCAGATCTATGAGTCATCTGAAAAGGCAGAGATGAACATATTTGGTGAGTCAATCCACTACTACCCATATAGCAGTGTTACTTCTTTATGACTTTGGCAAAACCCGTAATAAAATCCATTGCTATATCATTCCATTTTCATTCATGTATCTCTAGAGATTATAACCTCTTATAAGGCCATTGATACAATACCTTCACTTATTGATAACCGAGACACTGCTCGATAATATGGTTATATCTCATTTTAGGTCATTGACGACTTTCATTCTTAATAATTGCTTTATCCTTTGCCAGATCTACATTGGTTTCTTCTAAAGACACTGTGTGTCTGAGGAATATTTCTTTAAGCCAAAATTCACAATACTGTACTTGGCAAAATTTACCCGGCTCTTAAAATTCGTAAGACAGCCCTTCGATGTTCTTTCTCGTTCTCCGAATGGATAAGAACATTATTCACAAGGATTAAGACAAAATTGTCTAAATATGTGTGGAACACTCGATTTTTTTGAGGTTCATGAACAGGGCTGGTGCATTGGTTAGTCCGAATGGCATAATTACTATCTCATAGTGGCCATATCTTATTCGGAACAATTCGTTGTCGTATATCGGATACCATTCTACAAGGACCATAAAATATGTTACATCAAAACGCCTCAGTGAGGACTTTTCATATATTAATTACGAGGGTCGGTCTATCAAGCCGACTAATTTCATGGCATCTAGTTCTTTTTACACTCAAAAATTTTGACACCATTTTAAAATATTTACAACATACTCCACACTACGTTTATTTTACATATTCTAGCCACACCATTTTCAACATTAACCCTTATCTACATATAAGTCTCATATGATCATAGGACTCTATGTCTCGAGTGGCCTTCATCGAATCGTACTCCTCACTTGAAACTTGCCTTTCTCCCAGTGCGTTCTGCCTCATACCACCGATGATCTATTCCTTGAGAGAGCCGGGGTCAAGTCGCTCCCGTTTCTTCTTGACACCGAAGTCCGTGTTGCTTTTATCGAGAAAGTATGGTCGAGTTGGTAGAGGTAGTTCCCTAGTCCACGAGGCGGTAAGATCTGTCCTCTTGCCATTCTCATCCCTTTCGGGTATAATCTGCGGCACGGGGCGTGGGCGTTTGGGACATCGGTACAACCACTCCGTTGTACCATCTTGGGTGACTTGCCGAGGACCGGGACAAGTGCTAGTAGGTGCGATTCCATATGCATAATATGTATGCTTGAGTCGGTCGACAAATCCTGGTATGTCTGCCCAAGTATTGGAGTTTTCTACTTGCAGAAGATATTCTCTTGATACTTCCTGTAACAGCCCGCCAACCCAAAGTACGGATTAGTAGGGACTGTTAATTAACACGGGATTTAAGTAAAGAATAATGATAAGGAACACTGAACGGTGTGACAAATATCAGGAATTTCTCTGAAATTTCAAGTGTTTAAGGGATGACAAATACATAACATACATATGACTTCACAATCTAGCAGCGGAAGACATGTGGAATACACATGTGACGATGTGTATCCAAGGTTTAACTATCAGCGACAAAAGACCTGACTGCTCAACATTGCTCCATCCCATCCATAAGCTCAACCTGCACATTTAAAAACAAATACGCAGGGCTGAGTACAAATAATGCACCCAGTGGACTCATTGCCAAAACATATTCTTTAAATTACACTGCCCCATAAGTAAAACACAAGGGTTTTGATTGAAAATGCCATGTGCTTACTAAAACATTTTTTCATTTCTCAAAACATCGCTCGACCGAGCATTTTCTCTTTGTATGATCCATATCATTCACATATCTCATATAACATCATCATTCTATAAACTCATCTCGCACCGTAGAGGTGGCCACCTCCTACCGGCGCAGTGACCGGCCGAGAATTGTCCTTTCGGCACACAGTCACCTTACTCGTGAACGTAACCCTAGCCAGGAATTCTGCGTCTGACATAGGGTCCGATATCGATTTTCACATCAGTTGGGGAGCTACCCAACAACTGAAGTCAGTTGGCGAACCAACAGCTCATATACTTTCATAGTTGGCTTGCCCAACAACATGATAGGATCCATACATAAAACATAAACACTTTGGGCAGGTAATCATATCATTTCTCAACTGAAAGTTTTGTAAATAAATACTTTTCATTTTAAAGAAAACATTATAAATAAAAGGGTTTTCGAGTAAAGCCCACCTGGCATACGCTTTCCTTATGGTTTCCTTTCTATGTCGACGTTCAGTCCGTCCCATAACGTAAGAACTATTTTAGTACATTGGTCACTTTCGATGAGGCGAACATTGTCTACAACGTCCTATGCATCGAATAAGGCTAACGTCGGACTTATTTTGGCGTTTCCTAATCAAAATGATATCGATCGTGAAATTACTTATCATATAAGAGATATTCCATCTCTTTAGCACATAATGTCGTTTAATGTTCTTACGTAACGTAAGCTACATTGTTACTAAGCGTCTACGTCATATAGATCACGTATTATCGAATTTCGTGCCTTTTGACCTTGGTCGACGTTTTTGGTCAACAATTTTGACTTGGTCGACATTTAGTCAACAATTTTGACTAAAGTCGACATTTGACTTTTAATTCCTTTTGTAATTCTATCGTTTTATGTGCAATTCTTGTTCTAAAATTCCCATAAAATCATAATATGTTTAAAACATTATTTTGGATCATATTATGCAATTACATCTTATAAAATAAATTTATAACATTAATACTTTTAAGTATGGTTTTGAAAACCCTAATTAACTAAGCGAACAATTTCCAAAAATTCGATAAAATCACGTAACACATAATTATCCATAAGCATCCTTATTATAGCATCATTTTTATTTATTGCAAACTATTGAATTTAATCTTCCTAAGTCACTTTTGAAAATTTGGACTTAGGTCGATAAATTCTTAACAAATCGATAAATTCCTATAACACTATATTATGATTCTACACTTCCAATATGTTATGATATCACTCAAACATGGATTATATCTTAACATAATGTCATGTTCTATAATTTTGAAATTCATCGACTTAGGTACCAAAGTTTTCCAAAATTCTACATAAAATCATATAAGCATAATTAATACCACAGATCATGATTCCATGCTCAAATCGACAATTAGAAATCATAATCATCAACATATTACACCCTCAAATATTCGGTCCTCGTATTAAATTTAATAACATGCTTATTTTGTGATATAATTATACTACATGCTTAATAACATTATATAAATACAATATCTAAACATATTGACACAAGTCACATAATTTTCGAAAATTACACATATGAACTAAGCTTATAACATAAATTCTAGCGATATCTGAAGCTTGTAAGAAATCTAACCTTTTAATCGGAGTAGAATTGATCGGTGAACGTTTATTTGTTCTAAGCTTGGGTTTGAAGGATTGGAGAATACTCTATCTTTTCTCTCTATTTTTTCGATCACTTAGTGGTTTGAATAAGAAATGAAGAGCTTCTATCTTATATTTATAGGTATATGCAAGTGGTATTATAATTATTACATGAAAATATCTAATGTACACTTGTACAAAATCTTATCTTTATCCTTATCATATCTTATCTTAATCCTTATCATATCTTATCTAAATCCTTATCATATCTTATCTCTTAATAGGTACATTGAATCATACTTATCACATAGTATGAAGTTTATCACATAGTGTGACACATGTGAAATTTTCGATCCATTTCTTAGCTTAGGATTAGATTTTTATTTTCTTCATATAATATATTATCTTATTATAAGGTCATGGTTGAATAGTCAATAATTTCAACTTATACACATGTGATTTTACTATAAGGTTTGAATTTATAATTTTCAAACTTTATCTCATAGTTTTCGGTCATCACTAAGATCCAAACCTAGATTACTTGTTCAACTTGAACACCACCTCTTAGTTTACACATCATACACAAGTGGAACCTTATCTTATCCTTACATTCAATAAAATTTAGATTTGGTTCATCAAATCTTTATAAAAGAAGGTAATTTTAGTCCTTTTAGCACAAGTGTCCTCCCACTTGTGCAACTTAAGACATCTCATATTATCTCTAAAATATCATATTAATGTAATAATTATGATACATCATCAATAGGATTAGAATTTAATCAAATCTTGCACTTAGAAACCCTAAATTTTAGAAATTAGGGTTACAAAGCTAGACATTCTATTTTCTTGTATTAAATAGCTAATACATAGTTATGAGACACATTATAACCATAGATGATGAAATTAATCTTAGAAAAATATTTAGAACAAAATTTAGACCTTAAAACCCTAATTTAAAAACTAGGGTTTTCGAAATTCTTAGAAATTGGTACATTTCATTCCTTAATTCTAGCATTATTTTAATGGTAAATAATGCCCTTATATTATAAAATAATCATAGGAATTTGAATTTTATAATTCCATGATCATTTGGCCAAGTTATGGCATTATCTCTAAGCGTGAGCGTTTGAGGCGTCTCAAAATTCTCATAGTTGAAATATTTCTAAAATGTTCAAAATAAAGTTGTAACAACTTTATTTATTCCTATAATAATAAGAAATTTCAAAATTTAAGCTTAACTGCTTAAAAACAATACTGTAAGGCTTAACTGTCGAATTTATCCGACGTTAGAACATTACGTTCGAATGAATATTGGAAATTATTTTCCCTAATTCACTAAGCATCAGTGAATATCACACAGGAATTATCCAATTATGCGTAGTCAAAGTCGAGCGTTGATTAATTATGATTTTAATAATCGGGATTAATTTCTAAATTACGATTTTAATTATCGTAATTAGGTATTAAAACTACGGGATATTACACTTCCTTTGCAAACTTTTGCCATTCCGTTGTGGCAATGAATAAACCTTTGGATACCATCCTCATCCGTAACTCCATAGTTCGAGCATCCTTCAACGGTGCGTAAATTCCTCAGCGTCCCTAAATTCATGCCAGTTATAATAAAATAGTCGATATGCACGTGTGAGTTCTAAGCTTGTAGGCCTTGTGGTTATCTTCTTACGTATTATTCCCTTTTCACGCCATACGTAAGCGGATATTGCTAGATAAGTCAGACTTAAATCAAAGCAATAGAGGGAATTTTAAACAAGAAGGATCTCTTAAAGAATTAAACACTTTAAGACATATATAACTTGTATATAACTCACGACACGACTCATGACACTTATTTTATCACTCATTTTACGTTTTACACCTTCAGTCGTATATTGCTCTAAATTTATTCGCATAAGCAAATAGTGGTACTAACATCTTGTCGCGTAACACCTCTAACGAAGAGACTAGGCCCAGGTTACTAATCACGTGACTGACAGCCATTTCCCGAAACTTATTGTTTCTAGAATTATATCTACGTTCCACATAGATATAATGATCCAAATAGTTGGATAGAACCTTAGGCGATCCTAGGTTCAATTCTAAGTTTGAGCAACACCTGAGACGGCCATAATTCTCATATAGGTGAAGAAATTTTCATTTCTTGATTCTTTTATCCCGAATTAGGTTCTATCATCTCTGCACATACTTGTGCGATGTTAGAACATGAAGCACCTATATCGAACAAAATATTATAGGTATTCTGAGAAATTTTTCTCATATCTCTCAGGCCTCCTTGGTTTTTGTTCGTTCAGTTTTCGGTGTGAAGTATAGGCTTTAGTCCACGGTTTTCCCGTCTATTCAAGTAAACATCTATTTCATATGTCATTGTCCTTTCTATTGGGACATTATTTTTCCTTGCTATGGCCTTCTGTTGCCTCATTCACCCTATATTTCTCGGGTATCAGTACCGTTATGCTTTTACCAATAGCATTCGTGGTTAGGTCTACATCAACCTATTTATTGATATTTTGATAACTAAATCTTATCGTAGAGATCGTCATGTCTCTGTCACTATCATTCATTCCTAATCCAGTCTGAATGATTTAATTTCCTTTTCACTTTATCGATCTTAGGAATATATTTCTCATATATCCTTACTTTAAACTGTTTTCAAGAGAAATCCTTATCTTGGGCATTTAGTGCCATCATTTGTAATATCCTTTTAGGATATCGTCATTTCTTAACATTCTTTATTGATCCATCATGTAATTTCATAGGATAAAATCCTTGGTCCACTTGAGGACATATCATACTTTTGCTTTGACATCACCTTTTCTCGACATTCAATGATTATTTCATTTCAATGTCAGAGATACTTAATATCTCATTTTATTGATCGTCACAAAAGTATGGGGGTTAATCTTCCCAATTAGATTCACTTTAAGATCCTTCCATGTGAATCGTTTTATTGGTTCTCTTGGAAAATATTCCCTTTTTCTTAAACATGGTATCTGAAAGTAATATTACCTTCGTTATACTTCGGTTCTCACATTCAGGGTTAGAACCGTCATTATTGTCATATGGCTCGGTAAGGTAGTACATTCGTACACCATAACTTAATTTCCAAACATCTTATTACCATGTCTTGGCTTTGGAGATATTTTCTCCTACTTGATTTACATACTAGGGCTATCCTTGTCGTTCACACAATCTCAAGGATTATGATTCCTCAATCTCATTATCGTTTGTTTAGCCAAGTCTCAATTACTTGGAATCAATTATGCTCAAGCATAATCTCATTGATTGAGGTATAAAGGCGAGAGATTTATTTTACGAGATGCTATCATTCATTTATATATATATTATTTGAAAAGAATATCTTGCATGCATCTTTATTCTTTTAAACATGTCCAACCTACTAATGAGGGTTTAGGGACAAACAACTATCTTAAAGATAAGTTGTAATCTCTCTCTCGTTATGAAATAAAAGGGAATTTATATCCGTGGATATCATATACTTTTCTCTGGTTTTACTCTTGCATTCAATGCTAAAGAGTATCTCATTCATAACTTTATTATCATAACAGTCATATGAAGGTATAACTTCACTATTATCAATCTTTGTAAAGCCCATCAAGGGTCATCACATCCATGTGTATCATAGGGAAATATCTCGTCTCGTGAGATTTTCTTTATCACAATTTCTTGATGTCTATCACTTTCTTGATCTGAAACTTTTAGGTGGTGAAATATGTCAACCTATATCATACACGATGTTTATCGCTTTACTAATTAGCACTTAGGTGACAAGGTAAGTCAACATTCACCATACTTGATGGTTTCAAGAATCGAGGAGAATTTATCACGACTACTTACACTAGTCTTGTCTCACAAATCGAATAACATCTTTTATGGTGAATAATTGGGATCTAGGGCCGAAGACCGAATGGCGACTCTTGAGATTTCTTTGGTCATATGGGCTGGCGGACCGTCTGATTATATTCTCGATCACACAAGGCTTAGTTTCGAGAGAATTCTTTATAAATTTTGGGTGAAAATTTTCTTGAGAAAAAGTGAGAAACTCAGTGATTTCTCAATTTGATCTAGGTCGTAGAGTTAAACTCAATGACGAAATTGGGTAATGAATAGAATTTGAAACCTTGTATACTCTTAATAGGTCATCAACAAAGGTTCTCATATGCGTCGTGGCTCTACTTGTATTCTTGAAATCTTACTTTCTTAGTAACTTTCTAAGATTCTTATAGTCTTGTAAAGTTCTATTCTATATAAATCATAGAACTAACTTCAACTGATTCTCGTAAATTCGGAATAGGAATCGGGATTTGGTCCTTCATAAGAAATAAAGTACAGTGCATTAGAGGTGCGTGGGAGAAAACCGTACATAAATCGGAGTTCACACGAAGGAGAATGGGTCAAGATAAAATCAGCGTGCGGTGCGGGGAAGATTCGCGCGCGCGCGCGAGATCGTGGCGATGCCGACACCGAGGTCGTGCATGATGTTGCCGATGCCGATGCCGATGTAGTATAGACTACCAAGGTCGACATGTCAAAGTCGATGTTATAAAATTTCTGAAGTCAAAGTCGACGATCGCATATGCGAAGTAGAAGTCAGGTCGCACATGCCGGGTCGAAGTCGAATCTAACTTTCTTTTCGTTTCATGTTATTCTTTTGTTCTCGTAAAGGAAGGAAGTTCATACTTCTATGTTCTTTTGCAATACGTGATCATGCTTCTTATATCGTCTATGTTTTTCTTGAGATGACATATCATTTGTCATAATAAATCTTGAGATTTGAAACTAAAGTTTCAAATAATGAAAACATAACTCATTTTTACATGCACATTTCTTTGAATTCCGAAGAATTTATCATTCCAATTTTGGCCATTCACGTTCATTTCAAGCATATTCATTCATCATACAAAATCTTGAAATTTGAACGAATTCGGTTATGAAAACTTGAAAATTCTGTTCAATTTCATAACATACTTATTGAATGCATGTATTACTTGAATTTTGAAGTTTCAACATTTCATTCTTGGCACATTTTGCCCATCATCAATCATAAGCATTCATTTCTAACTTGATTACTTTACATAACTTCCATTCTCAACATTATTCATAACTTCCATTTCATATCATTCATCCCTTTTGAAAAAAAAAATCATCTCGATTCTTTTTCTCTTTCAACTTTTCATTTCAAAATTTTAAAAAAAGAAGCATTTACCTCATTTCGGTTGAGCTTGATGTGATGGAGTGTTGAGCATTGTCAGCTGACCTTTAGAAGTCTAGTGACTCAATCTAGACTTAACCTCAAGGAAAATTTTGGGTTCCAAGAGCGAACTGCTCTGATACCACTCTGTAACAGCCCATAAATCCTAAGTGCGATTTAGCGAGGATTATTACTCTAAGCAGGAATGAATAAACAATGAGACCATTTAACATTAAGCGTAATACATAAATCAAGTATGTTTTGGGCTTTACTACATAACTTATGTTCTTTGCGTGAAAACATGTGATATGTACATATGGCGATGTAATATCAAGGTATAAACTTTTCGCGACAACATTCCTATTGCTCAACAACGCTCCATCGCATCATCACTGACTCAATCGCACATTTAAAACAAATATGCGGTGAGTACAAGAATGTACTCAGTGGACTTATGCCAAAAACATTTTCATTAAATTACTACGCCCATTAGTAACACACGAGGTTTTAGTGTAAATACTTGTGCTCACTAAAACATTTTCTCATTTCCAAAAGTTGTGCGGCGGACATATTTTACATCTGTATGATCCGTATCATTTCCTTATAACATTATCATAATTTCACATACGTTGGTAGCGAACCAACAACATTTAATATCATCATAACATCATAATATGTTGGTGATGAGCCAACAACTATCAATCTCATTATAAAATAAATGCGTTGGTAGCGAACCAACAACATTCATATCATCACATCATCCTCCTCATAATACATCATATCATCCTCCTCATAAAATGTAATACCCCGACCGTCTAAACTTGGTTTAGAATTAACCTAATTGTGAAATTAGGATTTTGCATCAGTAATAATAATAAATTTCTTTTTATAAGAAAATGATCAGAAGCTCCCTATGTGAATTACATGTTACAACTTGCACTATGTCAAATATTAAGTGACAATTTTGATTAATTATATAACCTAATTAAATAACTAAATACATACATATATATATATATATATATAAGTGTGCGTATGTGTGATATACATATATATAGATGCCAATGTGTACAATATGTACCTATATAAATATAAAAGTGTGTAAGTGTAGTGCCTGTGTGTGTCGTGTAAATTGCATGGAGTATGCATGTGGGTGATGTAGTGTGTTGGGTGTGTATTTGCATGCAAGTGACATTTGTCACAAGACCATGCTTATGGTCTTCCATTCCCAATCCCCAACCCAATTCCCGTAGGCAACTCACCACCCATCATTTCTCTCATATTCTTCCTACACAACTCAATAACATTTTACTCTCTCTAATATACCCAAAGACGTCCATCCCCTTTTCTTCTTTCAAGTTTAATTCTTACAATCCTAAAGGAAACCATCTTTCCAACGCTCCCATTCTCTCGTCTCCCTCGACGTCTCTTTCTCGGCTAGGCACAAGAGTGCCTACAGATTGGTGTATCTTAAGGTGAGGTTCTATTCCATCTCTTTTTCTTTTTTTTAAAATAAGAATCTCACCCTTATTATATTCCTTTGGGACAGTCCCTATGCCTTATTTCTATGGTGAGGAATCAAACTCTTAGCTCGCATATGGATGGCCGAACTCATGTTGAACTACTGCTCCATCCATTCTCCACTTCTCTTAACTCTTAGCTAGCTTTGTACATAAGGTATACCACCTCCTTAAATCCTTGAGATGACGAAATCATACACATGCATACATGTTTATATGCTTGAATGCGTTGAGTGTGTATATAGGTGATTGCATGTTAATTTACCTGGACGAACAGCAACTTCACGAAATTATTAGACTAAGTTAAAGTTGTCCGATGATTGTGAATTTTTGATATGTTGAAATTATATGTGTCTAGTATTCCTCTGTAAAATTTCAAGTCCATCCAACTTGATTTTATATTTTATTTGTATTTATCAAAAACACTGCACAAATATGCGAAATCGCCGTGTTTATCACCCATAGTGCGTGGCTTTCTTTTTAAGTTTGGCTAACGATAAAACTATAAAATTTGGCAGAAACATAATTCAGCATGTCTAGAAGATGTATGTAAATTTTCAGAATTTTCTAAAAGTTTTACTATTTATTCCAGATTTTACAAGTTAACTGCACAAAACTATCATGGGAGTGATAGCTTGTGGTAAATAATTTTATCTCCCAATCTATTGTGAATCATTGGTGAGGCTTTTCTGGATAAAACTAGACTTAAGTGGCTTTTCAATATGATTGGTTTCATTTCAGATTCCTTATAATGAACTCACGGTGAATTTTAAAGTTGACGCATTTCAGTAAGCCTTTTGGACAAACTGCCTTAGAAAATTTCTATGTTAATAGGCTGTTCGAGTATGACTTTTACGTGAGATGTTCAAGCCGTTTGTAGTTCGATTTGGACTTGGGTTTCTTCATAAGAAATGTTCCTCACCATGTCTAGTTATGATCTGGAAAGTTTGATCCCAAACCAAGTTTTATAGGTATACTTTTCATCGACCCAAAGTCACCTACTGGAAACTGTCCATTTCCAACTAGTCAACTTTGAGCTTATGTATTTCTCGATCGTCAGATATTTTCCAGTATGGTCTTCATGAAATATGTAGTACTTATTACAAGGTTTCTAAATTGGTAGCCTGCAGCCATTTTGGCATTTTGAGTCAAAGTTACGAGCCTCATAAAATCTCTCGTCGTTAAGCTAAAACTGAAAATTCAAAAAATTTTCAAGTATAGAAGTCAGTTTGAGTTGCCCACTTTGAGACCCTATATCTTCAGAACCACGACTCTTTTGGATTTAATTCCTTCTTAGAACTTGTAGTACATGTTTAGAGGTTTCGAGAATGTATCTTTGTGCGACCATACGTTATTTTGAATCGAGAGTTATGAATCATCAAAGTATGTCACTTGGGTTAATTTTAAGTTGTTTTGCTGATTTTCAAACACTTAAAATTTAACTAAATGTAGAACTCCCTATGTGAAATATGCCTTATGTGACTAACATGCTAGTAATTGATGCATTCATTATGTTATGTCATGAAGGTGCGTTAGAACATTAATAGATGCACGAATTATGATAAAACATCATGATACGATATTTTCACAAAGCATACCCTAACGTAAGGTATTTGACTAGGTGCCACCACATGCTCAATTGAGTGTATATCATACCTTGATATACACTACGGTGAAATATGGATTCTAAGACTCGATGGATAGTTTCTACTCCAAAACTTCAAGACCGAGAATAGATAGGCTAAGTCCGGGACTTACGATCTGAAATCGATTTAGACAATCGATAGTCCAGGTGGGTTTTACTCTACTCAAAAATAAAATGCTTTTGAAATAATTATTTACGATGCTTATTTCAACTGTTGATAAAATATTTACAAGATTACCTGCCAAAATGTTTATGTTTTGTGTATGTATCCTATCCAGGAGATGTTATGAGATGTTATGAAATGTTATGAATGTTGTTGGGTCGCTCCTAACTTATGAATGAAAATCGATATCGGATCCTATGCCGAAAGGACAATACATGGCTAGGATTAACGTGTACACCTAAGGTGACTGTGTGCTGTAAGGACAATTCACGGCCGGTCACGGCGTCGTAGAGGGAGGCCTCCTTCACGACGTTCGACTATGATGTTATGATGAATGATGATAAGGGATATGGATCATACACACCCGGAAAAATGCACGGCGGCGATGATTTTATGAGCGATAAAATATTTTAGTAAGCACAAGGCATTTTCAACTAAAACCCTTGTGTATTACCATGATGTGGCGATGTAATCTAAAAATGATAAAATGTTTTGGCATGAGTCCACCGAGTGCATTCTTGTACTCGACCGCATGTTTGTTTTAAATGTGCGGTTGAGCGAGATGATGGATGGGCGGTGTTGAGCAATAGGAATGTTGTCGTTGAAATGTTTATACCTTGATAGTACATCGTCATATGTACATATCACATGTTTTCATTGCGAACCTAATTTATGTACTAGAGTCCAAGAACATGCTTGACATATGTATTACGCTTATTATTAATGAGAGTCCCTGCTAATCCGTAATTAGGATTAAGGGGCTGTGACAGAGTGGTATCAGAGCAGTTCGCTCTTTGAACCTAAAATTTCCTTTAAGGTTAAGTCTAGATTGAGTCATTAGACTTCTAGAGATCACCGACAATGCTCAACACTCCATCACATCAAGCTCAACGAAATGAGGTAAATGACTCTTTTCCCAAAGTTTTGAAAATTAGCTTTGGCAGACGAATGTTTATGAAATGATTTTTTAAATAAAATGAAAAGTTTGAAGTGAAGGATGATTGAAATGATCTTTGAAAAGAAATGAAAGCTATGAGAACGGTTGAAAATGAATGATATGACAAATGACTTGTCGAAAGTTATGAAAAGAAGGAAAATATAAGAAAGATGATGACAATGATATGAGAAAGTTTGGCACGATATGCCAAAGATGAAATGTTTGAATTTCTGAAATATAATAAGGGTTCATTATTATGAACAAAGTTATGATTATTCATGTTTTAAAATGATTGAGATTGGACATTTATTTGTCGAATACGATATGTTGAATTCTTTAAATTCAACGAAATACGTCATGCATAAATGAACTACGTAGGAATATTCAAGTTTTACTTCAATCTCAAAGTTGATTATGATGATGAGCATGCTAGCTCAACGAGCGTGACTTTTAAGAAGCATGATCACTTTTACGAAAGAACATAGAAGTAAGAACTTCCTTCATTACAAGAACAAGATTAGTGATGGATTTGAGAACTTCATTCCATCTTGGTGAAGAAAAGTGAAAGATTTATCTGAAATTGTTCGACCTCGACATATACGACCTCGGCTTCAACCTCGGCATGTGCAGCTGTCGACTTCAAATCAGCAATATTCTGTACTACCTCGGCATCGGTAGCGGCATATACGACCTTGGTGTCGGCATCGCTTATGACCTCGCGCGAAGGCGTGTAAATTTCCTACACTGCTGCGATGATTTTGTTTTGACTGGTTCTCGGTCGTGTGAACTCCGATTTACGTCGGTTTTACCTCGTGCTCTAATGCACTGTACTTCATTTCTTATGGAGGACCAAATTCCTTATTCCTACTCCAGAATTCATGAGAATCAGTTGAAGTTAGTTCTATGATTTGAAAAGAGTAAAACATTATAGTATGATCTGAATCCTAGAATGTTACTAAGAAAGTAAGATCTTGATAATACAAGTAGAACCTTGACATACATGAGAACTTTGTTGATGACCTATTACGGGTATATAAGCTTTCAAATTATATCCATTACCCAATTTACGTCATTGAGTTTAACTACATGACCTAGTTCAATTGAAAATCATTCGAGTTTCTCACTTCTTCGAAGAAAATTCCAACTCAAAATTTACAAAGTGTCCTTTTGAACCCAAATCCTTGCGTGATGAGAATATAATTGTGGCGGGTGCAGCCAGCCCATATGACCAAAGAAATCTCAGTAGTCGTCATTCTGGTCTTCGGACCCTAAAGCCCCATTCATTCAGTTTGAAGAACATATTGATTCCATCATTAAAAAGATGTTATTTCAATTGTGAAATAGTACCTCTTGTAAGTGGTCGTGATAACTTCTTCACGATTTTTGAAACCATCAAGTAAGATAAAAGTTAACTTATTTTGTCAATTAAGTTGGAATTAGTAAAGTGATAAACATCAGGTATGATGTAGGTTGATTTATTTCAGTTACCTAAAAGTTTCAGATCAGTAAAGTGATAGACATCAAGAAATTATGATGTAAAGAAAATCTCGATGAGACAAGAAATTCTTCCTATGGCACACTGATGTGATGACCCTTGATGGGCTTTACCAAGATTGATGACATTGAAGTTATGCCTTCATATGACTGTTATGATAACGAAGTTAAGAATAAGATACTCTTTAGCATTAAATGCAAAGAGTAAAAGTAAAGAAAAGTATATGATATCATGGGGATATGAATTTCCTTATTATGTCATGGCGAGGAGCAATTACAACTTATCTTTAAGATAGTTGGATGTCCTTGAAACCTCGTTAGTAGGTTGGACATGTTTTAAAAAAAGAATGAAGATGCATGAAGATATTCTTTTCAAAGAATATATATATATATATATATATATATATATATATATATATATATAAGGAAATGATAGCTTCTCGAATATAAATCTTTAGCCTTATACCTCAATCAATGAGATTATGCTTGAGCATAATGATTCCGAGTAATTGAAACTTGGTTGGACGAATGATAATAAGATTTAAAGATCATAATCATTGAGATGTGTGAATAGCTAGGATATCCCTAGTATGTGAACTAAGTATGGAGGAAATAACTCCGAAGTCAAGACATGGTAATGAGATGCTTAGAATTTAAGTTATGGAGTACGAAGGTACTACCCTACCAAGCCATATGACGATGATAACGGTTTTAGTCCTAAAAGTGGAAACCGAAGTATAAAGAAAGTAAGATTACTTTCAGATACCATGCTCAAGAAAACAGACAAAAGTCAAAAATAGCAGAAGAAATTACGAATTATACAATTAGATAGTTCATGATATGACATAAGTTTCGAAATGTTATGACTTGATAAGTAAGGTAATTCCTTGAAGTAAGGAAGCGGATTAAGAAATAGATTCATTATTTTGAAATAAATCTTAATACCCTAAGTTATAATGACACAAAACGCTTGTCTTGTGTAACTTAATAGTTAACAAGCAAGATAGTTTCTATAGATCTTGCAAAGGAAATACATCCAAGAGAACACGGAAAAGATTCACATGGAAGGATCTTAAGGTGGACCTAATTGTAAATCGTACCCCCATATTTTGTGACGATCAATAAAGTGAGGTATTAAGTATCTCGACATGGAAATGAAGAAATCATTGAATGTCGAGAAAATGGTAAAAATATTTGACATCAAGGCAAAAGTATAATACATCCCGGTGGACAAAGAATTTTATCTTATGCGAAATTGCATGATGAATTAATAAAAGATTAAGAAGAATGACGTATATCAAAAAGGGGATATTACAAACGATGGCACTAAATGCCGATCAAGGATTTCTCGGAAAGGAGTTTAAAGTAAGGATATATGAAATATATTCCTAAGATCGATAAACGAAAAAAAAGGAATTTAATCATTCATCTTGGATTAGGAATGAATGATAGTTAGAACATGACGCCTCTACGATAAGATTTCATTATTGAAATATATCAATAACAAAGGATAGGTTGATGTAGACCTAATCACAAATGCTATTGGTAAAAGCATAACGAGGCGATACCGAGAAGTATAGGGTGAATGAGGCAACGAAGACCATAGCAAGGAACATAATGTCCCAATGGAAAGAACGATGACATATGAAATAGACATTTACTTGAATAAGCGGAAGACCGTTGACCAAAGCCTATACTTGCCGCAAAGCAGATCAAGCAGAACCAAAAGGCGGGATAGGTGTGAGGAAAATTTCTCGAGAATACTGTAAGATTTTGTTCAATGTAAATGCTTCGCTTTTGACATCGCACAAGTATACGTAGAAGCGATAGAACCCAACTCGTGGTAAGCGAATCAAGAAATGAAAATCTCCTTACCTATACGAGAATTTTGACCATCGCAAATGTTGCTCATGCTCGAATTGAACCTAGAATCGCTAAAGTGCTATCCAATGATTTGGATCATTATATCTATGTGGAGCGTAGATATAATTTTAGACACAAAGTTTTAAAATGGTCATCATTCATGTGATTAGTGACCTGGGCCTAGCTTTTTTTTTTAGAGGTTTTACACGACAGAATATCAGTACCCACTATTCGCATATACAAATAAGTTTAAGGCAATATACGACTGAAGATGTAAAACGTAAAATGAGTATTAAGATAAGTGTCATGAGTCGTGTCACAAGTAGTCTACAGGTTATATACGTCTTAAGGTGTATAATTCATTAAGAGATCCTTCTTATTAAAAAATTCCCTCCATTGCTTAAATTAAGTTGGATTTATCTAGAAATATCCGTTTACAGATGACAAGAAAAGGAAGTTTAACGGGTAAGAGTTAACCCCAAGGCCTACAAGATTATAACTCACATGAGCATATCGGCTCTTTTGATATGAACTAGGAATGAATTTAGAACAGTTTTGGAGAAAATTTTTGCACCTCTGGATGAATACTAGTAACTATAGAATGTTAAATGAGGATGGTACCCAACGACGTGTCATCGTTTGCCAATGATCAGTTGGCGAATTTTTGCAAAAGAAGTATCGAGAGAATATTTTCTCCATGATAAAAATTCAAAGCACAGACGGACTTACGGGGGTTTGTCAATAGGCTCAAGTATACATATAATGCGTATGGAGCGACACCTCGAGTGCTTGTCCTAGACCCGGCAAGTTACGGCATGGTATAAAGGAATGGTTATACCATGATATTCAAACGCCATCCACGTCTGTGCCGTCAATTGTACGAGAAAGAGGCGAGAATAGCAAAGGATAGGATTTTATCGCCTCGAAGATTAGGAGAATTACCACTACCCAACTCGACCTTACTTTCGATAAAGTAACACACATACGGTACCAAAGAAGAAGCGAGAGCGACTTGACCACGGCTCTACGAAGAGAATAATCATCGAAATATGAAACAAAAGCGTGCTTGGAAAGACAAGTTTCTAAGGAGAATGCGACTCGACAAAGGTCACTCAAGACATAGAATCTTAGGATCATATAAGACTTATATGTAAATAATGGTTTATGATGAAAATGATGTGATTATAATATGTAAAATAAGCGTGGTTTGGAAGAGTTTATGAATATGGTGAAGAAGTGTCAAAGTTTTGAGTGTAAAAGAGCTAGACGCAGTAATCGGTCATTTCGGTGAACCGACCCTCATAAGTAATGTATGAAAAGTCCTCATTTGAGGCATTATGATGTAATATTATGTGGTCTTGAAGAATGGTATCCAAATACGAAATGAATTATTCGAATAAAATATGGTTACTATGAGACAATAGTTATGTTATTCGGACTAACCATGCACCAACCACATTTATGAACCTCAAAATCGAGTGTTTCACACATACCTAGATAATTTTATCTCAATCCTCATAGATGATGTTCTTATCTATTCAAAGGACGAGAAAGAACATAAAGAAAATCGAAGGTTGTCTTACAACTTTTAAGAGCCGGGCAAAATTTTGTCAAGTACAATTTTGTAAATCTCAGCTTAAAGGAGAAATATTCCTCAGGCACATAGTGTCTTTAAAATAGAACAATGAAATCGACAAAGGACAAAACAATTAAAGATGAAAGACGTCAATGACCTAAAATAAAATCATGAATTTTATAGATTGATTAACTACTATTAGAGATCTATTAAGAACTCTCTAAGGTAACAAGATCAATAAGATAGTTACCCAAAATAGAGTCACAATTCTCACGGATTAATAAAAGTAAGGCTATGTATTAATATGAGATAAATAATAACTTATGTGTCATGATGACTTAGGCCACATGAGCGAATTTCCTAACTCATGACTTGAAATAGTGATAGAATCGATTTAAGAAAAGGATCGTCGAGAGACAAAGGATGGAGGAAAAGTTAGAAAGGATCAGAAAGGATAAGGGTGAAGGATTTAAGAACTTCCAGGAAGCGTCGGACAACGCCTTATTGTCTGAAGGAAGAATATGCGTTCCAGACGACGCAAAACTTCAAAATGAAATAATGAGTGAGGCTCACGATACACCCTACACCGCCCACCCAGATAGTACTAAGATGTACCAAGACCCGAAAGAAAAGTTTTGGTGGGAAGGCATTAAGCGAGACATAGCTTCTTTCATAGAACACCGCCTTGTTTGCCGCCAGATAAAGCGTTACACCAACGTCCATACGGAAAGTTACGTTGGAAATACCGGCGGAAATGGGATGAAATAACGATGGACTTCGTTCGAACTTACCCAAATCAAAAGAGGAACACCGCTATATGGGTAATTGTTGATAGACTCACCAAGAGTGCTCACTCCCTACCAATCCAAAGTACTTATGGATCGACAAGTTAGCCCGGTTGTATGTAAAGGAGATTATCGACTTCACGGAGGCGAAAATTTATTACCTCGATAGTGACGGTGGTATAAATACCAAAGTCGCGAGAACATCACTCCTATAACAATAAGTTAAGAACCCTTCACAATTCACAAAAGTTGAAGTTATTAGTCGAGCAAAGAAACTTGGATACGGGATAGAAAAGATGGCTCGAATCGGTAAAGATTATAATTGTGATAAATAATCACCTAAGGAAGGTTAATGTAGAATCTAATGCCTAAGTTATAAAATTAGGTCTAAATTATGGTATGTCCTTATAGAAAAGGAAAACTCATTGGAAAGATTAAGAAAGCGAGAACGAAGAATAGTCGGGCGATCGAGACGAATGTAAGTAGTATGTCCACAACCAAGGTGAAATATGACTAAAAGAGAATGAATATGGGAATAGAATACAATTAAGATAAGAAATGAAGAGTGAAGGATTTTAAGGAGCGTTGGACAATGTTATTGTCTAAAAGAGATATATATATATACATATATTTCAAAGCAATAATAAGCTTAGAAACGAAATCGTGAATGAAGTTCATGATCCATCTCATGCCGCCCAACCAGGCATTTTAAGTGACATTGTGAATTATGAGAAAGGTTAGATAGGAAGGAATGAGATAAGATATAACCACATTGTCGAGCAGTGTCTCGGTTACCAATAAGTAAAGGCATTGTATCAAAGGCCTTATAAGAGAGTATAATCTCTAGAACTACACTAATGGAAATAGAATTATATAGAAATAGATCTTGTGACAGATTTTACCAAAATCATAAAGAAGTCGCACTACTATATAGCTAGTAGTGGATTGACTCGCCAATTATGTTTTGTCTCTGTCTATTCAGATGACTCATAGATCCGATAAGTTAGCTCGATCGTACATAAAGGAAATCGTATATTTACAAGGAGTACCAAAACCTATCGATTGAGATAGAGACTTGAAGTACCCTAGATTTTAACTAACTCCCAAAAGAAGTTAGACACGAGATTGAGCCTTAATATAGATGTCCACTCACGGTAGAAGAAGGCGATCAAAGGGACAATATGAATGTTTAAGGATACGATGGAACACAAGTGTTAAACCAAGATGCAAGTGAGAACGTGTTGTACCACTTAGTAAGTTTACGTACGACCATAGCTACCAAACAACGATTAATATAGCCTTATGAGGCGTATTACGAAAAGAAGTATTGACCACCACTTTATTGTAACAAAGTAGGTGAGAAAAGATATAAAGTCCTGACGTTGTAAATGAAACGATTAAGATATCTACCAACGAGGCAAGGAATAAGAAAAGCTTAGGACAGACAAAAGTCTTACGCTAGTACGCGTAAACCCGAACTGCATTCTTGAATGCGGAATTAAAGTTTCTTAAGATTTCTCCATCTAGAGGAATTATAAGTTTAGATACAAGAATGTTGAGATCACATTTTATAGGACCTTACGAGCTCCTAGCAATGATAGGCCTAGTAGCCTATAGCTTGGTACTTCCACCACATTTGGGGGAAAGTACGAAATGTTTTCCACGTGTCGCGATTGAAATACGAAAATGACCCAATTCTCGTAAACCAACATGATGACGTGACCTTTGACTCAGATGAGTTATGATGAAAGTCTACGACTAATTTGATCGTACGATTCAACGATTAAAGAATCAAGTTTGGATCTTTAATGAAAATCAAATGAAGGAACCATGGACAAAAAAGAAAGCACGTGGAAAGTTATGATGTTATGACGTTAAGATACACATACTTTATGAGGTATGCAAATTTCGGGACGAAATTTCTTTAAGGAGGGTAGAATGTAATACCCCGACCGTCTAAACTTGGTTTAGAATTAACCTAATTGTGAAATTAGGATTTTGCATCAGTAATAATAATAAATTTCTTTTTATAAGAAAATGATCAGAAGCTCCCTATGTGAATTACATGTTACAACTTGCACTATGTCAAATATTAAGTGACAATTTTGATTAATTATATAACCTAATTAAATAACTAAATACATACATATATATATATATATATAAGTATGCGTATGTGTGATATACATATATATAGATGCCAATGTGTACAATATGTACCTATATAAATATAAAAGTGTGTAAGTGTAGTGCTGTGTGTGTCGTGTAAATTGCATGGAGTATGCATGTGGGTGATGTAGTGTGTTGGGTGTGTATTTGCATGCAGTGACATTTGTCACAAGACCATGCTTATGGTCTTCCATTCCCAATCCCAACCCAATTCCGTAGGCAACTCACCACCATCATTTCTCTCATATTCTTCCTACACAACTCAATAACATTTTACTCTCTCTAATATACCCAAAGACGTCCATCCCCTTTTCTTCTTTCAAGTTTAATTCTTACAATCCTAAAGGAAACCATCTTTCCAACGCTCCCATTCTCTCGTCTCCTCGGCGTCTCTTTCTCGGCTAGGCACAAGAGTGCCTACAGATTAGTGTATCTTAAGGTGAGGTTCTATTCCATCTCTTTTCTTTTTTAAAATAAGAATCTCACCCTTATTATATTCCTTTGGGACAGTCCTATGCCTTATTTCTATGGTGAGGAATCAAACTCTTAGCTCGCATATGGATGGCGAACTCATGTTGAACTACTGCTCCATCCATTCTCCACTTCTCTTAACTCTTAGCTAGCTTTGTACATAAGGTATACCACCTCCTTAAATCCTTGAGATGACGAAATCATACACATGCATACATGTTTATATGCTTGAATGCGTTGAGTGTGTTTATAGGTGATTGCATGTTAATTTACCTGGACGAACAACAACTTCACGAAATTATTAGACTAAGTTAAAGTTGTCCGATGATTGTGAATTTTTGATATGTTGAAATTATATGTGTCTAGTATTCCTCTGTAAAATTTCAAGTCCATCCAACTTGATTTTATATTTTATTTGTATTTATCAAAAACACTGCACAAATATGCGAAATCGCCGTGTTTATCACCCATAGTGCGTGGCTTTCGTTTTAAGTTTGGCTAACGATAAAACTATAAAATTTGGCAGAAACATAATTCAGCATGTCTAGAAGATGTATGTAAATTTTCAGAATTTTCTAAAAAGTTTTACTATTTATTCCAGATTTTACAAGTTAACTGCACAAAACTATCATGGGAGTGATAGCTTGTGGTAAATAATTTTTATCTCCCAATCTATTGTGAATCATTGAGTGAGGCTTTTTCTGGATAAAACTAGACTTAAGTGGCTTTTCAATATGATTGGTTTCATTTCCAGATTCCTTATAATGAACTCACGGTGAATTTTTAAAATTGACGCATTTCAGTAAGCCTTTTTGGACAAACTGCCTTAGAAAATTTCTATGTTAATAGGCTGTTCGAGTATGACTTTTACGTGAGATGTTCAAGCCGTTTGTAGTTCGATTTGGACTTGGGTTTCTTCATAAGAAATGTTCCTCACCATGTCTAGTTATGATCTGGAAAGTTTGATCCCAAACCAAGTTTTATAGGTATACTTTTCATCGACCCAAAGTCACCTACTGGAAACTGTCCATTTCCAACTAGTCAACTTTGAACTTATGTATTTCTCGATGCGTCAGATATTTTCCAGTATGGTCTTCATGAAATATGTAGTACTTATTACAAGGTTTCTAAATTGGTAGCCTGCAGCCATTTTGGCATTTTGAGTCAAAAGTTACGAGCCTCGCAAAATCTCTCGTCGTTAAGCTAAAACTGAAAATTCTGAAAAATTTTCGAAGTATAGAAGTCAGTTTGAGTTGCCCACTTTGAGACCCTATATCTTCAGAACCACGACTCTTTTGGATTTAATTCCTTCTTAGAACTTGTAGTACATGTTTAGAGGTTTCCAGAATGTATCTTTGTGCGACCATACGTATTTTGAATCGAGAGTTATGAATCATCAAAGTATGTCACTTGGGTTAATTTTAAGTTGTTTTGCTGATTTTCAAACACTTAAAATTTAACTAAGTGTAGAACTCCCCTATGTGAAATATGCCTTATGTGACTAACATGCTAGTAATTGATGCATTCATTATGTTAACATTAATAGATGCACGAATTATGATAAAACATCATGATACGATATTTTCACGAAAGCATACCCTAACGTAAGGTATTTGACTAGGTGCCACCACATGCTCAATTGAGTGTATATCATACCTTGATATACACTACAGTAGAAATATGGATTCTAAGACTCGATGGATAGTTTCTACTCCAAAACTTCAAGACCAGGAATAGATAGGCTAAGTCTGGGACTTACAGTCTAAGAAATCGATTTAGACAATCGATAGTCCAGGTGGGTTTTACTCTACTCAAAAATAAAATGCTTTTGAAATAATTATTTACGATGCTTATTTCAACTGTTGATAAAATATTTACAAGATTACCTGCCAAAATGTTTATGTTTTGTGTATGTATCCTATCCAGGAGATGTTATGAGATGTTATGAAATGTTATGAATGTTGTTGGGTCGCTCTAACTTATGAATGAAAATCGATATCGGATCCTATCTTGAAAAGGACAATACATAGCTAGGATTAACGTGTACACCTAAGGTATTGTGTCTTTGTAAGGACAATTCACGGCGGTCACGGCGTCGTGAGGAGGCCTCCTTCACGACGTTCGACTATGATGTTATGATGAATGATGATAAGGGATATGGATCATACACCCGAGAAAAATGCACGGCGAGCGATGATTTTATGAGCGATAAAATATTTTAGTAAGCACAAGGCATTTTCAACTAAAACCGCATGTGTATTACCATGATGTGGCGATGTAATCTAAAATGATAAAATGTTTTTGGCATGAGTCCACCGAGTGCATTCTTGTACTCGACCACCGCATGTTTGTTTTAAATGTGCGGTTGAGCGGATGATGGATGGAGCGGTGTTGGCAATAGGAATGTTGTCGTTGAAATGTTTATACCTTGATAGTACATCGTCATATGTACATATCACATGTTTTCATTGCCGAACCTAATTTATGTACTAGAGTCCAAGAACATGCTTGACATATGTATTACGCTTATTATTAATGAGTCCACGCTAATCCGTAATTAGGATTAAGGGGCTGTGACATAAAATATCATCATTCTCCTCATAAAATATCATCATCCTCCTCATAAAATATCATCATCCTCCTCATAAACAATTCATCTCATAAACATTCTCCTCATTATCATAACATTCATCATAATATCATAATAACATAATATGTTGGTGGCGAACCAACACTATTGATAGGATCATACATAAAATCATAAACACTTTGGGCGGTAATCATTTCTCAGCGAGCATTGTAAATAAACATTTGATACATTTTATCCTCGGGAGAAAAGCGCCCACTGGATTGGAGACTTTCTTAATTCGATTTCGTTCTACGCCAACGATCACGTCCGCGTCCCACCTTTACGTAAAACTAATTTAGTACGTTGGTCGCGTGTTTGAGATTTTCAAAGTTTAAATAAACTTTGATAACTTATACTATAATAATTGAATCCTTAGCAATTTAATACGTCGTTCAATCACAGTATCTTAACTAAACATTTCTCGTGCTTGATAGAAGCGAGATATGTTCAACAATTTCATTTTAACCTTTTAGGTCACGTTTAACGTATTCTCGCGTTTTCGATACAAAGATTTCAATTATGAATCTTTTCTCACCAACTAGATTTCTTTAAATAGTGTCGTTTTACGTGTTAGCGTGTTTATCGAGCGTATTTAATACGTTAATCTCAAAAGTCGACAATTTTGACTTTTCTTTATAAATTCTTCAATAATTTATATTTTAAAAATCTAATTTCAACATAAAGCCCTAATTCTCGATTTTTCGAACAAATCGATAAACTCCATTAATATTTTTCTTAAATATTAATTAACTTATCATTAAATATTATTTTATATTTCTAACGTTATTTAATATAACGTTTAGCCATAAACATAGTATTCTATGTTTATAAAATTTCATAAATTCTTAATATGTCTAAAATAATTTCTAGACATATAATATATTATTTTCTTGATATTAAGGAATTAAATCCTTAATATACTTAATCAAAGCTTCAGTTTTAAGCTTGATTTTCAATCATCTTTCAAAATTCTTCTAAATTCATATAGTGTACTATTTTATCATAGTATCACTAATATGTATTAACATTAACTATAGAAAATTTGGACATCACCTATTTTGTTCCATAGGTCACGGTTTTTATGAAATTTTGTCCAAATAATTTTCTAAAATTCTAATTAATTTACACAAGGCCCCAACATTATTATACATCACTAATTCATCATAATATTCAATAATCACAACTTATTTCTCAATGTACCAATACTTATGGCTCTCGGCCATTCTCAATATATATACATATTTTTCCAAAATTTTAGTAAATTCACATGGTATATAATCAAGGCTCTAGAACATTAAAATGCTATAATATCACCTAAATATAATTTGTACATCAATCTTAAAATTCTTAGTAATTTTCGGTAATTAGAAAATAATTACAAACAAATCCTAAAATTTCAAATAACCACAATGAGATCCTTTGCTATTATATAACATTAATCCTTCATTAAATTAAATTCTAGGATTTTGGTAATCACCATAGAATTTATAACATAATTAATTTGTAAATAAATCACTAATATAAAGCATATACATTATGCTAAACATTATTTAAAAACAACAAATCATGCTAGCATAATTTATCCTATTTTTCTCATTTATAACATAAGCATATAAATTAAAATCGAGCGGTTGGATATCAAAAATTTTAACGTATAAGCGAAGCTTGTCCGATTCTAACCTCTTTCACCTACTTTGATTTGTGATGAAAGGATTTAGTATCAAGGATTGAGTGAAGAGAATTGAAGAACACAATAAACTTCTCCTATCTAAAGCTCACGGCGGTGAGTTGATTTTAGGAAGGAGAAATGATATGTTGTTTCTTTTGCTATCACCTAAGTATTAAACTAAAGGAATAGGTAAGTGATACACTTAATTCCCTAGTCTACAATTCTCGGTTACTTCCTCACATGCAAGCCTTTATTCATTTGGTGACTCATCAACAAGACATCACTTCTTACACATTAGTAAATGCATTTACTAAACCAAATAAATGAAGCAAAATCCCTCGACTTTGAATCACAAAGTGGTGGCACCTCATTTCAAAAAGGAAGAGATGTGATTTATTTTTGTTTTACTACACACATAAAATCTACACTCAACCATATGTGATCAATAATACATCATCATGTAAAATATCTCTTACACACATTTCTTGAACAAAACAATAAAATATCTATTTGTTTGGGGAAGTTGAAGCCGTCGGTCATCTCTTGTCCAAGGGGAAGTGATTTAATTTTATTAGTCTTAATACATGTAGTAACTATACACTCTATCCCAAATATTATACATCATCACAATAGAGTTGTATTGAAGCTTCTTTCTTCACTTTGGAACAATTATACACGGCTCCATCATCACAATCACACCACTTGATTTTTACTTGGTTAATGTGTAATTAGATCACACTTGTATCACTTAATTCCTAACATAGCAATTCACACTTCAAAACTTACGTAAATTATGGTACACTCACACTAAAGTCACGCCTATTTCATTTATGAAGTGATATATAATTAATTTCCATGCTAATTATATATATATATATATATATTATAATATATGTTTTAGATGATAAATTATATCATAGGAAAAATTATTAGGATCATTTCATGTGTGAAAACCCTAATTTTCGAATTAGGGTTTTCGAAAATTCTAACTTTGTTCAATAATTAATCCTTAATGTTCTAGCATTATCTTAATGCTAAATAATACTCTAATTACATATAATAAACATAGGAATTTAAATATCATAATTCCTTGATCATTAGACTTGATTCTCAAGTCATCTCTAAACATTAACGTTTGAAACGTCTCAAAACGTTAATTATCGACTCATCTCAAAATGGTCGTAATAAAGCCGTAATCACTTTATTAAATTATTCCAATAATAATGGAATTAAATTCTAAGCTTAAAAACTTAGAAAATATCACGAGCATTTAATTATCGATACGTAATCGACGTAGAAATAATCTTGTTGAAATCGTTACATAATCGTGTTTCTCAATTCACATTCATTTGTGAATAATACATAGAATTTAGTATTCCAAAGTAATCGAAATCATTATTCAAAATTTATTTATCAATTTCGCATAATAATACTCTAATTCTGAAATTAATATCGTAATTAGGCTTTTAAATAATCGGGTATTACACCTCCTCCCATAATATTCCAAAGAAGCGAATATCGATTACGGTATTCTAAACCCGTAATTAGGGTTTTGCGTATATTATCTTTTTACGACATCGAATCTTGTGATTTCGATACGATATCGTTATAACGAATTCCTTATAATTAATTTCCTATTATTATTTTATATAATTTCAGTATTATTAATTATTAAAATCAATTTTCAGTTATTAAAATTCGATATTTTGGTATTAAAATTTTCAAAACCTAAGTTTATAAACTTTGGTTTTCACATGAAATGACACTATTAAATTATCCTATGGTATCTAAACTTTATAATATGATATATATGGGTATTATTAAGCTATGAAATCAGTTTTTAGATCATTAAAACTCGATAGCTTATAATTATAATTTTCGAAACCTAATTCTTGAAACTAGGGTTTTATATGCATGAATTAATGCTATAATTTTATCCTATGCTTGTAATTATTATCTAAATCATATATTATGATATATATGTATATTTGATCGAAATGCATAAGTATTAATAATAGGTGTAATTTGTATTTTATACCTATTTTCCTAATTTCTATCGGTATTCTGAAAATATGGTGTGTGCTTGATTTAATTATTTTAATGGCTGTATTATATACCTATGAATCATGTAATATATTTATAATGAATTATAGTGTAATAAAAGAAATTAAATCACCCCAAACACACCCATAACATGGGCTACCCTCTTTACTCAAGCATGGGATCACATTTTCTATTGCTGACCCATGATCACCCTTTTTCCTCTAGCCTAATGATCACTCTATTCACATCATTTGGCTACATATTTTGTTCAGATTTTGGACAAAAATCGAGTGAGAGAGAGAGAGTTAATTAATGAAACTCTTCCATTTGAACACCCCACAACCATAACATCATTTCCTTTCTTTTGAACTCTCTTTTCTCTCATTTCTCTCTCTTCCCTCCGAAAAACCGAGGACTCCTCCCCAATTTTCAAAGCTTTCTTCTTCTTCTTTCTTCTCTATTCCTCTCCCAACTAGCTACACTATATTGTTCTTGTGATTCCATATCATTTCCAAGGTAAACCAAGGACTATGTTTCGATTCTTACCCCTTTTACTTAGAGAAAACCGAAGCATGTTCATTTATATATATGTGTGTGTTTCGAATGCCATGTATGTATATGTATAGGTTCTTAATATTCTTGAGCATGAGATAAGTGTTCTTGATGATTTATATTTCCAAATATGTGAATATATGTTAGATGAGCATAGATGGTTGTTTATTTGATTTTTGAATGGATCTAGCATGTTTATGAAATTTTCGAACCATAGACCTTGTTTAAAATAATTTTTGAAAATGTTAAAAATGCATATGTGATGACCGAATGCTTCTTAGCATTTTCTAAGCATGTATTATTGATCTATGTTATGATTTAAGACTATAGTATGTTATTTAAAATTTTTGGAAAACCCTAGCTAATTATTTCATTAAAACCGAGAACATGTATGTACCATACCTTGGTGTATAATTTTATTTTAAGCATGTGATGACATATTAATGCTTTAATGTATTGATTATATGTTATATGATTTATTTAGGATTTTGAAAATCAAATGCTTAATTTTTATAAAAAGGCCGAGAGCTATGGGTAATATATGTTGATGTATGATGTTGTTTTAATCATACAATAGTATATTAATGCTTTAGTATATTATTTATGAGATGTATAAATTTATTAGAATTTTTGGAAATCATTTACCTATTTAAATCAAATAAGCCGAAAGCTTACAAGCTTATATGGTGATGATTTAATTGGTTTTTGATAATTAAATGATGTTATATTAATATACTATAGTATATAAACATAGTATATAATTGTTGGAAACTTTGAAAACCAAATACCAAAATTAAATCAAAAAGGCCGAGAGCATGTATGCTCCATATGGTGATGATTTCAATTGGTTTGGTTGATATTATGATGTTACAATGTTATAATATAATGATTAATGATGTTGGAATTTATTTAGAATTTTTAGAAATTATTTGCTAATTATTCGGTATTTATTCGAAAATACCGTGAATATTGTTATATTTTGTGAAATGAATGCTTGTGATGAACTATAGGTTATATTAATGATATATATTGATTTTGGGATATTATACTATGTGTATATTAATTTTGGGAATTTTTGGATAATTATTCCATATTATATGGAATTACCGAAATGAATGTATATGTATGTATATAAATAGATAGCAAATAATACCATATGAATTTTATAAATTCATATTCTGGACCATAGTGTATAATAATGCACTATATTAATTTAGAAAATTTTTCAAAAGTCATTTGACATTTTTAAGATAATTATCGAAATTTTCGATAATTAAAAAGGGGTTAAAATCCTTTTTAAATCAGTTTATTAATAAAATATATGTCTATTTATATTCTGGACATATTTTGGAAATTATAAAAATTTTACAAACATAGTTTACTATGTTTAAGACAAACGTTAGGTTGTTAACGTTTTAAAAACCAAAATACGCTTTTTATTTATAAAAAGGGTTATTAAAATGCGAAAATAGTTATAAGTCCTCGATTTACGAGATAGATCGAAAAATAGGACTTTACGTTTTCAAATCGATCAAATTCGATTTATAAAACAAAATAGTAAGAAGTTACTATTTGAAAGTCAAAATCGTTGACTTTGTTGACAGTGTTGACTTTGAAAGTCAAACGTACGTTTTACGATTATAAATCGTCGATGACGCGTAAGATATACTAATTGAGTATGATACCTCATTAGTAAGAAAAGATTTCCAAATGAAATCCATATATCGAAAACGTGCTTATCGTTGAGCGTATCTCGAGGCGAGAAAAGTCGATCGTATCGTATTAGAGGCGTATTTAATCCACTAAGAATTCGGTCTCACATCGATATGAAATATCGAAGTTTATCTTAGCTTTTGGAAGTCTCGAAGACTTGAGCGACGTCTTAAAGCCTCGCTTTCGTAAAGGTGTGGGCCGAACGCAGCGAACGGGATTTTGACGAGCGAGCGAACTGGGGCTTATTACAACAAACCATAGTCGGTGGGCTTCTATCTTCAAAATGTGGGCCTTTCTTACCCCACTAAATGTGACTTTCTTGTTATTTCAAATGAGTTTATTCTGACACTTATCCTACAAGCTGTTTAACAAATGTTTCTTGCATTACACCGCCAAAATATTTCGTTTGTGTATGGATCTATCTGTTATGCCGGGTAGGGTGTGGAGATAGTTGGAACTATTATATCAATTGTTGTGGTAGCACCCACCTTTTTAATGTCGGGTCTGTCTTGGATGATAAATGCACGCTAGGATTGGCGTGAAGGTTGGAACTATCGTTGTGTTAACATATGCTTGCAGAGAGTATTTGTGTCTTTGTCGGGATTACGGCCGGTCACGGCGTCGTAGATGGGAGGCCTCACTCTCGGCGTTTATTATTTATTATTATGTATTGTGACTATGAGATACGGACCATACACACGAAAATGCTCGGCGAGCTATGTTTACTGACGAAAATGATTTGGTAAGCCTGAGGCATTTTAACTAAAACCACTTGACCTACTCGATATTGGCGTAATTCAAATGTTATCAAATATTTTCGGCATGAGTCCACCGAGTGCAATTTCTTGTACTTAGCCTGCATATTTGTTTTAAATGTGCGGTTGAGCTCTAATAGTGATGATGGGGAATGTGTTGAGAGTCCAGTGTCCTTGACGGTTTATCTTGAATTTGTGGTTTATACCTTGAATGCATATCGTCGTATATGTATTCACACACTTTCTATTTGCTATACTCGAACTCCCTTATTTACGCTTTATGTTTATAAACTATTGAGGTCCATCGGATCGGGCGAGTTTTGGGGTCCGATGGCTAAACCTTTTCAAAAACAATATAACATCATCTCATATTACATTCGAGCATGTTAGTTTATTTTATGCATCTCTATTCTATCCATGTAACCCCTAAAATACTACTCCTAGTACTAGTCACCCACCAGTCCGGGTTGGTCCGGAATGGGGTCGTGACATCCCCGGCGCGAGATGATTTTATGAGATGAGTTTATGAGATGAGAAATAATGATGTTATATGAGAAATGAAAGGAAAGAGATATGGATCATACATACCGGAAAATGCTTGGCCAAGCGATGATTTATGAAAATGATGAAATGTTTTAGTAAGCACAAGGCCTTTCCAATAAAACCCTTGTGTCTTACCATGATGGGGCAATTTAATTTAAAGTTAATATAATATTTTTTGGCATAAGTCCACTGAGTGCATTCTTGTACTCAGCCCTGCATGTTTATTTTTAAATGTGGAGGTTGAGCAGATGATTGATGGAGATGTGTTGAGCAGTCAGAACCCCTTTTGATAATGATATGTTAGAAACCTTGACTACACATCGTCATATGTGTATTCACACGTCTTTCCGCTGCAATAGAACTAAGTTATGTTATAACATTGACAGTTGAATTCCTTCAGATCATTTGAATCATTTGTTAAGGATCTGTAGGTCTCTCTCTCCATATGTAAATTATGTATGTCTTGTATATAATGGTTGAAGCTTCTTAGTTTGCTCGAATTTAGTGCCACAATTCTATGATTAATTATCTTTCATGTTCCTTGATTACTGTTCCAAGTATTAGTCCTCCTTAATCCGTCCTTAGGATTAGAGGGCTGTTACAGTTTATATAGTTGATTTAATGCTTTTAGCTATTTTTGGAAGATATTGCTCTTGGGATTCCTCTTTGGTATTTTGTAGGCTTTTCAGGTGATAATCGAGCACAAGGCAAAGAACGAACAAAAGATGAAAAGGAACAGAGGCTAGCGGCCACCCTAGCGGCCGCTAGCCCGGCCGCGAGCTCGAGCGGAAAACATTCTGGAGTCAAACTAGCGACCGACTTAACGACCACTAGGCCGGCCGCTAGGCAAATCTAGCGAACGCGAGCCTTCCCGCGAGATATTCCAAAAAAGCTTCTGTATTAAGATTAACGACCGAGCTAGCGACCGCTAGCCCGGCCGCTAGGCATGACATGCGATCGCGAGCCTGACCGCGAGCTTACCGGGGAAAAGTTCTAACTCACAGCTAGCGACCGACCTAGCGACCGCTAGGCGCTACGGCCTGGCGGGAATTAGGGTTTCAGCCCATTGGCTATATATACCCCTAGACGTGCATTGGCGCCTCCATCTCCCTTTATTTCGTTTTCTCTGCATTTTGTTCAGTTTTTACTCTAGTTTTCACATACTTTCATTCTAGTTTTGATTTACATTCATCTAGGCTTTAGATTATTGTTATTTTACGCTTGATTTACGCTTTGTAATCGCTTTGGAACAAATTCATCCGAAGGAATTCAGTTTTTATCCGTTTACTACTTGGGTTTGGATTCAAACCCTAGATTGTTATTCAGACGCTTCATTACGGGTTTGATCTATTCAATTCTTATTTCTATGGTTAATTCGTATTTTATTTCGATTTCTATGCCTAGCTAAATTTTCGTTCTAATCCTAGGGTTTGTATGATTTTATCCTAAGTGTGGTGATTCTTGTTATTTGCTACTTACCTTCCAGTCCATGATTTGTGATTCTTGGTGCTAAATCTTATGTGTTAATTTCTGATCAACTTTAATGCATACCTAGTTTCCAGTTGAATACTTAACAGTTTTAATTGTCAATCGATCTTGAATGCACAATACGGGTAAGCCTTGAGTCGTAGCTGAGATAGGAACATCCGTAGGAAGCATATTCTTTGTGATCTTTTTGGAGTTGCAAATTTACACCTTGAGATGTAACAGTAATAGGTAAATTAGTAATCTACTATCACAATTGTCGTAACTGAAATTGTTGGTTACTTATGTGATCTTTCATCTTGGCTGGATTAAAAATTGGTTAATAGGAAGCAGGATAAACACACGCTGTGGGTAGAATTAATACATACCTAGGGTTAGTCTCTTTGTCTATTTGATTTTTATCGTCATCGTTTTATTTGCTTTGTTTATTTGACTTTGAATTCAATGTTTGAAGTCCCAAAACCTTTTCAAAACCAAATCTGTTGCTTGGATAATGATGAAGGATCGTCGAGTTAGCTTATGTATTTTCGTGCTACAATCTATGTAGATACGATACTCGACTTACCTATCTACTTGCATGTTTTCGTGTTAGAAAATAGTGTGATCAGTAAGCACTTTAAAACTCATATCAGCTTGTTCTACGTGAAGATCAAGATTGTCTATGCATATGGTAGAAATAAAGGAATGTGATGCTCCAGTATCAAAAAGAACAATGATAGATTGTAATACCCCGTATTTCTGTAGCATAGATTAGCTCCTTATTAAGAGCTTTATAAGAAGGGCATTACATCCTTCAGAAGAGTTGTTTAAGTTAGAAGCTTTTACGTTAAGTTTCGAGTTGAGAAGATAGAATCTAAGATGGAGCTTGAGATAGAACCGAGATGAGATTTTTAGGTCTAGTTGAACATAAGAAGACCTAGATTTCAAGAATCATGAGATGATAAATACATGCTCAAAGAAGTCGTGATTTCAGAAAATTTAGAATTTCAAAATCTATGCTTTTGTGACATCGGCGTTTGCCGATTAAGCTCGGATTAAGAGCAAAATATTTAAAATGGTTTTTGAGGTCAAAAATATTTTTAATAATTATGTTTTGATGTTTATGATATATTATTGAGTTCAAAAGCAGAGATTCAAGTAGAGATTGTTTTATCAGATAATTAGTTTCGATTTCTTGCTATAAAAATGCTATGCATTATTTTACAATATTTATAGTTAATTTCTAAAAGAAAAGTGATTTTTTATCTATTAAAGAAAATGAGAAAAAGAAAAGAAAAGAAATGAGTTTCTAGAAAAAGGATGAATAATCACTTATTTAAGAAAATAAAAAATAAAATAATTATTACATAAGTACATACATAGAAATATGAAATAACACTATTTATCCTTCATTTTCCTCCCAAATTTCGTCCAACACACACTAGCACACACACAAGATTTTGAAAATTTCTAAGCCAAAATAGAAAGATCCAACCATTGAATTTTTGATCCGTCTTCGAAATGAGGTATAATCTCGTCTCTAGAACACATCTACGGATTGAAAAATTTAAAATCATGAGCATATGTATATTTCATATTTTCGGTCATTTGGAGAATTTAAGAAGGAGTATGTTTTGTTTGATTATTTCTTGATATTATGATAGATTCGTCGTTTACATATTGTTTAACGTTAAATTTGTGAAGCATATGTTTATTGTTTGGGATTTTGTATAATTTTTGAAAACTTGAGGGGCTTTGATCTTGGATATATGATGTTGAGATGCTTGAATTGCCTTCATATATTTGTTGTTGGATTGATATAAACATGTTTAGAGCTAGAAAAACGTTTGAAATTGAAACTAAATTGAAAATCCCAAAATGGCCGAAACCCTAACTCTCATAATGTTGGATTTTTTATTTTTATTTGATCATTTTGACTTCATATTTAGATTCTATGATATGAATAATGCTTATAATGATTTATGCAAATTTTTCGCAAACGTATTCAAAAATTGTAAAATTATAGATTGTCGACAATTTTTTTCAATGCTAAAGCTTTGATCCTTTTGTTTTGATGATAGATTGATGATCTTTGATGATAGTTGAGTATGTATAAAGGTTCCTTGGGGTTAGATGACGTCTCACGTGATTTTTAACGTTTGACATAAGCTACGTCTTAAGGGGTCGTTGGGTTTTTTTTGTTAAGATTGGATAGTTTAAGCTTGTTGTTGAGTTTTCTATGCTCGTTTAGACATATGAGGTTTCGTGATGTCTTTTTATATGTTTAAGATGTTAGTGGATGCAATGACCCAAGTATTGATAGACCATAGTGTCTTGATATCGAGAAATATAGTCGTAGCGACGACTAAGATAAGTTATGTTCTTGTGTAGTTCTTGATGGGCTTTTATGCCGCTTTATGTGGATTGATGGAACAAATGGGAAGAAGAAAAAAGTGGAAGAATGAAGGTACAGTCCCGAGTGACTGTCGCCAGGTGGGTAAACATATTTTCTCTAATGATATGCTTATGCTTTTATATATTTTCAAATGATATGATATGCTTTTACATAGAAGATGATATGATATGATATGCATTTTTGAAATGTTAATTGACTTGCCTTATTTTGAGCATGAGCATGAGCATAAGCATAATGCACTACCTATCCACGGAAGAAAAGAAAGAAAGAATGAAATGACCGACGTCGGGTATGACCGTAGTTGGTAACCTTCGGGACCAACTCGGGTATGTGATGTTAAGGTGTTTGAGAAGGAGGCCTACTTCTCAACACGCAGAAAGAATCCGTGGATATGGGCAGAAAAAGAGAAAGTTGCATGCAGACATGAAACATGCATATGCATATGATATGATGATATGAATATGTATGAGCAAGCTTGAAATGTCTTATGCCGGTAATTTTAAATAAAACCCCTGCATAAGTTTATTTTTATAGCAAGTCAAGTTTATAGCCCTAAGGGAAAAGTTTATATGTTTTTGGCGTATACCCACTGAGTGCACTTTTGTACTCACGCCCTGCATATCTTTCTAAATATGCAGGTTGATCTCGAGAGGATGCGGGAATCGAATGTTGTGCAACTCATGATGAAATTGTTAATTGTTGATGTTGTTCATTGATGTTGTCATGTTTTGTTACCCATAGAGTTATGTCTTCATACATAATTCTCAGCCATACTTTCCGTTGCCGAACTTTGGCCTTTACTTGCTTTATAGTTTTGTTAAGTTGGAAATGATGGTGCTCTTAATGATAGTCTTTATTTGATGATGTGAATTCGATATTCTTATTATGTCTGTGTACAAGGATTTCACATGTTCATTGTTGGAAAATTTTCATGTTTCTTCGGGCTGTTGCTCAATATTTAGTTGATTTGCGAATCACCAATTTGGTTATCTTGATAAAGTATATCTTTATTATTGGATATTCCTTGTGATTATCCATCCTCAGCCGTTGTCTTTCTATATTTGATCCTTATTATGAATTGAAAACCTAAAATCATCCTTTGTCAAACTCCATTTTACCTCTTTGAACCATAAATGTTTGACTCATTCATGATGAAAGTTGATATTATATATTTCTCTTGACATATATTTGATCACCGTGTCGTTATCGAAAATCAGAATTTCCTTCTTAACCCAAATCACAGCCTAATTACCTGATTAAGTAATTGGCCTGTGACAGAATGGTATCAGAGTGAGGTTTGAATTCTGAACCTGTGAGTCTTTGAAAATTTTGTGCAGTTTGCACACAATCTTGAATTCTGAACTTGTGAATCCTTGTGAACTTTTGTATAGTTGAGCATTATTTTGAATCCTGAACTTGTGAACTCTTGCAAATCTTTGTGCAGCTTGTGCGTTGTTTTGAATTCTGAATTCATAAATCTTTGTGAGTCTTGTGCAGTTTGTGCACTTTGAGCATATGAATTCTTTTGAGATGATTCTGTGTGAGATTTTGTGTTGTGGAGTCAGTTGTTTGACTCTGTTTTGAGAAAATAAGTTAAAGAGTCAGTTGTTCTTGAGAGAAGCTCAGCATTCGATTTCATCATCTTTAGCTCACCAGGTAAGAGCTTATGGTTATGATTAAGATTATCACATATGATAATTGAATATGTGCTTATTTGAATGAATTGCTTTATGTGAATGTATGCTTGAAATGAATATTGCTCATTGAGCTGAAGTTGAGGAGAAGGGATCATGAGAAAAGATGAGATGGCAGAACAAAACGAATATGTTTTCTGCAAAAAGTTGATTATTCTTTATTAGAATGGCGAAGACCGTCCAGATAGTTCAGAAGAATACGATTCATTTATCGTCATCAGCAGTATTCGAGAACGTATCTATTTATACATCAGATGAGTAGTATACCTTGAACGAATTTCTCGCTCGATTCCATCGTTCGTGGAAAGAGACGTTTAAGCAAGGCATATCGAGATTAGATGGAAATTTCAGTTGATTCCTTTATTGCCTAAAGAGTGGCAAGATTGGGTCGTTGCTGTTGCCATTGATTATATCGAGTCTGGTTTTGTTGCTTTTGAGCAAGCTGATTTTTTCAGATTCCTAGTTACCATCAAATTTCAATATTATGTACACTCGAGCCCCCACCTTTTGATTCATTTTTTCCCTATTGCTAAATCTATCTCAGTTGTACATCAGCTTCAGTTGGTCGATAATTTTCCTTCTCCACTTGATGATGATAATGGTGAAAACCTTGAACCCATAGATGTTGATTCTTTTATTCCTGAGCATGATGCTAGTACCTCTACTCTAGAAATAGAGTCTTCTTTATCAAATGCTCAGCTATTTATTCTTGAATTTGATGTAGATCTTATACAATTTGATTATTCTTAAATTGATATTGAGATGCTTCTTATTGACCTAGATTATGCAGTCAGTCTTTTGCATCTCTTGAGATTCCTACATTGTTTCAGTTTGTTCTATTTTTTTATGTTTCCAAGACTTTTCCTTTGGAGATTTGAGAAAAGACTCAAGCTATTTATCGAGACCCCAGGTGTCTCGAGATTTTTGTGTACGAACTCAAGTTGTACTAGTTGTTGGCACAACACAGTTACAACCCTAGATATCGGCCCAATTGCCTTTTGTGATAGCCTTTCGTGGACGGAATGGAAGCTGATAGTTGTAGATCATATCGGATGTGTTTTGCCAGAGATGTCCAAGCATCCGTATACAAAAACCCCAGATGGCAAAGTTTTTCCTTGCTTTTGTAAAAGTCCTTAGAGAGGCAATTTTCTTTCCTTTAATATATATAATCATCCTCTACCCAATTGTTTTATTCCACATCATAATTTTGTGATAAGCAATTGTGAAGATCTTAAAGAACTAAACCTGTTTGTTGATTGAAAACATTTTTCCTGCTTGTGATAAGCAAGATGTGCTGCATTTTGGGTATTCGTTAGCAATGCAGTATGCTACCTAGAAGAAGAAATCTTCATTCTGAAAAAAGAAAGAATAAGAAAGTACAATTCTTTTCAAGATTTACTTGTACTTTCTCACCCTTAAATCAATTGTAGAATTTCAGAGTTTTTCTGTGTTAGATTCTTCATCCTTAATAAGTTGATAACTCAGCTGATGTTAAAGAATGAGTTCGCTTCATTGAGCGACTTTTCAAGTTTTTGGAGAACCCTGATCGAGAATATCTCCTATGTATATCGTTTATGTTGAAAGATCAACAGCTTTCTGGTGGAGATTACGTCAGAAAGTTCTTCCTTCCACGCAATTAGAGAATATTACGTGGGAGGGATTCAAGGAAGAATTATACGAAAAATATATACCTCGGAATTTTGCAAACAGAAAGAGATTTAGTTTACGAGCATGAAACAAAGAAAGAAGATTGTCGCATTATATGATCATGAATTCTGCAAATCAATTCGTTATGTTCTTTATAAGTTGAAAAGATGAGAAGACGTACGTGTTGGTTACCTAAATCGAAGCGTGGGTGACAATCGATCGACTCACGAAGTATGCTTATGTTATTCTGATCTCTATCACGTATGAAGCCGACAATTTAACTCAAGTATACATCCAATAGATGGTAAGTTTGCATGGAATGTTCGTCTTAATTACATCAAGCAGAAATTCCAAGTTACATCTCGTTTTGGACGAGTTTTTAATAAATATGAGTACAAGATTGAATTGTAGTACACCTTTTCATCCGCAATAGATGGTCAATTAAATAAACCATTCAGACGTTAGAAGACAAGATCAGAACAACGATTTATATGGAGTTTTATGAAGTCTTCTACGATAGAAAATATAGATTGTCGTTTTATTAAAACTCATTTGGAGGAAGAAAAGTTCTTGGACCAGAAACGATTAAAGAGATGGTCGTAATCGTACGACAAGTAAAGAAAAGAATCCAAGAAGCTATCGAGATGTATTGAACTGTACGAGATTCTGAGGAAGATTTGGCCAGTCGCCTACAGATTAACATTTCCTTCAAGTTTCGCAATATTTGTAATGTATTTCATGTGTCACAGTTATGAAAATATGTGTTTCAACCAAAATACATTATACATCAAAAGAACAAATGTTGAACATAAGAAGACCTAGATTTCAAGAATCGTGAGATGATAAATACATGCTCAAAGAAGTCTTGATTTCAGAAAATTGAGAATTTCAAAATCTATGCTTTTGTGACATCGGCGTTTGCCGATTAAGCTCGGATTAAGAGAAAAATATTTAAAATGGTTTTTGAGGTAAAAAATATTTTTAATAATTATATTTTGATGTTTATGATACATTATTGAGTTCAAAAGCAGAGATTCAAGTAGAGATTGTTTTATCAGATAATTAGTTTCGATTTCTTGCTATAAAAATGCTATGCATTATTTTATAATATTTATAGTTAATTTCTAAAAGAAAAATGATTTTTTAGCTATTAAAGAAAATGAGAAAGAGAAAAGAAAAGAAATGAGTTTTTAGAAAAAGGATGAATAATCACTTATTTAAGAAAATAAAAAATAAAATAATTATTACATAAGTACATGCATAGAAATATGAACACTACAAGAATTTCGCTAATAGACCACGGGAATACCCATGGTCTATTTCGAAATCGCGTGGTCATAAAGGTGTAGTCTATTACGATGCGGCTATATAGACCGCGGATTTCCGTGGTCTATGACATTATAGACCACGCGGATTTCCCCGTGGTCTATGACATGAATAGACCACGCGCATTTCCCCGTGGTCTATAAGCTGAATAATATATTTTTGTTATTTTATTATTTATTTAATACTTATTTTCATAATTTGAATGCATGTTTACATTAATTAAAATAATAATCCAAAAATAGATATAAAATATTTCTCATAATATTTATATCAAAATCAAGTACACATTTCATAAGCATTCAAAGCGTTATATCCGGAAATTCCCAATCTACATGTATTTTCTAACTAGCTACAAGTATTTTCTAACTAGCTACTAAAATTTATCCAAAATATCCATTCACCATCTTCAACAACAAATATTTTCTAACTAGCTACTAAAATTCATCAAAAAAAAATCAACTTCACCATCTTCAAGCATTTCACCATCTTAGCTTCAACAACATCAATCATCTAACTTGATCTCATCTAGGCCACACTTCTTCATTCGGAGTTCCCAGCAATCTGCATTCATCAAATGTAAGTGTGGTGAGAATAGGTAGGAAAAATGAGGTGGGATAACTACGATTACTATGATCTAAGATGAATGAACCTGAAAATGTGCAGTAGCTGTTGCAGATCAGAGTCTCCAGGAATGTAAATGAGTCTTAGAATTCAAGGATGCACCATATGTAGTTACAACAGATCCATCAAGCATTCCTGAATTAGGTGTTATGACATTCAAAGGACTCAAAAATTCAAATTTAAGGCACAATTTTTATATCTTTAACAACATGCGTTATTTGTTGAAGCTATCCATACCATAAAATACTTTGAGCATACTAGGCATTCATGTGGCTTGCCCTTCTCTAGCCAAAACCAAACAAGATCATGCTCATCCTCTGTTGAGTATTGGGCAGAGAAAAGATAATCACAATCCACAACAGAGGTAAACAAATCACAAAGTCAGAACACATAACAAAGACATACCGCCTTCACCACCAGGGCATCCCACAATTCTTTTGTCATAATAAGACTTAATTACAGCAGGGGCTTCCTACAGCCAAAAAGGTAGATATAGAGATTCTCCTTTGTGTGCATTTTAAGCATTTTAGAGGAAGACAGGAAATATATTAAACATTTTGAAGAAGACAATTGAGTGAAGATACATCATCAATCAATTCTACATAAAAGAATCGCAACACGGCCTTTAACTTACCACAAATGCACAAACGTAGTCGTATGGTTTAGAGAAGTTAAACAATGACCATATTGTAGAGTCTTTACAGAAAGACATTATGTAACTTATGTTAACTATCAATATCATCGATCCAAACTACAAGGAAAGCAATCAAACACTTAACATAAACACTCAACAAACCTCAAGCAAGGAGGCTCTCTCGAGTTGAAGAAACAAAGCTGGAGGAACTAAAATAAGAAAAAAACAGAGATAAAAACACATATAATGGATATGAAACACAAGAGAAATATTATTAGAAGAAATTGTAATTTTTGTGGCCCATCTTCTTAATTTCCATTTCATGCCTTGATGGTGGCTATATGGCTATAACTAGACAATGTACTATACCATAAATAAACATTTCTAAGTGCAGTAGAAATGGTACCAACTTCAAACATGAAACGAACTAGAAAGGAAATTCATAAGAAACAATGCTGACCTTTGACTCCTTGGAGGGGCCGAAGATGTGGCGGCGCATCGGACGGGCCTGGATGCGCATCGGACCGGGGCGAGAGTTCGTAGGCGAATCGCGAGCTTTCTCCACATGATTACGATCCGATGTTGTATTGAGATCTGATAGCGCCTTCGATCGAAAACAATCGGTTTCACTCTCTTGGATTTCTCCAACTGAGAAGATGAAGAAATGGAATGAGAGAGGGAGGGAGAGAGAGAGAGAGACTTTGGCCGAGTAGGGTGGGTTTAGTTTAGGCTTGTAGAGAGAGAGAATATGAAAGAAAATTGTTTTTGTTATGCGCTAATAGACCACGCGGTAAGGGCACCGTGGTCTATTATATGAAAAAAACACTAATAGACCACGCGGTTCTCTAGCCCGTGGTCTATAACCGTTTAAAAATATGGTTATAGACCACGCGTTTCACTATCCACGTTGTCTATGTCATAATAGACCACTTTAGTACTAATATGCGTAGTCTATGACGTGTGGTCTATGAGCAAAATTCTTGTAGTGGAAATAACACTATTCATCCTTCATTTTCCTCCCAAATTTCGTCCACACACACTAGCACACACACAAGATTTTTGAAAATTTCCAAGCCAAAACAGAAAGATCCAACCGTTGAATTTTCGATCCGTCTTCGAAACGAGGTATAATCTCGTCTCTAGAACACATCTACGGATTGAAAAATTTAAAATCATGAGCATATGTATATTTCATATTTTCGATCATTTGGAGAATTAATGAAGGAGAATGTTTTGTTTGATTATTTCTTGATATTATGATAGATTCGTCGTCTACGTATTGTTTAACGTTGAATTTGTGAGGCATATGTTTATTGTTTGGGATTTTGTATAATTTTCGAAAATTTGAGGGGCTTTGATCTTGGATATATGATTTTGAGATGTAATACCCCAAACTTTTAATTAGTGATTAATAAACGATTAAGGTTAAACAGGGCATTGCATCCTTAATAAGAAAGAAAATAGATATGCTTAAGATCTAAATTATATAATTTCACTTAGTAAAATAAAATGTGATCGACAAATGAATTCTAAAATTTTTGAGTAAAAGATTTTGTTTAGAGATTTAAAGTATTATGTAGATTGATTATTTGATCTTAATAATCAAATAAATGCTATGACTATCAAAATATAAAGTTATGTTATTATGTGTGTTACATTTTCATGTTATGTTGTAATAATGAATTCTATGGATATAAGATTAGTATGTTATTAATTTTCCTACTTAAGTGAAGAAAACAAGAAAGAATAAATGGTTTATATATATATATATATATACACAAATAATTACATTAGATACTATATATATATATATATATATATATATATCATGTTGATTAGGAATAAGATAAGTATAGTATGAATGCATTAAATATAGTGAATTCTAGAATGTAATGACTAAGCATGCATTAAATTTAAATTGATGAATAATCATGTATTAAATTAAATAAAAAATGAAATAAGAAATTGCTACATAAATATATCACCTCCTTACTATTCAAACACTTTCAAAATCCTCCAAATCTTTCCCTAAACTCACGACACACACACACTAAAACACACACTTGGATAAAAAAATTTATCAAGCTATTTCTTCCATAATTTCCACTTTCAAGGTTGATTTCAAGTTGAAAGAATGTATAATCCTAACTTTTCTTTAATCTTTGAGCTCAATTATTGTTGTAAACATGTGAAAATATTGATGATATTAGGTTGAAGGATTATGTGCTATTTGGTGAATATTAAGAATATATGGTGATAATTGATGAGTTAGTATGGAATAATGAATTAATTATGGTTTACTTGTAAGATTTGAGTTAAAACTAAAAACCCTAGTTTATGAGCATTGAATTAAAGTGATGATATGTTGATCTTATGTTGAAAGTTTGTTTGAAATTATGTGATTAAGCATGATTAAGTGGATAATTTGAAAGAAAATTTAGCAAAATAAACTTATAAAATATATACATATTTTCGGCAATTTCAAAGAAATTGGGGAAATATTATGTTGATTTTATTATCTTCAATTAGCTTGGTATATGAGTTTAATATGATGATTTAAGCATTATGTGAATTAATTAGAATTTTCTAAGCTAATATGTTGAAAATGGAAAATTTTAGTTTATATGTTTAATCGACATGTTTATGCTAAAGTTGATATATGCTATTGTTATTGTTGTTTAAAGTTAATATATGATAAATAAATGAGAATTTGAAAGAAAGTTGAAGAGAAAATTAATTTATGTATATTAGCAAAGTTTTCAAAAATTTCAAAGAAAAAGGGGAAATTAAAGTTTAATGTTATTCTTTATAAATCTTATGGATTATGAACCTATTTGTAAATAAGGACTAATGAAGCTTAATTAAGAATTTTAGAACTAAGAATGTGAAAAACTAAAGCTTATGTACATATTTATGTTGGAATGAATTCATGTTTTAAATAAGTTATGTTATATGATCTTAATTGATTAGAAATGATTTATAAACCTAAAGTATAATAATAATAAGAAAAATGATATTTCAAGTATGTCGATGGCCTATTACTTGAACGGTAATGAAAAGTTTAAGTTAGGCGATTAATTAAAAAGTTATGTATAAGTAACTTAAGAAAAGAATGTGAATTTAGTTTACTAAAGTATAATTACAAAATAATTATCAATCGTTCCTTTGATACCAATGTAGACTCGTAAGGGTCGAATAAATAGATATGTGAAGAAAGTTTAAAGAATAGAATGATGCAATGACCCGAAAGATTTAGAATTCTTATAGGTGAAAGTTTAGACGAAAGTGTCTAAACAAAACATAAGAGAAGAAAAAGAATGAATAAGAGGAATTCTGTAATATTCCAAAGAAACGAACATACGATTACGGTATTCTAAACCCGTAATTAGGGTTTTGCCGTGTATTATCTTTTTTCGACATCGAATCTTGTGATTTCGATACGATATCGTTATAACGAATTCCTTTTCATAATTCACTAAGGATTGTGAATTTAAGGATTGAAATATTACGAAATGATTCGTCAATATATTTTAACGTCAAACGCGTATCGAACGTCAGCCTTTCATGAAATTTTCTGAACAGTGAAGCTTGGAATCAATTTCTAACTTAATTCCTTTATTAAATGGAATAGATTTATTTAGTAAGTATGAACTTACTACGACCATTTTGAGATGAGTCGACTTTGAACGTTTTGAGACGTTTTGAGCGTCGGCGTCTGAGGCGTTTGAAAATGAGTTTAATGCTCGAAATTATAATAATTAATTTCCTATTATTATTTTATATAATTACAGTATTAATGATTATTAAAATCAATAATTGAGTTATAAAACTCGATAATTCCAATTAATGGAATTCGAAAACCCTAGTTTTCTAAACTATGGTTTTGGCATGAAATGATACCATTAAATTATCATATGATATCTAAACTTTATAATATGATATATATGGATATTATTAAGCATTAAAATCAGTTTTGAACCACAAAATCGAGGGTTTCAGTTTTATAAAATTGAAACCTATTTTTGAAATAGGGTTTTATTGCATAAAATGTGTAATAATTTTATCCTATGCTATTATTTAATATCTAAATCATATATTATGATATATATGTGTATGTTTGATCGAAATGTACATGAGTATCAATAATAGGTGTGATTTACATTTATTTCCTATTTTCTCAAATTCTTATCGGTATTTTAAAATTAAGGATATGTGTTGATTTAATTATTTTTATGGCATGTATTATATATCTATGACCTATACTATGATTAATACATGTATTATGTACAAAATTGAAATAAAATCAGCCCCAACACACCACACATCATTGGCTCTCTCACTCTTCCCCATTCTGAATGATTTTCACTTTTAAAATGCCCAATGCATGGAAAGCTCAATTAACACTCCTTAATCATCACACTCTCCTTCCCAAGGGCTGCATTATTGTGAGAAAGAGAGAGCCGAGTATGAGTGGGAGAGAGGTATAGGATAGAGCCTTCATTCCTTCTCACTCATTCACTCCCAACAATTTTGAACACCAAAATCTCTCCATCTCTCCCATTTCTCCTCTGCAATTTTCGAACAGCCCCTCCCCATTTTCAGAAAAAAATCGAGAGCCTTGCTTCTTCCCCTTCTTCTCATTCCTTCATCGAGTCTAATACCATACCATATCCTTGTGTTTTAACACCATTCCTAAGGTAATACATGGTCTTTAGCTTCGATTTTTACCTCCATTTAATCCAAAAAAATCGAAACTGTTTTAGTATATATGTATAGGTTTCAAAAGTTTTATGTATGTTTATATATGTGTTCTAGTGTTCTTGAAGCATGAGATATGTGTTAATAATGTTCTTGAGGTTTTCATTTTGAAAAATATGAGGAAATGTGTTTAGATGAACATAGGATATGATATATGAAATGGATGAGTATACCTAGCCTATGCATGATTTTCGAAACCATGGTATGTATTGGAAATAATTTTTTGAAAATGATAAAAATATCCTTATGAAGACCGAATGCTCTTGATATGTTTTAGGAATTGATTATTGTTCTATATCATGTTTAGAGTTCATATAAATGATTTAGAAAATTTTGGAAAACCCTAGCTAAAACCTTGTTAATACCGTGAGCTATGTATGAGCATACCTTAATGTATAATTTTTATTTCAAGCTTGTAATAACATATTAATACTTTAGAACCTTGGTTATATGTTCTATGATTTGATTAGAATTTTTGAAAACCAATTGCTATTTTTTAAAAAAAAAAAATACCGTGAGCTTTATAATTTCATAGGTTGGTGTATGATTTTATTTTTGAACATGCAATGGTGTATTGATGCTCTAGTATATTATTTATGCATTGTGTGAAATTATTAGAATTTTTGAAAATCAAATACTATTTTAAATCAAATAAGCTGTCACGACCCCATTCCGGACCAACCCGGACTGGAGGGCGACTAGTACTAGGAGTAGTACTTTAGGGGTTACATGAATAAAATGGAGAAGCGTAACAATAAGCTAACATGCTTGAACAGAATATGAGATGATGTTATATTGTTTTTGAAAAGGTTTAGGCCATCGGACCCCAAAACTTGGCCTGATCCGATGGACCTCAATAGTTTAAAAACATAAAGCGTAAATAAGGGAGTTCAGAGTGTAGCGGATGAAAGTGTGTGAATACATATATGACGATATGCATTCAAGTATAAACCACAAATTCAAGTAAATCGGTCGAGGACACTTGGACTCCTCAACACATTCCCATCATCACTATCGAGCTCAACCCGCACATTTAAAACAAACATGCGGGGCTAAGTACAAGAAATTGCACTTAGTGGACTCATGCCGAAAACATTTGATAGATTTGGATTCTGCCGCCAATATTGAGTAAGTCGCGAGGGTTTTAGTTAAAATGCCTTGTGCTTACCAAATCATTCGTTAAATAAACATAGCTCGGCCGAGCATTTTCTTGGTGTGTATGGTCCGTATCTCATAGTCACAATACATAATAATAATAAATAATAAACGTCGAGAGGGAGGCCTCCCATCTACGACGCCGTGACCGGCCGTAATCCCGTACAGCACACGGTCACTCTCTGAAGCATATGTTAACACGGTATAGTTCCAACCTTCACGCCAATCCTAGCGGGCATTTATCATCCCACAGGACCCGACATTAAAAAGGTGGGTGCTACCACAACAATTGATATAATAGTTCCAACCATCTCCACAGCCTACCGGGCATAACGATAGGATCCATACACAAAACGAAATATTTTTGGCGGTGTAATGCAAGAAACATTTGATAAGCAGTTGTAGTATAAGTCGTAAATAAATTCATTTGGTATGACAAGAAAAGTCGTATTTTTGAAGATAAGAAGCCCACATTTGAGGTAAGAAAGGAAGCCCACGGACTATGGTTCGTTGTAAAAGTCTAGGTTCGTTCGTTCGTCAAAATCCCGTCATTGCGTTTGCGTCCACACCTTCTGGCGAGGCTTTTTATCGTCGCTCAAGTCTCTCGAGACTTTCGAAAACTAAGATAAACTTGATATTTCATATCGATGTGGATGAATTCATAGTGGATTGATGCGTCTCTAATCGTGTCGATTGACTTTTCTGGTTCCTCGAGATCGTTCAACGTATAAGCACGTTTTTCGATATATGGATTTCATTTGTGAAATCTTTTCTTACTAATGATTATCATACTCAATTAGTATATCTTACGCGTCTTGACGTGTTTATAAGCGTATAATCGCACGCGTTTGACTTGAAAAGTCAACGAAGTCGACACCTGGTCAACAAAGTCAACGATTTTGACCTTTTTAAATAGTAAGCCCTTACTATTTTGTTTTATAAATCAATTTGATCGATTTGAAAGCGTAAAGTCCTATTTCTCGATTTATCGTAAATCGAGGACTTATAAATATTTTCGCATTTTAATAACCCTTTTATAAATAAAAAGTGTATTTTGGTTTTTAAAACGTTATATATTGAACGTTTGTCTCAAACATAGCAATCTATGTTTATAAAATTTTGTAAAATTTAAAAACTGTCCAGAATATTAATTTAGTAAATTTTCATTAATAAACTGTTTTAAAAAGGATTTTAAAATCCTTATTAATTATCGATAATTCCGATAATTAACTTAAAAATGTCAATTGACCTTTGAAAAATTTTCTAAATTCATATAGTGCATTATTATACACTATGGTCCAGAATATGAATTTATGAAATTCATATAATACTGTTTGCTATTTATTTATATATATACATATATATATTTTCGGTAATTTCAAATAAATAGGGAATAATTATCCAAAAATTCCCAAAATTGATATATACTTAGTATAATATTCCAACATCAGTATATAGCATTAATATAACCCATAGTTCATCAAGCATTCATTTAATAATATATAGTAATTATCTACGGTAATTACAAGATAATTACCAAATAAATAGCAAACAATTTCTAAAAATTCTAAATAAATTCCAACATCATTAAACATTATATTATAACATTGTAACATCATAACATCAACCAAAATAATTTAAATCGTCACCATATGAGCTTGTAATGCTCTCGGCTTTTTCGATTTAATTTAGTATTTGGTTTTCAAAAATTCCAATAATTATATACTATGTCTATACACTATAGTATATTAATATAACATCATATAATCATCAAGAACTAATTAAATCATCACCTCATAAGCTTGTAAGCTTTCGGCTTATTTGATTTAAATAGGTAAATGATTTCCAAAAATTCTAATTAATTCACACAATGCATAAATAATATACTAAAGCATTAAAACACCATTACATGTTCAAAAATAAAATCATACATCAACATATATCATCACAATGCTCTCGGCCCTCTTGAAATAAATAGCAATTGATTTTCAAAAATCCTAATTAAATCATATAACATATAATCAATACATTAAAGCATTAATATGTCATTATATGATTAAAATAAAATTTATACACCATGGTATTTATTTAAGTAGCTCACGGTATTTTTAAAATAAATAGCTAGGGTTTTCCAAAAATTTTAATTAACCTACCATAGCCTTAAATCATAACATACATCAATATTTCATCATTAAAATGTTCGAAAATAATCGGTCATCACATATGCATTTTAATATCTTGAAAATTATTTTGAACATGTTCTATGGTTCAAAATTGTATGTACATGCTAGATCCATTCAAAATTAAATAAACAATACCATATGCTTATTCTAACATATATTCACATACTTGGAAATATAAATCATCAAGAACAATATATCTCATGCTCTAGAACATTAAAACATACATATACATACATATAGCATTCGAACACAAATACATATATATATATAAAACAGTTTCGATTTTCATGAATAAATGGAGGATGAAATCGGTGCTAAGGACCGTGTATTACCTTAGATATGATATAGGTTCACAAGAAACAATATAGTATCAAGTTGGGAGAAGAAATGAGGAAAAAGAGAAGAAAGGCTGTTCGAAAATGGAGAGAGGCTCTCGAATTTTTTTTTTTTTGCTGCAGATTTTGAGAGAGTGGAGAGGAAATGAGGTTGTAGTGTTTTGTGATGGTAGTATAATGAGAGGCATGGGGAGAGGCTCCCCTATACTCCTTTCTCTCAACCTACACGGCTGCACACACAGCACCAATAGGAGTAGTGTAGTAAAAATGATGAGTGTAGTTATCATTGGCTAGGTGTGCATGTATTGGTCCTGATAAAGGTGGAGTGCATGCCTTTGTTCGGGTGATGATGGGCGGCTATGGGGGTTCAAGGCTGATTTTAATTTTTTTTATTACACCATAATACATTATAATTATATTACATGGTTCATAGGTATATAACACAAGCCATTAAAATAATTAAACCAAGCATATACTATTATTTCGAAAATACCGATAGAAAATTAGGAAAATATGAATAAAATACAAATTACACCCATTATTGATACTCATGTCATTTTCGATCCAAATATACACATATACATCATAATATATGATTTAGATATTGAATAATATCATAGGATAAAATTATAGCATTAATTCATGCATATGAAACCCTAATTTCGAAAATTAGGTTTCGAAAATTATAATTGTGCAGAATCGAGTTTTAATGCTCCAAAAACTGATTTCATAGCTTAATAACACTCATACATATCATATTATAAAGTTTAGATACCATATGATAATTTAATAGTGTCATTCCATGTGAAAACCAAAGTTTATAAACTTAGGGTTTTGAAAATTTCAATATCAAATTATCAATTTTAATAACTGAAAATTCGGTTTTAATAATTAATAATACTGAATTTATATAAAATATTAATAGGAAATTAATTATTATAATTTCTGAGCATTAAACTCAATTTACAAAACGTCTCAGACGTTGGCGTTAACGTCTCAAACGTTCAAAATCGACTCATCTCAAAATGGTCGCGATGTTCGTGCTTACTAATTAAATATATTCCTTTTAATAAAGGAATTAAGATGGAAATTAATTCCAAGCTTCCTTTGCTCGTAAAATTTCATGAAAAGTCGACGTTCGATCTGCGGTTGACGTTAAAATATATTGACGAATCATTTCGTAATATTTCATTCCTTTAATTCACAATCCTTAGTGAATTTATGAAAGGAATTCGTTATAACGATATCGTATCGAAATCACAAGATTCGATGTCGTAAAAAGATAATATACGGCAAAACCCTAATTACGGGTTTAGAAAACCGTAATCGTATATTCGTTTCTTTGGAATATTACATTCCACCCCCCTTACGAAAAATTTCGTCCCGAAATTTGTATACCTTTAGAAAAATAGATCGGGGTATTTTTCTCTCATTGCTTCTTCAAGCTCCCGTGAGCTTCTTCTCGTCCGTGGTGTCTCCACAAAGACTTTGACTAACGGAATCGACTTGCTCGTAGTTGTTGGACTTTGTGGTCAGTATGGCTGCGGTTCTTCCTTATAGTTCATGTCGGCTCGGGATCACGTCGTCTTGGCGAATCACGTGCTTTGGGTCGTGAGCGTATTTTAAATCATGCGAGGCGTGAAAACATTATGGACATTCCCTAGGTTTGGCGGAAGAGCCAACCTATAAGCTCTTGGACCTATCCTTTCTAGGATCTCATAAGGTCTATGAAGCGGGGTCTAAGCTTTCCTTCGGGCCAAACACGACAATCCTTTCGATGGAGACCTTAAGAAATACTTTATCTCCATCCTCAAGCGTAGCTTTCGGATCTCACGCGTATCGGTAAGATTTACATCATCTGAGCCTCTTTTATCCTCGTCCTAATTTGTCGAGCGATTTCGATCATTTCGTTCACGCATCGAGCCCTATGACTTTTCTCTCACGAACTTCATCCCAATAAAGTGGTGATCTACACTTCTTGCCATCTGAGGCTTCGTGTGGGGCCATGCCGATCGTCGCTTGATAAGCTGTTGTTGTAAGCAAATTGATCGAGGTAAAATATCTTCCCATTTTGCACCTCGATCCAAAATTACGTTCTAAGCATATCTTCTAGCGTTTGGATCGTTCTCTCCATTGTCCATCGGTTTGTGGGTGGAATCTTTGTCTTGAAGTTTAATCTGCACCATTCTCTTTGTAAGCTAATCCGAATCGGATGTGAACTTGGAGTCTCGATCGGAGGTAATAGATTTTGGCACTCCATGTAGTCGTACAATTTCCTTAACGTCTGGTGGGCGACTTATCGGATCCATAAGTGCTTTGAATAGGTGAAAGTGAGCACTTTTGGTAAGTCTATCCACATTACCCATATGGCCGTGTTTCCTCTTCTCGATTTGGGTAAGCTTGTAACGAAATCCATCGTTATATCGTCCCACTTCCATTCGGGATTTCTAACGGTTGTAACTTCCCGTAGAATCGTTGGTGTAGTGCCTTCACTTGTTGACAAACAAGACAACAGTTCTCGAAAAGAAGCTATGTCTCGTTTCATGCCTTCCCATCAAAATTTTTCCTTCGGTCTGGTACATCTTAGTCTTGCTGGGTGGGCGGTGTATGGCGTGTCGTGAGCCTCACTCATGATTTCGTTACGAAGCTCTGCGTCGTCGAGCGCATATCCTACCTTGAAACAATAAGGCGTTATCCGGCGCCTCTTGAAATTCTTGAATCCTTGGACCTTAGTCTTTCTGGATCTTTTCAACTTTTCCTCAATCCTTTGTCTCTCGACAATTCTTGTTCTTAGATCGGATGTCGGTGTGAGTGTAGCGATCTGACTCCAATTGTCTCGGTGGTTCCACCAATTCAATCTTCATTCTACCAAACTCTTCAACGAGTTTTCCTCTTGTACAAAGAGACATCCTAACTTGGTATGGCTCTTACGACTCAGCGTCACCTACTACATTCGCTTTGCCGGTGATAGTTAATACCGGTCGTAATCTTTTACCGGTTCAAGCCATCTTCTTTGTCTCATATTCAGATCTCTTTGTTCGAAGAAATACTTGAAACTCTTATGATCCGTGAAGATCTCACATCTCACACCGTAGAGATGGTGTCTCCAAATTTTAGGGCATGAACTACATTTGCTAATTCCAAATCGTGGGTTGGGTAGTTCGGTTCGTGGGAATCCGAGTTGTCGGGATCGTAGCTATCACTTTTCCTTCTTGCATCAAACACAACCCAGTCCGGTCTTAGATGCGTCGGTATAGACCACATACCCTTGTCCGCTCGGGCTGCTAGAACCGGTGCCTTGGTCAATTTTTCTTTGAGTATTTGAAAACTTCGTCTCGCACTCATCGACCAATTGAACTTGATTCCCTTCCGGAGTAGCTGGGTTATTGGCCTTGCAATCTTGGAGAATCCTTCGATGAATCTCCTATAGTAACCAGCTAATCCTAGGAAACTTCTGATTTCGTGCTGTGTTCTTGGTGATTTCCATTCTTGCGGCCTCTACTTTGGTGGATCTACTTTTATGCCTTGTTGAGACACGATGTGTCCAAGGAACATAACTTCCTTCACCAAAACTTCGCATTTGCTAAACTTAGCAAAGAGTCTTTCATTTCTCAAGGTTTGCAAAACCGTCCGTAGATGTTCCTTATGATCCTCTTCGTTCTTTGAGTAGATAAGGATATCATCTATGAAGACCAAAACGAATTTATCCAGAAATGGATGAAATACTCTGTTCATGAGGTCCATGAATACGGCTGGTGCATTGGTTAATCCGAATGGCATAACTATGAATTCATAGTGGCCATATCACGGTTCGAATGCGATCTTAGGTACATCCTCGGACCGTATTTTCGGTGATGGTATCGACTTAAGATCAATTTTAGAGAATACACCCGCTCTCGCAATTGATCAAACAGTCATCAATTACGGGTAAAGGTATTTGTTCTTTAGTGTCATCTTATTTAGCTCCTATAATCGATGCACATCCTCAAAGAACCATCCTTTTCTTAACAAACAAAGCAGCGCTCCCAAGGTGAAACACTCGGCCTAATAAATCCTAGATCCAAAAGCTCTTGGTTGGATTTTCACTCTTCTAGCTCCTTCTGGCCATCCTATAGGGCGCCCGACACTGGGGCTGATCCCGGCTCCAAGTCGATGGTAAACTCTAGTTGTCTATCGGGAGGCGCCCTGGTAGATTCTCGGAAAATCGTCCAAAAATTCTTGGGCGACTTCATGTCTTCTACCCGCTCGGTTTATCCTCATCGTTTAAATAAACAAGGAATGCATGGCATCCCTTCGGTTCATCATCCTCCTAGCTTGTAGTCTCGATACTATCGGAATCCTCCTTCCCATGCCGATTAGTGAAAATCGTAGCTTCTTGTCGAGGAAAGTGAAACGAAATTTTCCTTTCCTTCAGAGAATCGTGGAGTGATTCTTAGCTAACCAGATCCATTCCGAGGATTATGTCACATCATCCATGGGTATTATGTTTAGGTCGTTAGCCAGAACCTTAAGTGATCCTAATGTCAACTCTAGGTTCGAGCAAAAGTGGGTAACGGTCATAATCCCTCCTATAGGCGATGAGATTCTCATATCCTGGCTTGATTTTTCAGACCTAAGGCCCGACATTTCTCGCATGATTACGCAATAAAAGAATGCGAAGCACCCGTATCGAACAATACTATAACAGGTAGGTTGAGTAGAACTCCCATACCTGCCAAGTTTCCTTGGTTTTGTTCGTTCTGCCTCCTATGCAGGCGTAGGCCTAACTGAGCCGGGCCGAGGTGACGGGCGCCGGTCTGGCTGATTTGGCGGTTGTTACTGGCGGTTGCTTGCCGCTTGGCGTTAACACGGTGGTTGTCGCCCGCTGTTGTTAGGGCGGTGGTACGCCATCGCGTTGCGGGATTTGTTGCTGTTGCACGCCATTGGAGTTGTTGTTGAGGTTGGGGCTGTTGCCATTGAAGTTGAGGGGGTTGGGGCTGAAACTGCGGTGGTTGGGTTGGTTGTATAGCCCTAATGGTGAGCATTGCCGGTTGGTTCGGTCTTACATCCAGCGTGATCTTGGGCAATTGTTGGCGTAATGCCCGTTGCCCGCATTTATAACAGCTCACCACGTTTGCCATGCACACCCCTTGTGTGTCCTATGGCATCGAGGGCATTGAGTGTCCTCGACGGTTCATGTGGTCCCTTGCTTGGCGGAGCATAAAGTCGCTCTTCCATCTTGTCCACAATGGCCGCGTCTCCTTGCCACGGGCGCTTGTGACTTAGTCCCCAAAGTTCCCACTTGTTATTCCGCGGTTGGGTTCCCATTTCCCTTTCCTCTATCGATTGCATTGTGTGGTGAGACGCCACCGACTTATTTTCGGTCATGGCGCCTCTATATCTAAAGCTCGTGCGAGAGCTTCATGTAGAGACAGTCTCCATGGTGGCAAGAGACATCGTATCTCCATTCTTAGCCACGCTACGAACTTTTCGACATTATCAAGTCGGTGTCCACCGATTCGTGCATATCTCGACATCTCGAAGGTGCGATCATAGTCGGTCACGATCGTCCTTTCTTGTTTTAGCGGAAAAATTCGCTCCTTCTTCCTCTTATAGCTTTTGGGATGTACTTCTCATACAGCCCCTCTTGAAATCCTCCCACGAGAATTCTTCAAGCCGCCACCGTGAAAGTCTTCTTTCGGCCTCCCACCGTGTCACCGGTCTATCACCGAAGGTAACACACGACAACCTTTCACATGCCGTGCATCTTAAGAAGGTAAAGATCCGTTCGATGGCCCTAACCCATTGTTCGGCTTCTTCCTGCTACCTTTCCGTTAAAGCAGGAGGTTCTCTTAGAAACATTTCTTCGATTCGGCGATCGGGTTGTGGTGGAGGTGGTGGTTGGGAATTTCTTCGGCTCTTGCTCGGGATCCTACCCTTCCTCTTGGCCTTCCCGACCTCGACCTCGGGTTCTTGCTCCGGATTCCTTCTGGAGGCATCTTTGCTATAGAAAGCAGTAATCATTAGCACTTATTCTTTTCACGACTCAACATACACCAACGCTTATGGCTTTCTTGTAAAACGATTCCAAGCAGAATATCATTCTTAACAAACATAACTTGCCATAAAAAGCCCTATTAGGGTCATGTGTATATATATCAAAATTTTACGCCATAGGCGGGGCGTTCAAAACCAACGTTATACAAAAGAGAAAATAAAACAAGTCCCGCCCACACGGCCTTCCAAAAGCTAAGGTTCTAAGTTCAACACTAAAGATTAAACATAGGAAAAGGAAAACAACGAGCTTAAGCACAAAAATCTCTTTAAGCTTCGCCGTGGTCTACATCATGCGTCCTCCCACCGTCCGTCCTCCTCGGGATCTTCCTCCTCCTGAGTCGTCCCGCCGTCGAAATGTCCATGTGGGGCGGTCCCACGGATGGACCGGCTCCATCGCTTTCACCATCGGTATGTCTCGCAGGGGTTAAGAGCATTCGTTGCGGCCACCCGATGCTCGTAGTCATGGCGGATCGGGTCAGAACCACTGCGACATCTGTTACTCTCATCCGTGTTGTCCAGGTGAAAGTGCTCGACTAGTGGTATGGCTGGGACCATAGGTGGTGGAGGTGGTCTTGGTGGGCGTCACGGGTGTCCGACGGTGAGGGTGGAAATACCGCTCTCCCAAGGCTCAGGCGTCTTGCCTCTCTAAGCGAGCGTGCTTTCCCACAAAGGAAAGGAGGCACGATCGGGTCAATCTGCCTCGGAACCTCAGTAAAGCCACTCTGCGACTCATCCCGCCAGTATACTCTCGGGAGGAGGTAGGGTCCTCTCGGTGCTGCCCAGTAAATCTTTGTATCGTAAGTCGGTGACTCACGAACACAGGCGGATCTCCCACCAAGTCGTAGCTGCCCATCGCCCGGTAGATGTAATCTCCCGATATCTCTCGAGCATACCCATCCCAGGTGCAGGGGAGTATCGCTAGAAGGCGCTGGATGCCGTCATAATCAGTCACGCCGTGAGCTCGGGCGTCTCTCCAAAGACGGAGATAATATGCCAAGAACTCACCCAAGTCTTCCCCAGCGCACATCCAACTGGAGCGATATATACTCACCTCCTCCTCTGGGGTGGGGTGTGGTCCAATCCTCCTCCTCGCGAGATATCTCAACCCCTCCATCTGTCACGAATAAAACTAACATAAGTCAACTATCGTCATCGCATAAGCAGGCAAGGATATCTTAAGCGTAGCGTTGAAGCAACTAGATAAGGTCAAGCAAGTCTATAAGGTAGGCAACAAACATCATACTGCACAATACTCACCACAACTTACCTTCTTAGTCTTACCCAAACGTATACATAAGCCAACAACATCTTAATATAAGCTATGAGATCCTTATTCTATACCAAACACTCGAACTAGAGTTCAACGGACTCTATCGTATTCTGGAGGCAGAATTAAGATTCTGTTCTTCATAACAAATGAAGATCAGTGCTTTAGGAGTACGCAGGTGAAAACCATGCGTAAATCAGAGTCCTAACGAGAGAGATCTAGCTAAAACAAATCTACTGCGCAGTGCAGGAAATTTGCGCGATCGTGCCAAATTGCAAAACGAGACGTATGTCGACGTAATACGTCTACCATCTTCAGGTCTTTAAGTTGAGGCTGAACATTCTGAAGCCGTAAGTGGCATCCATTTTGTGTTGATGCTCACTCATGTCGAAGTAGTGATGGAGTGCCGACGTCATTCAGCTTAAAGGTTGAGGTTGTCCTCGTCCATCCTTCTCGCTCGTCTTCCGTCGTTCGTGCCCAAGGGTATCGTTACTTTCATTCTTCCTATCGTTCTTTCGTTCGCATAAGGAAAAGAAGTTCGTACTTCTATGTTCTTTCACGATACGTGAACATGCTCCTTAGAGTCTAAGTTCGTCTTATGATAACATATCGTTCATCATAAATAAAATTTTGAAAGTTGGAAAGATGTTTTAAATTTGGAAATTTTTTGGAAATACGATTTCAACATAGCAATCATAATCAACTTATATGCATATCAAAAATGGATTCATTCATCCCATGTTGATCATTCAACTAGTACCACCGTGTACTTTCATATCAATACTCGAGTATTGCAATAGTTCAACTAAAAGTATTTTGGAAAAAAATTTCTTGCTCAACTTTCATTTTCATCATAAAAATTTTCATAATAATCAAATCCTTCAAAAGTCCATCCAATTTTTCAATCATGTAAAAATTTCCATTTCATGAGTTTGAGAAAGGAATGCAGTTACCTTTTTCCCGGTTGAGCTCGATGTGATGGAGTGTTGAGGGAGTCGGTTGGTTTCTAGAAGTCCGACTCGATCTGACTTAGAATAAAAAGAATTTGGGTTTTCAAAGAGCAAAAATGCTCGATACCACTGTTCACGACCCCATTCGGACCAACCCGATTTGGAGGCGACTAGTACTAGGAGTAGTACTTTAGGGGTTACATGAATAAAATGGAGAAGCGTAACAATAAGCTAACATGCTTGAGCATGAATATGAGATGATGTTATATTTTTTGAAAAGTTTTGAGCCATCGACCCCAAACTTGGCACGATCCGATGGACCTCAATAGTTTAAAACATAAAGCGTAAATAAGGAGTTCGAGTGTAGCGGAAAGTGTGAATACATATATGACGATATGCATTGAAGTATAAACCACAAATTGAGTAAATCGGTCGAGGACACTTGGACTCCTCAACACATTCCCCATCATCATCCATCGAGCTCAACTGCACATTTAAAACAAACATGCGGGGGCTAAGTACAAGAAATTGCACTTAGTGGACTCGTGCGAAAACATTTGATAAATTTGGATTCTGCGCCGCCATATTGAGTAAGTCGCGAGGTTTTAGTTAAAATGTCTTGTGCTTACCAAATCATTCGGTTAAGTAAACATAGCTCGGCCGAGCATTTTCTTGGTGTGTATGGTCCGTATCTCATAGTCACAATACATAATAATAATAAATAATAAGCGTCGAGAGGAGGCCTCCCATCTACGACGCCGTGACCGCCGTAATCCGTCACCTACACATCGCTCTCTGCAAGCATATGTTAACACACAGATAGTTCCACCTTCACGCCAATCCTAGCGGGCATTTATCATCCGGCACGGACCCGACATTAAAAGGTTGGGTGCTACCACAACAATTGATATAATAGTTCCAACCATCTCCACAGCCCTACCCGGCATAACGAGATAGGATCCATACACAAACGAAATATTTTGGCGGTGTAATGCAAGAAACATTTGATAAGCAGTTGTAGTATAAGTCTTTGTAAATAAATTCATTTGGTATGATGATGAAAGTCATATTTTGAAGATAAAAGCCCATATTTTGAGGTAAAAGGAAGCCCACCGACTATGGTTCGTTGTAAAAGTCCTGGGTTAGATTCGTTCGTCAAAATCCGTCATTAGTTTGCGTCCACACCTTTCTGAAAAAGGCTTTAGTGCGTCGCTCAAGTCTCGAGACTTTGAAAACTAAGATAAACTTGATATTTCATATCGATGTAGTGAATTCCTTAGTGGATTGATGCGTCTCTGTCGTATCGATTGACTTTTCTGGCCCTCGAGATACGTTCAACGATATAAGTACATTTTCGATATATGGATTTCATTTGTGAAATCTTTTCTTACTAATAATTATCATACTCAATTAGTATATCTTATGCGTCTTGACGTATTTATAAGCGTATAATCGTGCGTTTGACTTGAAAAGTCAACGAAGTCAACACCGTCGACAAAGTCAACGATTTTGACCTTTTTAAATAGTAAGCCCTTACTATTTTGTTTTATAAATCGAATTTGATCGATTTGAAAACGTAAAGTCCTATTTCTCGATTTATCTGTAAATCAAGGACTTATAAATATTTTCGCATTTTTAATAACCCTTTTTATAAATAAAAAGTGTATTTTGGTTTTTAAAACATTATATATTGAACGTTTGTCTCAAACATAGCAATCTATGTTTATAAAATTTTGTAAAATTTAAAAACTGTCCAGAATATTAATTTAATAAATTTTCATTAATAAACTGTTTTAAAAAGGATTTTAAAATCCTTATTAATTATCGATAATTCCGATAATTAACTTAAAAATGTCAATTGACCTTTGAAAAATTTTCTAAATTCATATAGTGCATTATTATACACTATGGTCCAGAATATGAATTTATGAAATTCATATAATCTTGTTGCTATTTATTTATATATATACATATATATATTTTGGTAATTTCAAATAAATAGGAATAATTATCCAAAATTCCCAAAATTGATATATACTTAGTATAATATTCCAACATCAGTATATAGCATTAATATAACCCATAGTTCATCAAGCATTCATTTAATAATATATAGTAATTATCTACGGTAATTACAAGATAATTACCAAATAAATAGCAAACAATTTCTAAAAATTCTAAATAAATTCCAACATCATTAAACATTATATTATAACATTTTAACATCATAACATCAACCAAAATAATTTAAATCGTCACCATATGAGCTTGTAATGCTCTCGACTTTTCGATTTAATTTAGTATTTGTTTTCAAAAATTCAATAATTATATACTATATCATACACTATAGTATATTAATATAACATCATATAATCATCAAGAACTAATTAAATCATCACCTCATAAGCATGTAAGCTTTAGCTTATTTGATTTAAATAGGTAAATGATTTCAAAAATTCTAATTAATTCACACAATGCATAAATAATATACTAAAGCATTAAAACACCATTACATGTTCAAAAATAAAATCATACATCAACATATATCATCACAATGCTCTCGGCCTCTTGAAATAAATAGCAATTGATTTTCAAAAATCCTAATTAAATCATATAACATATAATCAATACATTAAAGCATTAATATGTCATTATATGATTAAAATAAAATTTATACACCATGGTATTTATTTAAGTAGCTCACGGTATTTTTAAAATAAATAGCTAGGGTTTTCCAAAAATTTTAATTAACCTACCATAGCCTTAAATCATAACATACATCAATATTTCATCATTAAAATGTTCAAGAAATAATCGGTCATCACATATGCATTTTTAATATCTTGAAAAATTATTTTGAACATGTTCTATGGTTCGAAAATTGTATGTACATGCTAGATCCATTCAAAAATTAAATAAACAATACCATATGCTTATTCTAACATATATTCACATACTTGGAAATATAAATCATCAAGAACAATATATCTCATGCTCTAGAACATTAAAACATACATATACATACATATAGCATTCGAACACAAATACATATATATATATAAAAGCAGTTTGATTTTCATGAATAAATGGAGGATGAAATCGGTTGCTAAGGACCGTGTATTACCTTAGATATGATATAGGTTCACAAGAAACAATATAGTATCAAGTTGGGAGAAGAAATGAGGAAAAAGAGAAGAAAGGCTGTTCGAAAATGGAGAGAGGCTCTCGAATTTTTTTTTTTTTGCTGCAGATTTTGAGAGAGTGGAGAGGAAATGAGGTTGTAGTGTTTTGTGATGGTAGTATAATGAGAGGCATGGGGAGAGGCTCCCCTATACTCCTTTCTCTCAACCTACACGGCTGCACACACAGCACCAATAGGAGTAGTGTAGTAAAAATGATGAGAGTGTAGTTATCATTGGCTAGGTGTGCATGTATTGGTCACAATAAAAGGTGGAGTGCATGCCTTTGTTCGGGTGATGATGGGCGACGGCTATGGGGGGTTCCAAGGCTGATTTTAATTTTTTTTATTACACCATAATACATTATAATTATATTACATGGTTCATAGGTATATAACACAAGCCATTAAAATAATTAAACCAAGCATATACTATTATTTCGAAAATCTGATAGAAAATTAGGAAAATAGGAATAAAATACAAATTACACCCATTATTGATACTCATGTCATTTTCGATCCAAATATACACATATACATCATAATATATGATTTAGATATTGAATAATATCATAGGATAAAATTATAGCATTAATTCATGCATATGAAACCCTAATTTCGAAAATTAGGTTTCGAAAATTATAATTGTGCAGAATCGAGTTTTAATTCTCCAAAAACTGATTTCATAGCTTAATAACACTCATACATATCATATTATAAAGTTTAGATACCATATGATAATTTAATAGTGTCATTCCATGTGAAAAACCAAAGTTTATAAACTTAGGGTTTTTGAAAATTTCAATATCAAATTATCGAATTTTAATAACTGAAAATTCGGTTTTAATAATTAATAATACTGAATTTATATAAAATATTAATAGGAAATTAATTATTATAATTTCCCGAGCATTAAACTCAATTTACAAAACGTCTCTCAGACGCCGACGTCAAAACGTCTCAAAACGCTCAAAATCGACTCATCTCAAAATGGTCGATGAAGTTCGTACTTACTAATTAAATATATTACTTTTAATAAAGGAATTAAGATGGAAATTAATTCCAAGCTTCACCGCTCGAAAATTTCATGAAAAGGCATTCGATCGCGGTTGACGTTAAAATATATCGACTAATCATTTCGTAATATTTCATTCCTTTAATTCACAATCCTTAGTGAATTTATGAAAGGAATTAAGTTATAACGATATCGTATCGAAATCACAAGATTCGATGTCGTAAAAAGATAATATCTGAAAACCACAATTACGGGTTTAGAAAACCGTAATCGTATATTCGTTTCTTTGGAATATTACATAAGCCGTGAGCTTTGTGCTCTTGAAGGTGATGATTTAATTAGTTTTGATAAATATTATGATGTTATATTAGTATGCTATAGTGTATAAACATAGTATATAATTGTTGGAATTTTGAAAATCAAATAACATATTGAATCGAAAAAGCGAGAGCTATTGAGCTCCATATGGTGATGATTCAAATGTTTTTGGTTGATGTTATGATGTTACAATGTTATAATATAATGTTTAATCATGTTGGAATTTATTTGGAATTTTAGAAATTATTTGCTAATTATTCGGTAATTATCAAGTTATTACCATGAATAATTGCTATATATTATTAAATGAATGGTTATGGTGAACTATAGGTTATATTGGTGATGTATATTGATGTTGGGATATTATACTAGGTATATATCAATTTTGGGAATTTTTGGATAATTATTCCCTAATTATTGAAATTACCGTAAATGTATATATGTATATATAAATAAATAGCAAATAATATCATATGAATTTTATAAATTCATATTCTGGACCATAGTGTATAATAATGCACTATATTAATTTAGAAAATTTTCAAAAGTCATTTGACATTTTTAAATTAATTATCGAGTTTTCGATAATTAATAAGGATTTTTAAATCCTTTTTAAATCAGTTTATTAATAAAATATTTGATAAATAAATATTCTGGACAGATTTAAATGTTACAAAATTTTATAAACATAGATTGCTATGTTTAAGACGAACGTTCATTTTATAACGTTTTATAAACCAAAATACGCTTTTTTATTTATAAAAAGGTTTATTTAATGCGAAATTATTTATAAGTCCTTGATTTACGTGATAAATCGAAAAATAGGACTTTACATTTTCAAATCGATCAAATTCGATTTATAAAACAAAATAGTAAGAGCTTATTATTTAAAAGTCAAAATCATTGACTTTGTTGACCAGTGTTGACTTCGTTGACTTTTCAAGTCAAACGTACGATTTCTGATTGTAAATGCGTCGACGCGCGTAAAATATACTAATTGAGTATGATACCTCATTAGTAAGAAAAGATTTCACAAATGAAATCCATATATCGAAAACGCATTTATATCGTTGAGCGTCTCGAGCGAGAAAATTGAATCAGATACGTGTTAGAGGCGTATTGAATTCATTAAGAATTCGATCTACATCGATATGAAATATCGAAGTTTATCTTAGCTTTGAAGTCTCGAGAGACTTGCTTAGCGACGTACTAAAGCCTCGCTTTTCGAAAAGGTGTGGACGCAAACGCAATGACGGGATTTTGACGAAGCGAACGAACTGGGACTTTTTACAATGAACCATAGTCCGGTGGGCTTTATCTTTAAAATGTGGGCCTTTTCTTACCCCACTAAAATGTGACTTTCTTGTTATTTCAAATGAGTTTATTTACAAGACTTATACTACAACCTGCTTAACAAATGTTTTACTTGCATTACACCGCCAAAAATATTTCGCTTTATGTATGGATCCTATCTGTTATGCGGGTAGGGCTATGGAGATGGTTGGAACTATTATATCAATTGTTGTGGTAGCATCCAACCTTTTAATGTCGGGTCCCGTGCGGATGATAAATGCCCAGCTAGGATTGGCGTGAAGGTTGGAACTATACTGTTGTGTTAACATACGCTTCGCAGAGCGATGTCTTTGTCAGACGGATTACGGCGGTCACGGCGTCGTAGATGGGAGGCCTCCTCTCGACGCTTATTATTTATTATTATGTATCAGTGACTATGAGATACGGACCATACACACCAAGAAAATGTCCGCCGGCTATGTTTACGAACCGAAATGATTTGGTAAGCCTGAAGGCATTTTAACTAAAACCACGTGACTTACTCGATATTGGCGGCGTAATCCAAATATTATCAAATGTTTTCGGCATAAGTCCACCGAGTACAATTTCTTGTACTTAGCCCCGCATGTTTGTTTTAAATGTGCGGTTGAGCTTGATGGTGATGATGGGGAATGTGTTGAGGAGTCCAAAGTCCTCGACCGATTTACTTGAATTTGTGGGTTATACCTTGAATGCATATCGTCATATATGTATTCACACACTTCCGCTTGCTATACTCGAACTCCTTTATTTATGCCTTATGTTTACAAACTATCGAGGTCCATCGGATCAGGCCAAGTTTTGGGGTCCGATGGCCTAAACCTTTTCAAAAACATTATGACATCATCTCATATTCTGCTCAAGCATGTTAGTTTATTTTTATGCATCTTTATTTTATCCATGTAACCCCTAAAATACTACTCCTAGTATTAGTCGCCCTCCAGTCCGGGTTGGTCCGGAGTGGGGTCGTGACAAATTCATATGTATTTGATGATGAGAAATGCCCTTTATGTGAGTACTGATATTATCGAATAATCAAAGGTACATCGAAAAAGGGCAAGGCGATTAAAGAGGAAGAAGAAGAAGAAGAAGAGAAATGGAAGTTTATTAAACTTATCGAGTAAAGTCAACAGGTGGGCTTTCTAACAAACTATAGCACGTGCTAAATTTTATTATTTCATTATATGTTGCATGACATTTGAAAATTTATTGACTTGCCGAATGTTTGAGCATGAGCATGATACATTACCTATCCACGGAAAAGAAAAAAGGAAAAGAAAGAAAGAAAAGAAAGAAAGAAAGAAAGAAAAGAAAGAAAGAAAGAATGAAAGAAAGTATGTACCGATGTCGGGTAAGGACCTTCGGGTCAAGGTGTGTTTGAGAAGGAGGCCTACTTCTCAACAAAAAGAAAGTACGTGGATATGGGAAGAGAAAGATGTCTGCAGACAAAGATCATGCATATGCATTGTTTTAATACTATGAAAATGAAAGCAAGTAAGTGTTTATTATGAAAAGCATGCACATGTTTTTCACTAAAACCCCTGTGTATTGCAAAGTTACGGCAAGTCAATCCTATAGCTCTAAGAGCAAAGTTTTAAATATTTTCGGCATGTGTCCACTGAGTACTTATGTACTCACGCCCTGCATGTATTTCTAAACATGCAGGTTGAGCTGAGATCGTGGAGATGGAATTGGAAGAATGAACACTATGGTCGTCGTGGTTTATGGTTTCCGTCATATATGTTGGAAATATCTCTTATCACTCCGTTTGTTTCATATGTTTGGTTGTGGTTGTTGAGATTGGACTCCTTGAAATCATTTGATGTTGGAAATTATTTTGGTATTGGTTGGTAGTCGTGAATTGGAGTCGAACTCCTTAATATCTTTCGTTATTCGAATGGGAAATGGTTTGATCGTTATTGTAATGGATATTTGAGAATGTTAGAGTCGAATTTGTTATGATATTATGTTGTTGGAAGTTTATCTCGAACCTATGTAGATGCCTACTTCGTCTTGTGGTTGCCTGAAACTGTAATAACCCGAAAAATTTAAAACTTTTATTAGTGATGCTTAAACCAATTATTTGTAGTGCTTAGACCTTAATTATGTTTAAGGTAACCAACGAAACGAATTAGAATCGATTCGGAGGTCGAAAACTAGAGAAATAAAAAACTAGTGACTAGTCTTACCGGATTAGGGTTTTCTGAATAGCCTGAACATAGAATGAAAGATCGAGAATGAATCTCAACAAAAGGATTTCATTTCTAGAATACTCTCGTGAAAACATGTGAGAAGCCAAAGAATGAGAATTTTCGGGCATGCTTGCCCGGTCAGTCTTAAAAGCACTATTTACAAGCCGGATCAATTTACAATCCGTGCTAATCATGATAATTAATGATAACAATCAAAATCATGAAGGAATGTATTATTATGAATTTAGAATTTATAAGAATCAATTTCTGAAAGAAATTCCTGAAGAACTTAACCGAATACCGGGAAAACCCTAAATTGATCCGAACGACCCGAAACTTGAACCAATGGTCTAAATTAATAAGAAATAATTTATAAAACTCAAATAAATTATGAAAGCTCAAGAATTCAATAGAATTTCGAATATGCGTAATTTAATCGTCGGACGCTGTTTTTCCGCGATAACTCGAAATTGACTTACCGGATGTCATCCGAACTTTATGAAATTATTATAAACTATGAAATAAGTCTTTTAAGGCTATTTAAGAAAATAAAACCTTAAGGTTCCGATAAATCAATCGAAAGCGTGTTAAAACTTAAAGAGTCGGTATTAACATGCCAAATCGGATAATTTGACTAGTCTCCTCACAACCACCACAAAGGGGCACTCCATATAGGCTGAGAACAGCCGATTTGGATGAGAATTCAGTAGCCAAACCGTGCCCTCTCTTTCTCTCTCTATTTTCAAAATTCTCTCTTTGTTCTTTAAGCTTTTCAAGCTTTAATCTTCCTTTCCAACCCATTCCAACCCCCAAATTAAATTTCTAAGACCATACTAAAGTAGTATTCATCATTCTCTTCATTTATAATGGAGTAGATTTTTTTATTTATTTTTTTGAATTTATTTCATGAAGAACCCTAGTTTTGTTCTTCATTTTTTTTCATGACTTTTGAGCCACCAAATGCTCTCAAGCCATGAATAAAATATGCTTAGAAATGTGTTCTAAGGTTGTGTTTAAAGTTTGGTAATTTTTGGAGCATGTTTAATATATTTTTCGATTTATGTTATATTTCTTTTTATATGAGAATAAGCATGCTATTATGAATATTATTTGATATTGTTGCTTGTTGATGTATTAGGAGTATGTAGAATAAATATGATAATTTTTCAGAATTTTTTTATATTTTTTTGAAAAAAACCGTGAGCTACATGGCATTTTTAAGCCATGGTTTGATTTTTCATTTTGAAAAATAGTTGAGAAATAATGTTTAATACATGATATGAACATCATATATTAATCTTGAAATTTTTGGAACACTTCTCCTATTTTTCATGTTTGGACTGAAACATATATATATATATATATATATATATATATATATAGGGGTTGGTTATAGAGAGAACCACCTCTTAGATAAGAACTAAGAACCAATAACTACCGTTAGATTAAGTAAGATCGAACGACACATAATTATTTAATGATAAAAATAGTCAAATCCCTAAATTTTCGTTATTTGGATATTCCACATTCTATTTTTCGTTGTTCATATAATTCATGTTGTTATGCATATAATCATAGTTCTTGTGCATGCTATTCATTCCAATTCATTGTTATGTTCATGTAATTCATGGTGTTATGTATATAATAGTAGTAATTATGCATACGAGAATAATTACAAAATCGATATACAAATCCTCGATTTTAGGGCTAAACGGTTATCATTAAATTATGAGGATAATTAAATATTTATAATTAATCTTGACCATTAGATTATAAAATGAATGGACCACATTAGTTCTTAGTTCTCAAAAAGTTGGAGTTCTCATTTGATCCACTCACTATATATATATATATATATATATATATATATATATATATATTTGGAATTTTTTGATTTTATTTCTTGAAAATAGTTGAGATATAGTGTTTAATACTACCTCCGTCCCACTATTCTTGGCTCGTTTCCTTTTTGGGCTGTCCCAACAAGTTGGCACGTTTCCTAAAAAGGAAATAATTTTACACTAAAAAGTATCTCGAATTTCGTGTCACCTACTTTTTACACACAAAACACAACTCTCCTTAATCTACGTGCAAAAAGAAAGGACCCAAGAATGGTGGGACGGAGGGAGTATATGATATGAACATCATATATTAATCTTGAAATTATTCAAACACTTCTCCTATTTTATGGTTAGGACCGAAAGTTTAATATATATTTTAGGATTTAATTTAGGACCGAAAGTTTAATATATATTTTAGGATTTAATTGATTTTTATTTGTTGAAAATAATATGGTATATGATGTTTGGAAATAATATTAACCTATTATGCATTGTTGAGAATTTATTGAACACATATGTAATATATGTGTGAGGACAAAAAGAATTTCAAGCATTTGGTTCATATTATAATTATTAGTTGAGGTTTAATGCTAATATTACATGTTATTGCATTATATAAACATATTGTGAAGTGAATAGGATTTATTGAATATATATGTATATATTTCATAATGATCAAAACATATGTATATAGTAATGAGCATGTGTTTAAATTTTAATGTATGATATGAAATGATATTTCATGTTTAGTATATGATATAAGCATGATATGATTTTTGTGGAATTTATTGAACACCAATACTCATTAATTCATTATTGCCGAAAACTTTGAGGTTTTTAACCTATGGTTTGAAATTTTATATGATGATATTGAATTGGAAATTAAATTCTATAGTATGATAGGAGTATAACATGATTTTATTGGAATTTATTGGATACATATGCTAATTATTGCTAATTATCGAAAACATAGCAAAATGGTTAAGCATGGGTTTAATTTCAATGATAGATGATGCTATGATAGTTAATCTATGAGCTTGAATGAATGGTTGTGATTGTGATGAATGAATGGAACACTTATGCATACACACACACACAATGGTTTTGCTTTATGTTAGAAGTTAGGGTTTTCTAATGCTTTAGTATAGTTTATGTTGTGTATGGTGTTGTATGGTGTTGAATAGTTTATGTTTATGTTGTACCGACAAACAAAATCCCAAACGTAAACAACATAATACTTTATGTACGAGAATCCAAAAAATCGACCAATTTCGATAACTTAAGAAGGAATTAATGTAAATCGAAGTTTGACACAAATTATGGTTTTCTATTAATAAAAGGATACTCAAACGTGAGTTCCTAAGTTAGAAAAAAATCAAAAGCCGAGCTACAACGTTGATACTCAATAACGACAACCCAATACGACGTTAGATTGAGCGATTATACAACTTATACAATCTCCGACGAGTTAAGAGAAACAAACAATGTCGTAAAGTGTAAACAAAGATTCGAACATAAGATGTCGATCCTTATGTCTCAAAAGTCGAGTTAATATTCCCTAAGGAATTCATCTATTCCTAAATTACTTACTTACATGATAGCATGTGATCACTTGAGTCATAAGTCGAGACTACTCCTTTATTAAATCGTGTTAATCGACAAGTCGTCAACATAACCTACTAGGGCGTAACTATATTTGTTAAGTCTAGATTGTGGCTTGAGAATATCCTAATATACCAATCACAACTCAATACTAACAATCTATAACGTAATAACGTTTAGAAGAACACTAAGATTAAGAGTCGAGGATAGGCTCGGAGTATGTGATTCATAAGTTGAAGTTCACCTATGAACGATGAAGTAATATAGTTTGGGAATTAGGAATGTAAGATAATAGAAATTATCTGAAAACAATCACATGAAATCATAAAGAAATCCTAATTGGGAACTTTAAGTCGTAATTTATAAACGACATTCGATCAATAGAAAGAATCTAAGAAAGGCTATTTTCTTATGAAGGGTTTGATCGTACGTAGTTGGCGAGGAAGGACGATTACACTTGCTCACTTCGAGTTACTAGCTTCGAACTAGCAGGTGGGCTCTCTTGAAACAAAAATGACATGCATGTCTATCTCAAAGTATGATTTACAAAAGCTTTATGAAATATTATTGATGAACTGTTATTGACTGCCAAATGTTTATGTTTTGTTGTGATCCTATCTGAGATTGGTATATCCAATGTGGTATGTGAATGAGTTGGTCCACCAACGTTAAAAAGGTAACGATCGGATCTGACTTTGTCAAGGACTAACTCGGATTGTGTACATGTGTGATTGTGTGTTAAGGTTAGCTACCTCGACCGGTCACGACGACTATGTGTAGGTGGCCACATCCATAGTGCGCGGATGAATGAATGAATGAATGATCAGATATGGAACAACGTGGATGAAATAGTCTGGCCGGACACACTTTGGAAAATGATAAAATGTTTGATAGGCATGGGTCTTTCCAACTAAAATCCTCATGTGCTATTATGGGCAGTTCAATAACTTTAACAAAGAAAATGCTTTCGGCAATGAGTCCACTGAGTACTTTTGTACTTAACCCTACATCTCGTTTTTGATGTGCAGGTTGAGCAGGGACTGATGATGGGTGCGAGGTGGTGCAGAGTAGCAGTTATTTTGTTGCTTATTAGAAATGATTTCTAGAACCTTGGGCATGTATCGTCATATGAATGTCCACACGTTTATTGCTACCTAACTCTGATATGATTTTGATGTCTTGATTATAACTGCTTTCATACCGTATTGAACTTGAGGTCGTACCTCGTTCCTTGAATTGCGCCCTGATTGGGTTATATTTGAACCTTGAACCTTTTGGCAAGTCCTTCTGTGACTTGAGTTGGTATTGAATAGCTTATTCCTTTTAGTTCTTGCGTTGATGAGTAATTCATTTGTTAATTGCATTGATTAGTTATATATATATCCGCTGCATTATCATACCAGTGACGATCAATATGATCCGTACTTCCTTGGAAAGTCGGGTCGTCATAGAAACTTTGGTGCTTGTTGTTATAAGTGGTTGCCCAGAGTTATATGTCCTCATACATATAACTCAACTACCCTATCTGTTGCCACAATCTGACTTGAATGTAATTGTGGAAGGAAATCCCCCTTTTCGGACAAAAGTCTATTGACATTGATTATCCTATCTCCGTTATTCCATCTATTCTTTCGACTTCATGGAAACGAATCATTTCGTCCTATTTAGAATCAATACATCCTTTGATATCACCCATTATTTACTCTTCATATATGTTGTCATACCATATTGTGAATTCTTTCTATCGTCATTAGTCCTAATGGTTCATTAGAGTCATTAGTCACAGTCTAATCTCTTGATTATGAAGTTGGGCTGTGACATGAGATGCTTGAATTGCCTTCATATATTTGTTGTTGGATTGATATATATAAACATGTTTGGAGCAAGAAAAACATTTGAAATCGAAACTATATTGAAAATCCCAAAATGGCCAAAACCCTAGCTCTCATAACGTTGGATTTTTTATTTTTATTTGATCATTTTGACTTCATATTTGGATTCTATGATATGAATAATGCATAAAATGATTTATTCGGATTTTTCGCAGACGTATTCAAAAATTGTAAAATTTTAGTTTGTCGGCAAAAATTTGTTTTCAATGCTAAAGCTTTGATCCTTGTGTTTTGATGATAGATTTATGATCTTTGATGATAGTTGAGCATGTATAAAGGTTCGTTGGGGTTAGATGACGTCTCACGTGATTTTTTACGTTTGACATAAGCTACGTCTTAAGGGGTCGTTGGGTTTTTGGTTAAGATTGGATAGTTTAAGCTTGTTGTTGAGTTTTCTATCCTCGTTTAGACATATGAGGCTTCGTGATGTCTTGTTATATGTTTAAGATGTTAGAGGATGCAATGACCCAAGTGTTGATAGACCATAGTGTCTTGATATTGAGAAATATAGTCGTAGCGACGACTAAGATAAGTTATGTTCTTGTGTAGTTCTTGATAGGCTTTTATGCCGCTTTATGTGGATTGATGGACCAAATAGGAAGAAGAAAGAAGTGGAAGACGGAAGGTACAGTCCCAAGTGACTATCGCCAGGTGGGTAAACATATTTTCTATAATGATATGCTTATGCTTTTATATATTTTCAAATGATATGATATGCTTTTACATAGAAGATGATATGATATGATATGCATTTTTGAAAAGTTAATTGACTTACCTGATTTTGAATATGACCATAAGCATAATGCACTACCTATCCACGGAAGAAAAGAAAGAAAGAAAGAAAGAAAGAAAGAAAGAAAGAAATGACCGACGTCAGGTATGACCGTAGTTGGTAACCTTCGGGACCAACTCGGGTATGTGATGTTAAGGTGTTTGAGAAGGAGGCCTAATTCTCGACACGCAGAAAGAAACCATGGATATGGGCAGAAAAAGAGAAAGTTGCGTGCAGACATGAAACATGCATATGCATATGATATGATGATATGAACATGTACGAGTAAGTTTGAAATGTCTTATGCAGGTAATTTTAAATAAAACTCCTGCATAAGTTTATTTTTATGGCAAGTTAAGTTTATAGCCCTAAGGGCAAAGTTTTAAATATTTTTGGTGTATACCTAGAGCTGCCCATGGTTTCGGTTCCGATTCCGGTTAGAACCGAAATCGGAACCGGCAGTTCCGGTTACTTCATGGCCGGAACCAAAACCGAACCGTGAAATATACGGTTCCGGTTCCGTTCTGTTCCAGTTCCGGTTCCGGTTCTAACCGGAAAAGAACCGCCTTTTTTTGGTTTTTTCGTTCGATTATGATTCATGCTTCGTTGATTATCGATACAAGTTTAATCGTAAGACAATTCAAACTTCAAAGTGTAAAATGTAAAAAAATACTTGAGAAAGTGAGAATGAGATTGTTTAATTTTTATTTTATTTATAAATCCTAAACCCTTGGATATCACAAATCGATTCCAAGGACCGAGCCTCGTTAAAACCTCTGTGAGGAAAAAGAGTACTCGTCTAAGCATTTTCGAGACGACTACATGTTGTCAAAATCGAAATCGTCATCGAACTCATCCGTTTCTTGAGGGCATCGGTGTCGGTTTCGCTTGGTGGTCTTGATTGGAGGATGCTCAAAGACATCATCCCATTTGTTCTCTTGCTCACGGGCCTCGGCAGAGTGTAGTCCTTGAGAAATACTTGTGCTTGAGATTTCGGCGGGGTCATCGTTGATCGTCTTTCGTCTAAAGTGTACCCTCCGATGCTAAAAGCTTGCTCAACCGACACCGTTGAGCGCGGAGCGACAAAGAGTTCTCGAGCCATTATGGATAAGATTGGGTATTGAGCTGTTCTTCTTGACCACCAATTCAAAAGATCATGATCGTTCGGACCTGCATTTGTTAGTTCTACAACAACCGGTTCATTTAAATATATAGATAATTCACTAAAATGACATCTTTATCTCTTTAAGCTCTATTATGTAATGTAGTTATTTTACTTATGTACTTCAATTCTTCATTATCATGTGACATTGTTTATTATTGTCATATATAATATTTGGTTTTTTAATTTAATATTTAATTTAGGTAGTTTAACTTTGAAATTTCCAATTTATAAGTTTAAAAACAAAATTTACTCATCATCTCCACGACACATTCACTCAAATAATTAGTATACAATTTACATTACAATTTACAAGTATAATATTGAAACATAAATGAAATTATTTTTTTTAAAAAATACACGGTTCCATCTGGTTCGGGAACCGGAACCGAACCGCCGATTCCGGTTCTAGATTTGAACAGAATCGAACCGCCAGTTCCACGGTTATAAAAACAGTTGAATCGCCTTTTTGTTCGGTTCGAACCGATGGTTCCGGTTCAAAACCGGCGGTTCCGGTTCGGTTCCGGTTCCGATGGACACCTCTACGTATACCCACTGAGTGCATTTTTGTACTCACGCCCTGCATATATTTCTAAATATGCAGGTTGAGCTCGAGAGGATGCTAGAATCGAATGCTGCGCAAAAGAGCTTCTCTAAATGATTTAACTCATGATGAAATTGTTAATTGTTGATGTTGTTCATTGATGTTGTCATGTTTTGTTACCGAGAGAGTTATGTCTCCATACATAATTTTTAGCCACACTTTCCGTTGCCGAACTTTGGCCTTTACTTGCTTTATAGTTTTGTTAGGTTGGAAATGATGGTGCTCTTAATGATAGTCTTTATTTGATGATATGAATTCGGTATTCTTATTATATCCGTGAACAAAGATTTCACATGTTCATTGTTGGAAAATTTTCATGTTTCTTCGGGCTGTTGCTCAATATTTAGTTGATTTGCGAATCACAATTTGGTTATCTTGATAAAGTATATCCTTATTATTGGATATTCCTTGTGATTATCCATCCTCAGCCGTTGTCTTTCTATATTTGATCCTTATTATGGATTGAAAACCTAAAATCATCCTTTGTCAAACTCCATTTTACCTCTTTGAACCATAAATGTTTGATTCCTTCATGATGAAAGTTGATATTATATCTTTCTCTTGACATATATTTGATCACTGTCGTCGTTATCGAAAATCAGAATTTCTTTCTTAACCCAAATAATGGCCAAATTACCTGATTAAGTAGTTGGGCTGTGACATAGGTACACATTTTAGTCGAGCCATACCTGTCAAATTGCCAAGACTCTTCTCAGGTTGGTTCTGGTTAAGAGCATAGGCTTTTTAATGTTGAGGCTGTGGTTGAGAATATTAAATCGCATTTGTGAAAAAGAGGTATCTGGACTATGTAGCAAAGGCGTTTGTGGAAACTAATGCTGGAATTTCTGATGATATCCAGTAATAGCTTTCATTGGTTGCATTGGCCTGGAGGATTTTGGCCGTTCGCCACGTCCAGAGAATTTCGGTCGATAAGGACAAGTGGACGAGAAATGACCAAACTGTCCACAAGTATAACAATTGTTGCTTTCAAATCTACAAATGCCTGAATGTACTCGATTACATTGTGGATAAGTTGGTGGTCTTGCCGAATTCTGGAAAGGTTGGAATTGTCCTGGGAATGGTGGCCGAAACGGTCTCGGCGGAGTCGGTCCCTGCTTCAAAAATGGTTTCTTATTTGGAAATCCTTTACTTTTCCACTTCCGTTTGCCCTTAAACTTTTGTTCCGCTTGAGAAAATTTTGGTGGAATCAGATTCTGGGATAAATCGGGGTTAGCTTCCAAAGTAGTTTTCTCGGTTTGTATCTCCATTTCTGTAATATTCCAAAGAAACGAATATACGATTACGGTTTTCTAAACCCGTAATTAGGGTTTTGCCGTATATTATCTTTCTACGACATCGAATCTTGTGATTTCGATACGATATCGTTATAACGAATTCCTTTTTATAATTCACTAAGGATTGTGAATTTAAGGATTGAAATATTACGAAATGATTCGTCAATATATTTCAACGTCAAACGCGTATCGAACGTCAGCTTTTCATGAAATTTTCTGAGCAGTGAAGCTTGGAATTAATTTCCATCTTAATTCCTTTATTAAAAGGAATATATTTATTTAGTAAGTATGAACTTACTGCGACCATTTTGAGATGAGTCGACTTTGAACGTTTTGAGACGTTTTGAACGTCAACGTCTAGAGACGTTTTGAAAAATGAGTTTAATGCTCAAGAAATTATAATAATTAATTTCCTATTATTATTTTATATAATTACAGTATTAATGATTATTAAAATCAATAATTGAGTTATAAAACTCGATAATTCCAATTAATGGAATTCGAAAACCCTAGTTTTCTATACTATGGTTTTTGGCATGAAATGATACCATTAAATTATCATATGATATCTAAACTTTATAATATGATATATATGGATATTATTAAGCATTAAAATCAGTTTTGAACCACAAAAATCGAGGGTTTCAGTTTTTATAAAATTCGAAACCCTATTTTCGAAATTAGGGTTTTTATTGCATAAAATGTGTAATAATTTTATCCTATGCTATTATTTAATATCTAAATTATATATTATGATATATATGTGTATGTTTGATCGAAATGTACATGAGTATCAATAATAGGTGTGATTTACATTTTATTTCCTATTTTCTCAAATTCTTATCAGTATTTTCGAAATTAAGGATATGTGTTGATTTAATTATTTTTATGGCATGTATTATATATCTATGACCTATACTATGATTAATACATGTATTATGTACAAAATTGAAATAAAATCAGCCCCAACACCCCACACATGCGCCGGCTCTCTCACTCTTCCCCATTGCAAATGATTTCCACTTTTTAAAATGCCCAATGCATGGAAAGCTCAATTAACACTCCTTAATCATCACACTCTCCTTCCCAAGGGCTGCATTATTGTGAGAAAGAGAGAGCGGCCGAGTATGAGTGGGAGAGAGGTATAGGATAGAGCCTTCATTCCTTCTCACTCATTCACTCCCAACAATTTTGAACACCAAAATCCTCTCCATCTCTCCATTTCTCCTCTGCAATTTTCGAATGCCCTCCCCATTTTAGAGAAAAAATCGAGAGCCTTGCTTCCCCCTTCTTCTCATTCCTTCATCGAGTCTAATACCATACCATATCCTTGTGTTTTAACACCATTCCTAAGGTAATACATGGTCTTTAGCTTGATTTTACCTCCATTTAATCGAAAAAATCGAAACTGTTTTAGTATATATGTATAGGTTTGAAAGTTTTATGTATGTTTATATATGTGTTCTAGTGTTCTTGAAGCATGAGATATGTGTTAATAATGTTCTTGAGGTTTTCATTTTGAAAAATATGAGGAAATGTGTTTAGATGAACATAGGATATGATATATGAAATGGATGAGTATACCTAGCCTATGCATGATTTTCGAAACCATGGTATGTATTGAAATAATTTTTGAAAATGATAAAATATCCTTATGAAGACCGAATGCTCTTGATATGTTTTAGGAATTGATTATTGTTCTATATCATGTTTAGAGTTCATATAAATGATTTAGAAAATTTTGGAAAACCCTAGCTAAAACCTTGTTAATACCGTGAGCTATGTATGAGCATACCTTAATGTATAATTTTTATTTCAAGCTTGTAATAACATATTAATACTTTAGAACCTTGGTTATATGTTCTATGATTTGATTAGAATTTTTGAAAACCAATTGCTATTTTTAAAAAAAAAAAAAAATACCGTGAGCTTTATAATTTCATAGGTTGGTGTATGATTTTATTTTTGAACATGCAATGGTGTATTGATACTCTAGTATATTATTTATGCATTGTGTGAAATTATTAGAATTTTTGAAAATCAAATACTATTTTAAATCAAATAAGTCATCACGACCCATTCCTACCAACCCGGATTGGAGGCGACTAATCTTAGGAGTAGTACTTTAGGGTTACATGAATAAAATGGAGAAGCGCGTAACAATAAGCTAACATGCTTGAGCAGAATATGAGATGATGTTATATTGTTTTTGAAAAGGTTTGAGCCATCGGACCCCAAAACTTGGCACGATCCGATGGACCTCAATAGTTTAAAAACATAAAGCGTAAATAAGGGAGTTCGAGTGTAGCGGTGGAAAGTGTGTGAATACATATATGACGATATGCATTGAGGTATAAACCACAAATTCAAGTAAATCGGTCGAGGACACCGACTCCTCAACACATTCCCCATCATCACTATCGAGCTCAACTGCACATTTAAAACAAACATGCGGGGCTAAGTACAAGAAATTGCACTTAGTGGACTCATGCCGAAAACATTTGATAGATTTGGATTCTGTTGCCAATATTGAGTAAGTCACGAGGGTTTTAGTTAAAATGCCTTGCTTACCAAATCATTCGGTTAAAAAACATAGCTCGGCCGAGCATTTTCTTGGTGTGTATGGTCCGTATCTCATAGTCACAATACATAATAATAATAAATAATAAGCGTCGAGTGAGGCCTCCCATCTACGACGCCGTGACCGACCGTAATCCGTCTGACACAGTCGCTCTCTGCAAGCATATGTTAACACAACAGTATAGTTCCAACCTTCACGCCAATCCTAGCTGGCATTTATCATCCGAAGACAGACCCGACATTAAAAAGGTTGGGTGCTACCACAACAATTGATATAATAGTTCCAACCATCTCCACAGCCCTACCCGGCATAATGATAGGATCCATACACAAACGAAATATTTTTGGCGGTAATGCAAGAAAACATTTGATAAGCAAATTGTAGTATAAGTCTTTGTAAATAAATTCATTTGGTATGACAAGAAAGTCATATTTTTGAAGATAAAGCCCACATTTTGAGGTGAAGGAAGCCCACCGGACTATGGTTCGTTCTAAAAGTCCTAGGTTCGTTCGTTCGTCAAAATCCGTCATTGCGTTTGCGTCCACACCTTTACTGGCGAGGCTTTAGTGCGTCGCTCAAGTCTCTCGAGACTTTGAAAACTAAGATAAACTTGATATTTCATATCGATGTAGACCGAATTCCTTAGTGGATTCAATGCGTCTCTGTCACGATACGATTGACTTTTCTCGTTCCCGAGATCGTTCAACGATATAAGCACGTTTTCGATATATGGTTTCATTTGTGAAATCTTTTCTTACTAATGAGGTATCATACTCAATTAGTATATCTTACGCAGCGTCTTGACGTGTTTATAAGCGTATAATCGTCGTTTGACTTGAAAAGTCAACGAAGTCAACACTGGTCGACAAAGTCGGTGATTTTGACTTTTAAAAGTAATTTCTTACAATTTTGTTTTATAAATCGAATTTGATCGATTTGAAAACGTATCCTATTGCTCGATTTATCTTGTAAATCAAGGACTTATAATTATTTTCGCATTTTTAATAACCCTTTTTATAAATAAAAAGTGTATTTTGGTTTTTAAAACGTTATATATTGAACGTTTGTCTCAAACATAGCAATCTATGTTTATAAAATTTTGTAAAATTTAAAAACTGTCCAGAATATTAATTTAGTAAATTTTCATTAATAAACTGTTTTAAAAAGGATTTTAAAATCCTTATTAATTATCGATAATTAGATAATTAACTTAAAATGTCGATTGACCTTTGAAAATTTTCTAAATTCATATAGTGCATTATTATACACTATGGTCCGAATATGTCACGACCCCATTCCGACCAACCCGGACTGGAGGGCTACTAGTACTAGGAGTAGTACTTTAGGGTTACATGAATAAAATGGAGAAGCGTAACAATAAGCTAACATGCTTGAACAGAATACGAGATGATGTTATATTGTTTTTGAAAAGGTTTAGGCCATCGGACCCCAAAACTTGGCCTGATCCGATGGGCCTTAATAGTTTAAAAACATAAAGCGTAAATAAAGGAGTTCAGAGTGTAGCAGCGGAAAGTGTGTGAGTACATATATGACGATATGCATTCAAGGTGTAAACCACAAATTCAATTAAACCGGTCAAGGACACTGGACTCCTCAACACTTTCCCCATCATCACCATCAAAACTCAACCTGCACATTTAAAAACAAACATGCAGGGCTAAGTACAAGAAATTGCACTTAGTGGGCTCATGCCGAAAACATTTGATAAATTTGGATTACGCTGCCAATATCGGGTAAGTCACAGTGGTTTTAGTTAAAATGCCTCAGGCTTACCAAATCATTTTCGTTAGAAAACATAGCTCGCCGAGCATTTCCTTGGTGTGTATGGTCCGTATCTCATAGTCACAATACATAATAATAATAATATAAAATAAACGCCGAGAGGAGGCCTCCCATCTACGACGCCGTGACCGGCCGTAATCCCGTCTGACAAAGACACACTCTCACGCAAGCATATGTTAACACAACAGATAGTTCCAACCTTCACGCCAATCCTAGCTGGCATTTATCATCCCAAGACAGACCCGACATTAAAAGGTTGGGTGCTACCACAACAATTGATATAATAGTTCCAACCATCTCCACAAATTTCTACCCGGTATAACAGATAGGATCCATACACAAAACGAAATATTTTGGCGGTGTAATGCAAGAAACATTTGATAACAACAGTAGAATAAGTCTCAAATAAACTCATTTTGAATAACAAGAAAGTCACATTTTAGTGGGGTAAGAAAAGGCCCACATTTTGAAGATAAGAAAGCCCACCGGACTATGGTTCGTTGTAAAAGTCCCAGTTCGCTCAGACGCGTCAAAATCCCGTCATTGCGTTTGCCCACACCTTTACGAAAAAGCGAGTCTTTAGTACGCCGCCAAGTCTCGAGACTTTCGAAAACTAAGATAAACTTCGATATTTCATATCGATGTAGACTGAATTCATTAGTGAATTCAATACGCCTCTAACACGATACGATCGACTTGTTCTCGCTCTTCGAGATACTTTCAACGATAAGCACGCTTTTCGATATATGGACTTCATTTGTGAAATCTTTTCTTACTAATGAGGTATCATACTCAATTAGTATATCTTACGCGCATCGACGATTTATAAACGTATAATCGCACGCTTGACTTTCAAAGTCAACGAAGTCAACACGGTCAACAAAGTCAACGATTTTGACTTTCAAATAGTAATTTCTTACTATTTTGTTTTTATAAATCGAATTTGATCGATTTGAAAACGTCAAGTCCTAGTTCTCGATTTATCACGTAAATCAAGGACTTATAAGTAATTTCGCATTTATTAAACCTTTTTAATAATTAGAAAAGCGTATTTTCGGTTTTAAAACGTTAACAACCTAACGTTTGTCTTAAACATAGTAATCTATGTTTATAAAATTTTGAAAAATTTAAAAACTGTCCAGAATATTAATTTAGCAAATATTTCATTAATAAACTGTTTTAAAAGGATTTAAAATCCTTATTAATTATAGAAAACTCGATAATTAATTTAAAAATGTCAAATGACTTTTGAAAAATTTTCTAAATTAATATAGTGTATTATTATACACTATGGTCCAGAATATGAATTTATAAAATTCATATGATATTACTTGCTATTTATTTATATATATACATATATATGTTTACTGAATTCCAATAAATAGGAATAATTATCCAAAATTCCCAAAATTGATATATACCTAGTATAATATCCCAACATCAATATATATCATTAATATAACCTATAGTTCATCATAAGCATTCATTTCACAATATATAACAATATTCATTTGTAATAACTTGATAATTACCGAATAATTATCAATTAATTTCTAAAAATTCTAAATAAATTCCAACATCATTAAACATTATATTATAATATTGTAACATCATAATATCAACCAAACCAATTGAAATCATCACCATATGGAGCATACATGCTCTCGGCTTTTTGATTAATTTTTGGTATTTGGTTTTCAAAATTTCCAACAATTATATACTATGTTTATACACTATAATATAGTAATATAACATCATAACAATCATCAAAACCAATTAAATCATCACCTTATTGAGCACATAGCTCACGGCTTTTTGATTTATTTATGGTATTTGATTTCCAAAATCCCAACAACATCATATATCACATAATTAATATACTAAAGTATTAATATACTATTGTATGATTAAAATAAAATCATACACCAACATACCAAACCTTTGAAGCTCTCGGCCTCTTTATAAAAATCAAGCATTTGATTTTCAAAAACCCTAAATAAATCATATAACATATAATCAATACTTTAAAGCATTAATATGTCATCACAAGCTTAAAATAAAATTTATACACCATGGTACACATTTGAGAAGCTCCTCGGTATTTTTAAAAGATTAAGGTAGGTTTTCCAAAATTTTTCAAATAACATATTATAGTCTTGAATCATAACATAGATTGATAATACATGCTTAGAATATGCTAAGAAGCATTCGGTCCTTACTAGTTATTTTATAACATTTTCAAAATTATTTTAAACAAGACCTATGGTTCAAAATTTCATAAACATGCTAGATCCATTCAAAATTAAATAAACAACAACATATGATTATCTAATCATATATTTTCATATATTTGAAAATAAAATCATCAAGAACCATTATCTCATGCTCTAGAACATTAAAACACACACATAAACATACATGGCATTCAAATACACACATATATATAAGAACATGTTCGATTTTTCTTGTACAAAAGAGGTAAAATCGGTGCTAGGTCTCATGTTTACCTTAGATATGATATAGGATTCACAAGAAGATTGTAACTATCAAAGTTTGGAGGAAAATGGAGAAGAAAGGTTTCAAAATGGGAGGGTCGCTTCCTCGGTTTTCTTGGTCAAGGAGAGGAAAATGGAGAGAAAATGAGAGTGTTGAGTGTTTGTAATGTGTGTTGAATGTAGTAGAGTGTAATGTGAAGAGCCTCTCTATTAACTCTCTCCCATTCTCGATTTTTTTGCCAAAACCCGAATAAAATCTGCAAAGAATTGATGGTAATATAGTGATCATTAGGCTAGGGGAAAAAGGGGCTTCATGCATTGGTGTTAAAAAGGTGCACATCATTGTGCATGGGAAGGTAGCCAAGACATAGGGGTGTTTAGGGTGGATTTAATTTTATTATATCCCAATACAATGTATTAATCATAAGATAGGATAAAATTATAAATCACACCTATTATTGATACTTATGAAATTTTCGATCAAAATATATACATATATATCATAATATATGATTTAGATATTAAATAATATCATAGGATAAAATTATAGCATTAATTTATGCATAAGAAACCCTAATTTCGATAATTAGGTTTCGAAATTTATAAATATAAGCTATCGAGTTTTATTGATCTAAAAACTGATTTCATAGCTTAATGATACGCATATATATCATAACATATAGTTTAGATACCATATGATAATTTAATGGTGTCATTTCATGTGAAAACTAAAGTTTATAAACATATGGTTTTCGAAAATTTCAACACCAAAAATATCGAATTTAATAACTGAAAATTCGATTTTAATAAATATTAATACTGAAATTATATAGAATAATAATAGGAAATTAATTATTATAATTTCCTGAGCATTAAACTCATTTTTCAAAACGCCTCTAGACGCCGACGCTCAAAACGCTCAAAACGCTCAAAGTCGACTCATCTCAAAATGGTCGCAGAAGTTCATACTTACTAAATAAATATATTCCTTTTAATAAAGGAATTAAGATGGAAATTAATTCCAAGCTTCACCGCCGTAAAATTTCATGAAAAGTCGACGCTCGACACGCTGTCGACGTTAAAATATATCGACGAATCATGTCGTAATATTTCAATCCTTTAATTCACAATCCTTAGTGAATTATGAAAAGGAATTCGTTAAACGGTATCGTATCGAAATCACAAGATTCGATGTCGTAAAAGATAATATACTGGTAAAACCCTAATTACGGGTTTAGAAAACCGTAATCGATATTCGCTTTTCGAATATTACATTCCACCCTTACGAAAAATTTCGTCCCGAAATTTGTATACCTCTAGAAAAATAGGTCGGGTATTTTTCCTCATCGCTTCTTCAAGCTCCTACGTGGCTTCTTCGTCGTCGTGGTGTCTCCACAAAGACTTTGACTAACTAATCGACTTGCTCCGTAGTTGCTAAACTTTGTGGTCAAGTATGGCTGCGGGTTCTTCCTTATAACTCATGTCCGCTCGAGGATTACGTCGCCTTGGTGAATCACGTGCTTTGGGTCATGAACGATTTTCGTAATTGTGAGACGGGAAAACATTATGGACATTTCCTAGGTTTAGCGGAAGAGCCAACCTATAAGCCATCGGACCTATCCTTTCTAGATCTCATAAGGTCCTATGAAACGGGTCTAAGCTTTCCTTCGTGCCAAACCCGACAACCTTTTGATGGAGAGACCTTAAGAAATACTTTGTCTCCATCTTCAAATCGTAGTTCGGATCTCACGCAGATCGGCGTAAGATTTTTGCCTATCTTGAGCCTCTTTATCCTCATCCTAATTTGTCGAACGATCTCGATCATTTCGCTCACCGCATCGTGCCCTATAACCTTCTTTCACCGACTTCATCCCAATAAAGTGGTGATCTACACTTCGCCATACAAGGCTTCAGATGGGGCCATGCCGATCGTCGCTTGGTAGCTATTGTTGTAAGCAAATTCAATCGTAGGTAAAATATCTTCCCATTTTGCACCTCGATCCAAAATTACGGTTCAAGCATATCTTCTAGCGTTTGATCGCTCTCTCCGATCGTCCATCGGTTTGTGGGTGGAATGTCAGATCAAGTTTAACTCACTCCGCCTTCTCGCAAGCTAATCCAAAATCTGGATGTGAACTTGGAGTCTCGATCGAGGTAATAGATTTTGCACTCCATGTAATCGTATAATTTCCTTCACGCATACCGGGCCAACTTATCGATCCATAAGTGCTTTGAATAGGTAGAAAGTGAGCACTTTTGGTAAGTCTATCCACAATTACCCATACGGTCGTGTGTCCTCTTCTCGATTTGGGTAAACTTGTAACGAAATCCATCGTTATATCGTCCCACTCCATTCGGGATTTCCAACAGTTGTAACTTCCGTGTAGGACGCTGGTGTAGCCTTCACTGCTGACAAACAAGACAGCAGTTCTACTAAAGAAGCTATGTCTCGCTTCATGCCTTCCCACCAAAATTTTTCCTTCGTGTCTTGGTACATCTTAGTATTGCTCAGCGGGCGGTGTAGGCGATCGTGAGCCTCACTCATGATTTCGCTCAAGCTCTGCGCCGTCAGAACGCATATCCTACCTTCAAACAATAAGGCGTTATCCGCCTCTGAAATTCTCAATCCTTCGCACCTTAGTCTTTCTCGGATCTTTTCCAACTTTTCCTCAATCCTTTGTCTCTCGACAATTCTTTTTCTTAGATCGATGTCGCGTGAGTGAGTGTAGCGATACACCACAATTGTTTCGTGTGGTTCCACCAATTTAATCTTCATCCTACCAAACTCTTCAACGAGTTTTTCCTCTCAGACAAAGAGACATCCTAACTTGGTATGGCTCTTACGACTCAAGCGCCGCCTACTACATTCGCCTTGCCTCGGTGATAGTTAATACCACAATCGTAATCTTTACCAATTCAAGCCATCTTCTTTGTCTCATATTCGATCTCTTTGTTCAAGAAATACTTCAAACTTTTATGGTCCGTGAAGATCTCACATCTCACACCATAGAGATGGTGTCTCCAAATTTTCGTGCGTGAACTACACCGCTAATTCCAAATCGTGAGTTGGGTAGTTCGGTTCCAGGTCCGAGTTGTCGGGATGCATAAGCTATCACCTTTCCTTCTTGCATTAAAACACAACCCACCCCGCCTTAGATGCGTCAGATAGACCACGCACCCCTTGTCCGCTCGACCGCTAGAACGGTGCACCGTCAATTTTTCCTCGAGTATTTGAAAACTCGCCTCGCACTCATCACCCAATTGAACTTGATTCCTTCCGAGTAGTCGGGTTATTGGCCTTGCAATCTTGGAGAATCCTTCATGAATCTCCTATAGTAACCACCAATCCTAGGAAACTTCGATTTCGTCTTGTGTTCTTGGTGATTTCCATTCTCGCACGGCCTCTACTTTGGTCGGATCTACTTTTATACCTTCAAGCAGACACGATGTGTCCAAGGAACATAACTTCCTTCACCAAAACTCATTTTGCTAAACTTAGCAAAGAGTCTTTCGCTTCTCAAGGTTTGCAAAACTATTCGTAGATATTCCCTATGATCCTCTTCATTCTTGGAGTAAATAAGGATATCATCTATGAAGACCAAAACAATTTATCCGTAAATGGATGAAATATTCTGCTCACGAGGTCCATGAATATGGCTGGTGCATTGTTAATCCGAATGGCATAACTATGAACTCATAGTGGCCATATCTCGGTTGAATGCGCCTTAGGTACATCTTCAGTCCGTATTTTCACCGATGGTATCCTCGACTTAAGATCAATTTTAGAGAATACACCCGCCTCGCAATTGATCAAACAGTCATCAATTCGGTAAAGGGTATTTGTTCTTTAGTGTCATCTTATTTAGCTCCCTATAATCGATGCACATCCTCAAAGAACCATCCTTTTCTTAACAAACAAAACAAAGGCCCCCAAGGTGAAACACTCGCCTAATGAATCCTAGATCCAAAAGTTCTCGATTTGGATTTTCACTCTTCTAGCTCCTTTGGGGCCATCCTATAGGCCGCCTTCGACACCGGGCTGATCCCGGCTCCAAGTCGATGGTAAACTCTAGTTCTCTATCGTGAGGTAGTCCCGTAGGTTTTCGAAATACGTCTGAAAATTCCTGACAACTTCAATGTCTTCTACCCGCCTCGGGTTTATCCTCATCGTTTAAATAAACAAGGAATGCATGGCATCCCTTCCGTTCATCATCCTCCTAGCTTGTAGTGTCGATACTATCGAATCCTCCTCCCATGCCGATCCCGTGGAAGTGCGTGGCTTTTGTCCGTGAAAGTGAAACGAATTTTCCTTTCCTTACAGAGAATCGTGGAATGATTCTTAGCTAACCACCCATTCCGAGGATTATGTCTACATCATCCATGGGCATTATGTTTAGATCGTCACCGTAACCTTAAGTGATCCTAATGTCAACTCTAGGTTCGAGCAAAAGTGTGTAACGGCCATAATCCTCCTATAGGCGATGAGATTCTCATATCCTGGCTTGACTTTTCGTGCCTAAGGCCCAAGATTTCACGCATGATTTTGCAATAAAAGAATGCGAAGCACCCTTATCGAACAATACTATAACAGGTAGGTTGAGTAGAACTCCCATACCGCCAAGTTTCCTTGGTTTTGTCTGCTCGCCTCCTATGCAAGCGCGTAGGCTCGCCCGGGCCTACCGAGGTGACGGGCGCCGGTCCTGGCTGATTCGGCGGCCGTTGCGGCGTTCTTCGCCGCCGCCGGCGCTGGCGCGTGGTTGCCGCCCTGCTGTTGTTGGGCGGTGGCCACCGCGTTCTTGGATTTGTTGCTTTATGCTTCCGCCATTGTTGCGGCCGTTGGAGTTGTTGTTGAGGCCGGGTTGTTGCCACCGGAGTTGCTTTGGGTTGAATAAACCGCCGCGCGGCCGGGTTGAAGTCAGATAGCCCTTAATGGTCGAGCATTGCACTGTTGGTTCGGCCACATCCGAACGTGACACCGGCAATTGTCATGTAATGCCCGCTTGCCCGCACTTGTAACACCACCACGCTTGCCGTGCACACACCCTTGTGTGTCCTATGGAATCGAGGGCATTGAGGTATCCTCGACTGCTCATGTGGTCCCCTTGCGGTGGAGCATAAGTCGCCTCTTCCACCTTGTCCTTGTGGCGCGCGTCTCCTTGCCACGGCGCCCAGGACTCAAGGCCCCATAGCTCCCGCGATTGTTATTCCCGTGGTTGGGTTCCCATTTCCCCTTTCCTCTATCCAGTGCATTGTGTGTCTGAGACGACACCGACTTATTCTCGGTCATGGCCGCCTCAATATCTAAAGCTCGTGCGAGAGCTTCAGATGTAGACAGTCTCCATGGTCGGCAAGAGACATGCGATCTCCATTCTTAGCCCCGCCTCGAACTTTTTCGACATTTTCAAGTCGGTGTCCACCGCCTCGTGCATATCTCGACATCTCGCAGAAAGTGCGATCATAGTCGGTCACGGTCATCCTTTCTTGTTTTAGCAGAAAAATTCGCCCCTTCTTCCTCTTATAGCTTTTAGGTATGTACTCTTCATACAGCTCCCTCTTAAAATCCTCCCACGAGAATTCTTCAAGTCGCTCACCGTGAAAGTCTTCTTCCGCCTCCCACCGTAAGTCACCGGTCCTATCACCGGAAGGTAACACACGACAACCTTTCTGTGCGTGCATCTTAAAAGGTAAAACCGCTCAATGGCCCTAACCCATTGTTCGGTTTCTTCCGGCTACCTTTCCGTTAAAGATGTGAGGGTTCTGCCTTAGAACATTTCTTCGATCCCGCGATCGGGTTGAGGTGGAGGTGGTGGTTGGGAATATCTTCGGCTCTTGCTCGGGATCCTACCCTTCCTCTCGCCTTCCCGACCTCGACCCACGGGTTCCCGCCCGATTTCTCCTGAGGCATGTCGCTATATAAAAAAGTAATCATTAGCACTTATTCTTTTCACAACTCAACATACACCAACACTATCATGGCCTTATCGTAAAACGATTCTAAACAGAATATCACTCTTAACAACCATAACTTGCCGCAAAAGCCCTATTAGGGTCATGTGTATATATATATCCAAAAATTTCTGCCATAGGCAGGATGTTCAAAACCAACGGTTATACAAAAAGGGAAATAAAACATAAGTCCCGGCCCACACGGCCTTCCAAAAGTTAAGGTTCTAAGTCCATCACTAAAGATTAAACATAGGAAAAGGAAAACAAAAGAAGCTTAACACACAAAAAAAATCTCCTTAAGCTTCATCAGGGTCTACATCATGCTTCTTCCCATTGTCCGTCCTCCTCGGGATCTTCCTCCTCCTCGGAGTCGTCCTCGCTGTCAGAAATGTCCATGCGGGCGCCCCGATGGACCGGCCCATCGCTTTCCACCATCGGTATGTCTCGCAGGGGGTTAAGAGCGTTCGTCGCATTCACCCGATGCTCGTAGTCGTGGCGGATCGGGCTGTAGCCACCTGTGACATCTGTTACCCTCATCCGTCTTTGTCCACCAAGTGCTCAACCGGTGGTACGGCCGGGACCATAGGTGGTGGAGGTGGTACTTGGTGGACGACGGGTGTCCGGCGGTGGGGGTGGAAATACCGCCTCCCATGGCTCCTGGGCGTCTTGCCGCTCTAAGCGAGCAGTGCCTTCCTCGTCAAAAGGAAAGGAGGCACGACCGGGTCAATCTGCCTCGGAACCTCTGTAAAGCCACTCAGCGACTCATCCCGCCTGTATACTCTCGGGGAGGAGGTAGGGTCCTCTGTGCTGCCCATAAATGTTGTACACGTAAGTCGATGACTCACGAATCTGGGCAAATCTCCCACCAAGTCGTAGCGCCCATCGCCCGGTAGATGTAATCTCCGATATCTCTCTGCATACCCATCCAGTGTGTAGGGAGTATCGCTAGTAGGCGCCGGATGCCATCATAATCGCCACGCCTGGGCTCGGGCGCCTCTCAAAGACGGAGATAATATGCCAAGAACTCACCCAAGTCTTCCCAACAAGACATCCACCGAGCGATAAATACTCACCTCCTCCTCTGGGGTGGGGTGTGGTCCAATCCTCCTCCTCGCGAGATATCTCATCCCTTCCATCTGTCACGAACAAAACTAACATAAGTCAACTATCGTCATCTCAAAAGCAGGCAAGGGTATCTTAAACGTAACGTGAAGCAACTAGGTAAGGCCAAGCAAGTCTATAAGGTAGGAAACATCATACTGCACAATACTTACCACAACTTACCTTCTTAGTCTTACCCAAACGTATACATAAGCCAAACAATATCTTAATATGAGCTACGAGATCCTTATTCTATACCAAACACTCGAACTAGAGTTCGACGGACTCTATCGTATTCGGGAGGTAGAATTAGGGATTCTGTTCTTCATAACAAATGAAGATCAGTGCGTTAGGAGTACGCAGGTTAAAACCATGCGTAAATCAAAGTCCTAACGAGAGAGATCTAGATAAAACAAATCTACTGCGCAGTGCAGGAAATTTGCGCGATCGTGCCAAATTGCAAATCGAGACGTATGTCGACGTAATACGTCTACCATCTTCGGGTTTTTAAGTTGAGGCTGAACATTCTGAAGCCGTAAGTAATGTCCATGTCGTGATTTGTGTCGATGCTCACTCATGTCGAAGTAGTGACGGCGTCGACGCCATTCAACTTAAAGGTTGAGGTCGCCCTCGCCCATCTTTCTCGCTTGTCTTTCGTCCGTCCGTGCTCAAGGGTATTGTCACTTTCATTCTTCCTATCGTTCTTTTGTTCGCATAAGGAAAAGGAGTTCGTTCTTCTAGGTTCTTTCACGATACGTGAGCATGCTTCTTAGAGTCTAAGTTCGTCTTATGATAACATATCGTTCATCATAAATAAAATTTTGAAAGTTGGAAGTAAAGTTTTATTTGAAAACTTTGGAAATATGATTTCAAAAAGACGATCATGATCAATTCATATACATATTCAAAAATGAATTCATTCATTCCATGTTGATCATTCAACTCGATACTACCATACACTTCCATCTCAATACTTGAGCACTTGCATTAGTTAAAAAAAAAATTTGGAGAAATTTTCTTGCTCAAGTTCAAAAAATTTTATAATAATAAAATTTCTCAAAAAGTTCTTCTAACTTGCTCATCATGTAGAAATTTTTCCATTTCATGAGTTTGAGAAAGAAATGCAGTTACCTTTTTCCCGGTTGAGCTCGATGTGATGGAGTGTTGAGAGGACTCGAGAGATTTCTAGAAGTCCAAAGACTCGATCTAGACTTAGAATGAAAGGTTTGGGTTTACAAAGAGCAAAAGGTGCTCGATACCACTGTTCACGACCCCATTCCGGACCAACCCGGACCTGAGGGCTTACTAGTACTAGGAGTAGTACTTTAGGGTTACATGAATAAAATGGAGATGCGTAACAATAAGCCAACATGCTTGAATGTAATACGAGATGATGTTATATTGTTTTTGAAAAGGTTTAGCCATCGGACCCCAAAACTTGGCTCGATCCGATGGGCCTTAATAGTTTAAAAACATAAAGCGTAAATAAAGGAGTTCAGAGTGTAGCAGCGGAAAGTGTGTGAATACATATATGACGATATGCATTCAAGGTGTAAACCACAAATTCAATTAAACCGGTCAAGGACACTGGACTCCTCAACACTTTCCCCATCATCACCATCAAAACTCAACCTGCACATTTAAAAACAAACATGCAGGGCTAAGTACAAGAAATTGCACTTAGTGGGCTCATGCCGAAAACATTTGATAAATTTGGATTACGCTGCCAATATCGGGTAAGTCACAAGGGTTTTAGTTAAAATGCCTTGTGCTTACCAAATCATTTTCAGTTCGTAAACATAGCTCGGCCGAGCATTTCCTTGGTGTGTATGGTCCGTATCTCATAGTCACAATACATAATAATAATAATATAAAATAAACGTCGAGAGGAGGCCTCCCATCTACGACGCCGTGACCGGCCGTAATCCCGCGACAAAGACACAAATACTGCAAGCATATGTTAACACAACAGATAGTTCCAACCTTCACGCCAATCCTAGCGGGCATTTATCATCCCAAGACAGACCCGACATTAAAAGGTTGGGTGCTACCACAACAATTGATATAATAGTTCCAACCATCTCCACAAATTTCTACCGGGTATAACGAGATAGGATCCATACACAAAACGAAATATTTTGGCGGTGTAATGCAAGAAAACATTTGATAACAGGTTGTAGAATAAGTGTCGTAAATAAACTCATTTTGAATAACAAGAAAGTCACATTTTAGTGGGGTAAGAAAAGGCCCACATTTTGAAGATAAGAAGCCCCACCGGACTATGGTTCGTTGTAAAAGTCTGAGGTTCGTTCGTGCGTCAAAATCCGTCATTGCGTTTGGTCCACACCTTTACTGGCGAGGCTTTAATGACGTCGCTCAAGTCTCTCGAGACTTTCGAAAACTAAGATAAACTTCGATATTTCATATCGATGTAGACCGAATTCCTTAGTGAATTGATATGTCTCTAACACGTATACGATTGACTTGTTCTCGTTCTTGAGATACTTTCAACGATAAGCACGTTTTCGATATATGGACTTCATTTGTGAAATCTTTTCTTACTAATGAGGTATCATACTCAATTAGTATATCTTCAGCGTCTTGGACGTATTTATAAGCGTATAATCGTGCGTTTGACTTTCAAAGTCAACGAAGTCAACACGGTCGACAAAGTCAACGATTTTGACTTTCAAATAGTAATTTCTTACTATTTTGTTTTATAAATCGAATTTGATCGATTTGAAAGCGTCAAGTCCTAGTTCTCGATTTATCACGTAAATCGAGGACTTATAAGTAATTCGCATTTATTAAACCTTTTAATAATTAGAAAAGCGTATTTTCGGTTTTAAAACGTTAACAACCTAACGTTTGTCTTAAACATAGTAATCTATGTTTATAAAATTTTGAAAAATTTAAAACTGTCCAGAATATTAATTTAGCAAATATTTCATTAATAAACTGTTTTAAAAGGATTTAAAATCCTTATTAATTATAGAAAACTTCGATAATTAATTTAAAATGTCAAATGACTTTTGAAAATTTTTCTAAATTAATATAGTGTATTATTATACACTATGGTCCAGAATATGAATTTATAAAATTCATATGATATTACTTGCTATTTATTTATATATATACATATATATGTTTACGGTAATTCCAATAAATAGGGAATAATTATCCAAAAATTCCCAAAATTGATATATACCTAGTATAATATCCCAACATCAATATATATCATTAATATAACCTATAGTTCATCATAAGCATTCATTTCACAATATATAACAATATTCACGGTAATAACTTGATAATTACCGAATAATTATCAATTAATTTCTAAAAATTCTAAATAAATTCCAACATCATTAAACATTATATTATAATATTATAACATCATAATATCAACCAAACCAATTGAAATCATCACCATATGGAGCATACATGCTCTCGGCTTTTTTGATTAATTTTTGGTATTTGGTTTTCAAAATTTCCAACAATTATATACTATGTTTATACACTATAATATAGTAATATAACATCATAACAATCATCAAAACCAATTAAATCATCACCTTATTGAGCACATAGCTCACGGCTTCTTTGATTTATTTATGGTATTTGATTTCCAAAAATCCCAACAACATCATATATCACATAATTAATATACTAAAGTATTAATATACTATTGTATGATTAAAATAAAATCATACACCAACATACCAAACCTTTGAAGCTCTCGGCCTCTTTATAAAAATCAAGCATTTGATTTTCAAAAACCCTAAATAAATCATATAACATATAATCAATACTTTAAAGCATTAATATGTCATCACAAGCTTAAAATAAAATTTATACACCATGGTACACATTTGAGAAGCTCTCGGTATTTTTAAAAGATTAAGGTAGGGTTTTCCAAAATTTTCAAATAACATATTATAGTCTTGAATCATAACATAGATTGATAATACATGCTTAGAATATGCTAAGAAGCATTCGGTCCTTACTAGTTATTTTATAACATTTTCGAAAATTATTTTAAACAAGACCTATGGTTCGAAAATTTCATAAACATCTAGATCCATTCAAAATTAAATAAACAACAACATATGATTATCTAATCATATATTTTCATATATTTGAAAATAAAATCATCAAGAACCATTATCTCATGCTCTAGAACATTAAAAACACACACATAAACATACATGGCATTCGAAATACACACACATATATATAAGAACATGTTCGATTTTTCTTGTACAAAAGAGGTAAAAATCGGTGCTAGGTCTCATGTTTACCTTAGATATGATATAGGATTCACAAGAAGATTGTAACTATCAAAGTTTGGAGGAAAAATGGAGAAGAAAGGTTTCGAAAATGGGAGGGGGCTGCTCTCGGTTTTCTTGGCTGAAGGAGAGGAAAATGGAGAGAAAAATGAGAGTGTTGAGTGTTTGTAATGTGTGTTGAATGTAGTAGAGTGTAATGTGAAGAGCCTCTCCCTATTAACTCTCTCCCATTCTCGATTTTTTTGCCAAAAACCTGAATAAAATCTGCAGCAATTGATGGTAATATAGTGATCATTAGGCTAGGGGAAAAAAGGGCTTCATGCATTGGGTGTTAAAAAAAGGTGCACATCATTGTGCATGGGAAGGTAGCCAGCACATAGGGGTGTTTAGGGTGGGATTTAATTTTATTATATCCCAATACAATGTATTAATCATAGTATAGGATAAAAATTATAAATCACACCTATTATTGATACTTATGAAATTTTCGATCAAAATATATACATATATATCATAATATATCATTTAGATATTAAATAATATCATAGGATAAAATTATAGCATTAATTTATGCATAAGAAACCCTAATTTCGATAATTAGGTTTCGAAATTTATAAATATAAGCTATCGAGTTTTATTGATCTAAAAACTGATTTCATAGCTTAATGATACGCATATATATCATAACATATAGTTTAGATACCATATGATAATTTAATGGTGTCATTTCATGTGAAAAACTAAAGTTTATAAACATATGGTTTTCGAAAATTTCAACACCAAAAATATCGAATTTAATAACTGAAAATTCGATTTTAATAAATATTAATACTGAAATTATATAGAATAATAATAGGAAATTAATTATTATAATTTCCTGAGCATTAAACTCATTTTCAAAACGTCTCTAGGCGTTGGCGTTAACGTCTCAAAGCGTTCAAAGTCGACTCATCTCAAAATGGTCGCAGATGAGTTCATACTTACTAAATAAATATATTCCTTTTAATAAAGGAATTAAGATGGAAATTAATTCCAAGCTTCCTTTGCTCGAGAAAATTTCATGAAAAGGCGGCGTTCGATCTGCGTTTGACGTTAAAATATATTGACGAATCATGTCGTAATATTTCAATCCTTTAATTCACAATCCTTAGTGAATTATGAAAAGGAATTCGTTAAAACGGTATCGTATCGAAATCACAAGATTCGATGTCGTAAAAAGATAATATCTGGAAAACCACAATTACGGGTTTAGAAAACCGTAATCGTATATTCGTTTCTTTGGAATATTACATTCCACCCCCCTTACGAAAAATTTCGTCCCGAAATTTGTATACCTCTAGAAAAATAGGTCGGGGTATTTTTCCCTCATCGCTTCTTCAAGCTCCTACGTGGCTTCTTCTTGTCCGTGGTGTCTCCACAGCACTTTGACTAACGGAATCGACTTGCTCCGTAGTTGCTAAACTTTGTGGTCAAGTATGGCTGCGGGTTCTTCCTTATAACTCATGTCTGGCTCGAGGATTACGTCGTCTTGGTGAATCACGTGCTTTGGGTCATGAACGTATTTTCGTAATTGTGAGACGTGGAAAACATTATGGACATTTCCTAGGTTTAGCGGAAGAGCCAACCTATAAGCTACTGGACCTATCCTTTCTAGGATCTCATAAGGTCCTATGAAACGGGGTCTAAGCTTTCCTTTCAGGCCAAACCTGACAATCCCTTTTGATGGAGAGACCTTAAGAAATACTTTGTCTCCATCTTCAAATCGTAGTTCGGATCTACGCGTATCGGCGTAAGATTTTTGCCTATCTTGAGCCTCTTTTATCCTCATCCTAATTTGTCGAGCGATCTCGATCATTTCGTTCCTTTGCATCGAGCCTATAACCTTTCTTTCACCGACTTCATCCCAATAAAGTGGTGATCTACACTTCTTGCCATCTGAGGCTTCGTGTGGGGCCATGCCGATCGTCGCTTGGTAGCTATTGTTGTAAGCAAATTCAATCGGGTAAAATATCTTCCCATTTTGCACCTCGATCCAAAATTACGGTTGAAGCATATCTTCTAGCGTTTGGATCGTTCTCTCCGATCATCCATCGGTTTGTGGGTGGAATGTTGTCTTGAAGTTTAATCTACTACCGCCTCTCTGCAAGCTAATCCAAAACGGATGTGAACTTGGAGTCTCGATCGGAGGTAATAGATTTTGGCACTCCATGTAATCGTATAATTTCCTTCACGTCTACCGGGCGACTTATCGGATCCATAAGTGCTTTGAATAGGTGAAAGTGAGCACTTTTGGTAAGTCTATCCACAATTACCCATATGGTGTGTGTCCTCTTCTCGATTTGGGTAAACTTGTAACGAAATCCATCGTTATATCGTCCCACTTCCATTCGAGGATTTCCAACAGTTGTAACTTCCGTGGGGCGTTGGTGTAGCCTTCACTGTTGACAAACAAGGCAGTTCTCGAAAGAAGCTATGTCTCGTTTCATGCCTTCCCACCAAAATTTTTCCTTGGTCTTGGTACGTCTTAATCTTTGCTGGGTGGGCGGTGTAGGGCGTGTCGTGAGCCTCACTCATGATTTCGTTACGAAGCTCTGCGTCGTCGAGAACGCATATCCTACCTTGAACAATAAGGCGTTATCCGTACGCCTCTTGAAATTCTTGAATCCTTGGACCTTAGTCTTTCTCGGATCTTTTCAACTTTTCCTCAATCCTTTGTCTCCGACAATTCTTTTCTTAGATCGGATGTCGGTGTGAGTGTAGCGATCTGACTCACAATTGTTTCGGTGGTTCCACCAATTTAATCTTCATCCCGCCAAACTCTTCAACGAGTTTTTCCTCTTGTACAAAGAGACATCCTAACTTGGTATGGCTCTTACGACTCAAGGCGTCAGCTACTACATTCGCCTTGCCCGGGTGATAGTTAATACCACAGTCGTAATCTTTTACCAATTCAAGCCATCTTCTTTGTCTCATATTCAGATCTCTTTGTTCGAAGAAATACTTCAAACTTTTATGGTCTGTGAAGATCTCACATCTCACACCATAGAGATGGTGTCTCCAAATTTTCAGTGCGTGAACTACAGCTGCTAATTCCAAATCGTGAGTTGGGTAGTTCAGTTCGTGGGGTCTGAGTTGTCGGGATGCATAAGCTATCACCTTTCCTTCTTGCATTAAAACACAACCCAGCCCAGTCTTAGATGCGTCTGTATAGACCACGTACCCCTTGTCCGCTTCTGGGACTGCTAGAACTGGTGCACTGGTCAATTTTTCCTTGAGTATTTGAAAACTCGTCTCGCACTCATCAGTCCAATTGAACTTGATTCCCTTCCGGAGTAGCTGGGTTATTGGCCTTGCAATCTTGGAGAATCCTTCGATGAATCTCCTATAGTAACCAGACTAATCTAGGAAACTTCGATTCGTCTTTGTGTTCTTGGTGATTTCCATTCTTGCACGGCCTCTACTTTGGCTGGATCTACTTTTATACCTTCAGCAGACACGATGTGTCCAAGGAACATAACTTCCTTCAGCCAAAACTCATTTTTGCTAAACTTAGCAAAGAGTCTTTCGTTTCTCAAGGTTTGCAAAACTATTCGTAGATATTCCCTATGATCCTCTTCATTCTTGGAGTAAATAAGGATATCATCTATGAAGACCAAAACGAATTTATCCAGAAATGGATGAAATATTCTGTTCATGAGGTCCATGAATATGGCTGGTGCATTGGTTAATCCGAATGGCATAACTATGAACTCATAGTGGCCATATCACGTTGAATGCGATCTTAGGTACATCTTGAGCCGTATTTTCAGCTGATGGTATCCTGACTTAAGATCAATTTTAGAGAATACACCCGCTCCTCGCAATTGATCAAACAGGTCATCAATTCTGGGTAAAGGGTATTTGTTCTTTAGTGTCATCTTATTTAGCTCCCTATAATCGATGCACATCCTCAAAGAACCATCCTTTTCTTAACAAACAAAGCAGGCTCCCCGGGTGAAACACTCGGCCTAATGAATCCTAGATCCAAAGTTCTTGGATTTGGATTTTCGACTCTTCTAGCTCCTTTGGGGCCATCCTATAGGCGCCTTCGACCTTTGGGGCTGATCACGGCTCCAAGTCGATGGTAAACTCTAGTTCTCTATCAGGAGGTAGTCTGGTAGGTTTTCGAAATCGTCTGAAAATTCTCGGACAACTTCAATGTCTTCTACCCGCGCTTCGGGTTTATCCTCATCGTTTAAATAAACAAGGAATGCATGGCATCCCTTCTGGTTCATCATCCTCCTAGCTTGTAGTGCTGATACTATCGGAATCCTCCTCCCCATGCTGATCCCGTGGAAGTGCGTGGCTTCTTGTCGAGGAAAGTGAAGCGAAATTTTCCTTTCCTTACGAGAGAATCGTGGAATGATTCTTAGCTAACGATCCATTCAGAGGATTATGTCTACATCATCCATGGGCATTATGTTTAGATCGTCGGCGAACCTTAAGTGATCCTAATGTCGACTCTAGGTTCGAGCAAAAGTGTGTAACGGTCATAATCCCTCCTATAGCGATGAGATTCTCATATCACGGCTTGACTTTTCGGGCCTAAGGCCCAGCATTTCTCGCATGATTTTGCAATAAAGAATCGAAGCACCCTTATCGAACAATACTATAACGGTGGGTTGAGTAGAACTCCCATACCGCCAAGTTTCCTGGTTTTGTTAGATTCGCCTCCTATCTGGCGTAGGCTCGGCTGGGCGGTGAGGTGACAGGCGCCGTCCTAGCTGATTAATTGTTGTTACTGGCTTTATTCTTTGCCGCTTGGCGTTAGCGCGGTGGTTGCCGCCTCTGCATTGTTGGGCGGTGGCGCCACTCTTGATTCTGGGATTTGTTCTTCTTGTTCTTTGCCATTATTCTTGTTGTTGGAGTTGTTGTTGAGGCTGGGGTTGTTGCCACTTTGAGTTCTTTGGGTTGGGGTGAAACTAACTGCTGGCGGTGGGGTTGACGTATATAGCCCTAATGGTGAGCATTGCTGGTTGGTTCGACCTTACATCCGAGCGTGACACTTTGGGCAATTGTTGGCGTAATGCCCGTTGCCCGCACTTGTAACGACTTACCACGTTTGCCGTGCACACACCCTTGTGTGTCCTATGGAATCGAGGGCATTGAGGTATCCTCATTGTTCATGTGGTCCCTTCTTTGGTGGAGCATAAAACGCTCTCTTCCACCTTGTCCTTGTGGCGCGCGTCTCCTTGCCACGGGCGCTTGTGACTCAGCGTCCCCATAGCTCCCGCGATTGTTATTCCGTGGTTGGGTTCCCATTTCCCTTTCCTCTATCCGATTGCATTGTGTATGCGAGGCGACACCGACTTATTCTCGGTCATGGCGCCTCAATATCTAAAGCTCGTGCGAGAGCTTCGATGTAGAACAGTCTCCATGGTGGCAAGAGACATCGTATCTCCATTCTTAGCCCTGCCCGGAACTTTTTCGACATTTTCAAGTCGGTGTCCACCAGTTCTGGTGCATATCTCGACATCTCGCAGAAAGTGCGATCATAGTCGGTCACGGTCATCCTTTCTTGTTTTAGCAGGAAAAATTCCTGCTCCTTCTTCCTCTTATAGCTTTTAGGTATGTACTCTTCATACAGCTCCCTCTTAAAATCCTCCCACGAGAATTCTTCAAGCTGTTCAGCTGTGAAAGTCTTCTTTCTGGCCTCCCACCAGAAGTCAGCTGGTCCTATCAGCTGGAAGGTAACACACGACAACCTTTCCTGTGCCGTGCATCTTAAAAAGGTAAAAATCCGTTCAATGGCCCTAACCCATTGTTCGGTTTCTTCCGGCTACCTTTCCCGTTAAAGGCAGGAGGTTACATCTTGAAACATTTCTTCGATCCTGCGATCGGGTTGAGGTGGAGGTGGTGGTTGGGGAATATCTTACGGCTCTTGCTCGGGATCCTACCCTTCCTCTTGGCCTTCCCGACCTCGACCCACAGGTTCTGCTCCGGTTTCTCCTCGGGCATGCTGCTATAAAAGCAGGTAATCATTAGGCACTTATTCTTTTCACAACTCAACATACACCAACACTATCATGGCCTTATCGTAAAACGATTCTAAACAGAATATCACTCTTAACAACCATAACTTGCAAAAAGCCTATTAGGGTCATGTGTATATATATATCCAAAATTTACGCCATAGGCGGGATGTTCAAAACCAACGGTTATACAAAAGGAAATAAAACATAAGTCCCGCCCACACGGCCTTCCAAAGTTAAGGTTCTAAGTCCATCACTAAAGATTAAACATAGGAAAAGGAAAACAAAGAAGCTTAACACACAAAAAAAAAAATCTCCTTAAGCTTCATCAGGGTCTACATCATGCTTCTTCCCACTGTCCGTCCTCCTCGGGATCTTCCTCCTCCTCGGAGTCGTCCTCGCTGTCAGAAATGTCCATGCGGGGCAGTCCCCTGGATGGACCGGCTCCATCGCTTTCCACCATCGGTATGTCTCGCGGGGGTTAAGGCGTTCGTCGCGTTCACCCGATGCTCGTAGTCGTGGCGGATCGGTGTAGCCACCGTGACATCTGTTACCCTCATCCGTCTTTGTCAAGCGGAAGTGCTCAAGCGGTGAACAGGTGGGACCATAGGTGGTGGAGGTGGTCTTGGTGGACGTCAGGGGTGTCCGACGGTAGGGGTGGAAATACCGGCTCTCCCATGGCTCGGGCGTCTTGCCTCTCTAAGCGGCGTGCCTTCCTCGTCGAAAGGAAAGGAGGCACGGTGGGTCAATCTGCCTCGGAACCTCTGTGTAAAGCCACTCTGGCGACTCATCCCGCCAGTATACTCTCGGGGAGGAGGTAGGGTCCTCTCGGTCTTTGCCAGTAAATGTTGTACACGTAAGTCGGATGACTCACGAATCGGGCAAATCTCCCACCAAGTCGTGGCGCCCATCGCCCGGTAGATGTAATCTCCGATATCTCTCGGCATACCCATCCCAGTGCGGGGGAGTATCGCTAGTAGGCGCTGGATGCCGTCATGTCAGTCCACGCCGTGGGCTCGGGCGTCTCTCAAAGCGGAGATAATATGCGAGAACTCACCCAAGTCTTCCCAGCGCACATCCAATTGGGCGATAAATACTCACCTCCTCCTGCAGGGGTGGGGTGTGGTCCAATCCTCCTCCTCGCGAGATATCTCATCCTTCCATCCATCACGAACAAAACTAACATAAGTCGACTATCGTCATCTCAAAAGCGGGCAAGGGTATCTTAAGCGTAACGTGAAGCAACTAGGTAAGGCCAAGCAAGTCTATAAGGTAGGAAACATCATCTGCACAATACTTACCACAACTTACCTTCTTAGTCTTACCCAAACGTATACATAAGCCAAACAATATCTTAATATGAGCTACGAGATCCTTATTCATACCAAACACTCGAACTAGAGTTCGGCGGACTCTATCGTATTCGGAGGTAGAATTAGGGATTCTGTTCTTCATAACAAATGAAGATCAGTGCGTTAGAATGCACGCAGGTTAAAACCATGCGTAAATCAAAGTCCTAACGAGAGAGATCTAGATAAAACAAATCTACTGCGCAGTGCAGGAAATTTGCGCGATCGTGCCAAATTGCAAATCGAGGCGTATGTCGGCGTGTCGTCTACCATCTTCGGGTTTTTAAGTTGAGGCTGAACATTCTGAAGCCGTAAGTAATGTCCATGTCGTGATTTGTGTCGATGCTCACTCATGTCGAAGTAGTGACGAAGTGCCGACGTCATTCAACTTAAAGGTTGAGGTCGTCCTCGTCCATCTTTCTCGCTTGTCTTTCGTCGTCCGTGCTCAAGGGTATTGTCACTTTCATTCTTCCTATCGTTCTTTTGTTCGCATAAGGAAAAGGAGTTCGTTCTTCTAGGTTCTTTCACGATACGTGAGCATGCTTCTTAGAGTCTAAGTTCGTCTTATGATAACATATCGTTCATCATAAATAAAATTTTGAAAGTTGGAAGTAAAGTTTTATTTGAAAACTTTGGAAATATGATTTCAAAAAGACGATCATGATCAATTCATATACATATTCAAAAATGAATTCATTCATTCCATGTTGATCATTCAACTCGATACTACCATACACTTCCATCTCAATACTTGAGCACTTGCATTAGTTAAAAAAATTTGGAGAAATTTTCTTGCTCAAGTTCAAAAATTTTATAATAATAAAATTTCTCAAAAAGTTCTTCTAACTTGCTCATCATGTAGAAATTTTTCCATTTCATGAGTTTGAGAAAGAAATGCAGTTACCTTTTTCCCGGTTGAGCTCGATGTGATGGAGTGTTGAGAGGACTCAGTAGATTTCTAGAAGTCCAGTGACTCGATCTAGACTTAGAATGAAAGGTTTTGGGTTTACAAAGAGCAAAAAGGTGCTCTGATACCACTTCTGTATCGACCCCCATTCCGGACCAACCCGGATGGGGCGACTAGTACTAGGAGTAGTACTTTAGGGTTACATGAATAAAATGGAAGAGCGTAACAATAAGCTAACATGCTTGAATGAATACGAGATGATGTTATATTGTTTTTGAAAAGGTTTAGCCATGGACCCCAAAACTTGGCACGATCCGATGGGCCTTAATAGTTTAAAAACATAAAGCGTAAATAAAGGAGTTGAGTGTAGCGGAAAGTGTGTGAGTACATATATGACGATATGCATTGAGGTGTAAACCACAAATTGAATTAAACGGTCGAGGACACTGACTCTCAACACTTTCCCCATCATCACCATCAAAACTCAACCCGCACATTTAAAACAAACATGCGGGGCTAAGTACAAGAAATTGCACTTAGTGGGCTCATGCCGAAAACATTTGATAAATTTGATTTCTGTTGCCAATATCGGGTAAGTCACGAGGGTTTTAGTTAAAATGCCTTGTGCTTACCAAATCATTCGGTTAAGTAAACATAGCTCGGCCGAGCATTTCCTTGGTGTGTATGGTCCGTATCTCATAGTCACATACATAATAATAATAATATAAAATAAGCGTCGAGAGGAGGCCTCCCATCTACGACGCCGTGACCGCCGTAATCCGTCTGACCAGACACGCACTCTGCAAGCATATGTTAACACGGTATAGTTCCAACCTTCACGCCAATCCTAGCGGGCATTTATCATCCGCACGGGACCCGACATTAAAAGGTTGGGTGCTACCACAACAATTGATATAATAGTTCCAACCATCTCCACATTTCTACCCGGGTATAACAGATAGGATCCATACACAAACGAAATATTTTGGCGGTGTAATGCAAGAAAACATTTGATAACAGTTGTAGAATAAGTCTTTGTAAATAAACTCATTTTGAATAACGATGAAGTCACATTTTAGTGGGGTAAGAAAAGGCCCACATTTTGAAGATAAGGCGAAGCCCACCGGACTATGGTTCGTTGTAAAAGTCTGGGTTCGTTCGTGCGTCAAAATCCCGTCATTGCGTTTGCGTCCACACTTTCTGGCGAGGCTTTAGTACGTCGCTCAAGTCTCTCGAGACTTTCGAAAACTAAGATAAACTTGATATTTCATATCGATGTAGATGAATTCCTTAGTGAATTCATACGTCTCTAACACGTATACGATTGACTTGCTCGTTCTTGAGATACTTTCAACGTATAAATGCGTTTTCGATATATGGACTTCATTTGTGAAATCTTTTCTTACTAATGAGGTATCATACTCAATTAGTATATCTTACGCGTACTGACGTATTTATAAACGTATAATCGTACGTTTGACTTTCAAAGTCAACGAAGTCAACACGGTCAACAAAGTCAACGATTTTGACTTTCAAATAGTAATTTCTTACTATTTTGTTTTTATAAATCGAATTTGATCGATTTGAAAACGTCAAGTCCTAGTTCTCGATTTATCACGTAAATCAAGGACTTATAAGTAATTTCGCATTTATTAAACCTTTTTAATAATTAGAAAAGCGTATTTTCGGTTTTAAAACGTTAACAACCTAACGTTTGTCTTAAACATAGTAATCTATGTTTATAAAATTTTGAAAAATTTAAAAACTGTCCAGAATATTAATTTAGCAAATATTTCATTAATAAACTGTTTTAAAAAGGATTTAAAAATCCTTATTAATTATAGAAAACTCGATAATTAATTTAAAAATGTCAAATGACTTTTGAAAAATTTTCTAAATTAATATAGTGTATTATTATACACTATGGTCCAGAATATGAATTTATAAAATTCATATGATATTACTTGCTATTTATTTATATATATACATATATATGTTTACGGTAATTCCAATAAATAGGAATAATTATCCAAAATTCCCAAAATTGATATATACCTAGTATAATATCCCAACATCAATATATATCATTAATATAACCTATAGTTCATCATAAGCATTCATTTCACAATATATAACAATATTCATTTAATAACTTGATAATTACGAATAATTATCAATTAATTTCTAAAAATTCTAAATAAATTCCAACATCATTAAACATTATATTATAATATTATAACATCATAATATCAACCAAACCAATTGAAATCATCACCATATGGAGCATACATGCTCTCGGCTTTTTTGATTAATTTTTGGTATTTGGTTTTCAAAATTTCCAACAATTATATACTATGTTTATACACTATAATATAGTAATATAACATCATAACAATCATCAAAACCAATTAAATCATCACCTTATTGAGCACATAGCTCACGGCTTCTTTGATTTATTTATGGTATTTGATTTCCAAAAATCCCAACAACATCATATATCACATAATTAATATACTAAAGTATTAATATACTATTGTATGATTAAAATAAAATCATACACCAACATACCAAACCTTTGAAGCTCTCGGCCTCTTTATAAAAATCAAGCATTTGATTTTCAAAAACCCTAAATAAATCATATAACATATAATCAATACTTTAAAGCATTAATATGTCATCACAAGCTTAAAATAAAATTTATACAGTACACATTTGAGAAGCTCTCGGTATTTTTAAAAGATTAAGGTAGGGTTTTCCAAAAATTTTCAAATAACATATTATAGTCTTGAATCATAACATAGATTGATAATACATGCTTAGAATATGCTAAGAAGCATTCGGTCCTTACTAGTTATTTTATAACATTTTCGAAAATTATTTTAAACAAGACCTATGGTTCGAAAATTTCATAAACATGCTAGATCCATTCAAAAATTAAATAAACAACAACATATGATTATCTAATCATATATTTTCATATATTTGAAAATAAAATCATCAAGAACCATTATCTCATGCTCTAGAACATTAAAAACACACACATAAACATACATGGCATTCGAAATACACACACATATATATAAGAACATGTTCGATTTTTCTTGTACAAAAGAGGTAAAAATCGGTGCTAGGTCTCATGTTTACCTTAGATATGATATAGGATTCACAAGAAGATTGTAACTATCAAAGTTTGGAGGAAAAATGGAGAAGAAAGGTTTCGAAAATGGGAGAAATTGCTCTCGGTTTTCTTGGTGAAGGAGAGGAAAATGGAGAGAAAAATGAGAGTGTTGAGTGTTTGTAATGTGTGTTGAATGTAGTAGAGTGTAATGTGAAGAGCCTCTCCCTATTAACTCTCTCCCATTCTCGATTTTTTTGCCAAAAACCTGAATAAAATCTGCAGCAATTGATGGTAATATAGTGATCATTAGGCTAGGGGAAAAAAAGGGGCTTCATGCATTGGGTGTTAAAAAAAGGTGCACATCATTGTGCATGGGGAAGGGTAGCCGGCGCACATAGGGGTGTTTAGGGTGGGATTTAATTTTTATTATATCCCAATACAATGTATTAATCATAGTATAGGATAAAAATTATAAATCACACCTATTATTGATACTTATGAAATTTTCGATCAAAATATATACATATATATCATAATATATCATTTAGATATTAAATAATATCATAGGATAAAATTATAGCATTAATTTATGCATAAGAAACCCTAATTTCGATAATTAGGTTTCGAAATTTATAAATATAAGCTATCGAGTTTTATTGATCTAAAAACTGATTTCATAGCTTAATGATACGCATATATATCATAACATATAGTTTAGATACCATATGATAATTTAATGGTGTCATTTCATGTGAAAAACTAAAGTTTATAAACATATGGTTTTCAAAATTTCAACACCAAAATATCGAATTTAATAACTGAAAATTCGATTTTAATAAATATTAATACTGAAATTATATAGAATAATAATAGGAAATTAATTATTATAATTTCACGAGCATTAAACTCATTTTTCAAAACGTCTCTAGACGTTGACGTTCAACGTCTCAAACGTTCAAAGTCGACTCATCTCAAAATGGTCGCGATGAAGTTCATACTTACTAAATAAATATATTCCTTTAATAAAGGAATTAAGATGGAAATTAATTCCAAGCTTCACCGCTCGAGAAAATTTCATGAAAAGGCGGCGTTCGATCTGCGTTTGACGTTAAAATATATTGACGAATCATGTCGTAATATTTCAATCCTTTAATTCACAATCCTTAGTGAATTATGAAAGGAATTCGTTAAAACGGTATCGTATCGAAATCACAAGATTCGATGTCGTAAAAGATAATATCTGTAAAACCCTAATTACGGGTTTAGAAAACCGTAATCGTATATTCGTTTCTTTGGAATATTACGAATATGAATTTATGAAATTCATATAATCTGTTGCTATTTATTTATATATATACATATATATATTTTGGTAATTTCAAATAAATAGGAATAATTATCCAAAATTCCCAAAATTGATATATACTTAGTATAATATTCCAACATCAGATATAGCATTAATATAACCCATAGTTCATCAAGCATTCATTTAATAATATATAGTAATTATCTACGGTAATTACAAGATAATTACAAATAAATAGCAAACAATTTCTAAAAATTCTAAATAAATTCCAACATCATTAAACATTATATTATAACATTGTAACATCATAACATCAACCAAAATAATTTAAATCGTCACCATATGAGCTTGTAATGCTCTCGCTTTTTCGATTTAATTTAGTATTTGGTTTTCAAAATTCCAATAATTATATACTATGTCTATACACTATAGTATATTAATATAACATCATATAATCATCAAGAACTAATTAAATCATCACCTCATAAGCTTGTAAGCTTTAAACTTATTTGATTTAAATAGGTAAATGATTTCAAAAATTCTAATTAATTCACACAATGCATAAATAATATACTAAAGCATTAAAACACCATTACATGTTCAAAAATAAAATCATACATCAACATATATCATCACAATGCTCTCGGCCCTCTTGAAATAAATATCAATTGATTTTCAAAAATCCTAATTAAATCATATAACATATAATCAATACATTAAAGCATTAATATGTCATTATATGATTAAAATAAAATTTATACACCATGGTATTTATTTAAGTAGCTCACGGTATTTTTAAAATAAATAGCTAGGGTTTTCCAAAAATTTTAATTAACCTACCATAGCCTTAAATCATAACATACATCAATATTTCATCATTAAAATGTTCAAGAAATAATCGGTCATCACATATGCATTTTAATATCTTGAAAATTATTTTGAACATGTTCTATGGTTCGAAAATTGTATGTACATGCTAGATCCATTCAAAAATTAAATAAACAATACCATATGCTTATTCTAACATATATTCACATACTTGGAAATATAAATCATCAAGAACAATATATCTCATGCTCTAGAACATTAAAACATACATATACATACATATAGCATTCGAACACAAATACATATATATATATAAACAGTTTCGATTTTCATGAATAAATGGAGGATGAAATCGGTGCTAAGGACCGTGTATTACCTTAGATATGATATAGGTTCACAAGAAACAATATAGTATCAAGGTTTGGAAGAGGAAATAGAGAAGAAGAAGAAGAAAATTTTTGAGGGAGAGGGGGATGAAGCTCTCGGCTGTTGCAGGTTTTTGGAGAGAAAAGGAGAAGAAATGGAGTGAATGAGAGGGGTGAGGGAGTATATTGAAAATGGGGTGAAGGGGAAGAGTCCCTCCCCCCCTATATCTCTCTCATACACGGCACACACATCACACTTACCCAATGGGGTGTAAGGCAGCCCATGATGAGCGTGTAGTGATTATGAGGCTAGTGTTAAAGCCTTGCTATGCATTGGGCGAGAGAAAAGTAAAATTATTGTGCATGGGGGTGTGTTGGTCGCCGGTTTTAAGGGTGTATAGGGGTGGTTTAATTTTTATTCCATCCCTAATACTAGATATATATATCATACATAATCATAGATATATAATACAAGTCATTAAAATAATTAAATCAACACATATCCTAATTTTCGAAAATACCGATTATAAATTGGAAAAATAGGATTAAAATATAAATTACACCTATTATTGATACTCATGCCATTTTCGATCCAAATATTCATATATACATCATAATATATGATTTAGATATTAAATAATATCATAGGATAAAATTATAGCATTAATTCATGCATATAAAACCCTAATTTCAAGAATTATGTTTCGAAAATTATAATTGTGCAGAATCGAGTTTTAATGCTCCAAAAACTGATTTCATAGCTTAATAACACTCATATATATCATATTATAAAGTTTAGATACCATATGATAATTTAATAGTGTCATTCCATGTGAAAAACCAAAGTTTATAAACTTAGGGTTTTTGAAAATTTCAATATCAAATTATCGAATTTTAATAACTGAAAATTCGGTTTTAATAATTAATAATACTGAATTTATATAAAATATTAATAGGAAATTAATTATTATAATTTCCTGAGCATTAAACTCAATTTACAAAACGTCTCAGACGTTGGCGTTAACGTCTCAAACGCTCAAAATCGACTCATCTCAAAATGGTCGCATAAGTTCGTACTTACTAATTAAATATATTCCTTTAATAAAGGAATTAAGATGAAATTAATTCCAAGCTTCACCGCCGTAAAATTTCATGAAAAGTCGGCGTTCGATACGCGGTTGGCGTTAAAATATATTGACGAATCATTTCGTAATATTTCATTCCTTTAATTCACAATCCTTAGTGAATTTATGAAAGGAATTCGTTATAAGGATATCGTATCGAAATCACAAGATTCGATGTCGTAAAAAGATAATATACGGTAAAACCCTAATTACGGGTTTAGAAAACCGTAATCGTATATTTGTTTCTTTGGAATATTACAAAATGACACCATTAAATTATCATATGGTATCTAAACTATATGTTATGATATATATGCGTATCATTAAGCTATGAAATCAGTTTTTGGAACATTAAAACTCGATAGCTTATATTTATAATTTTCGAAACCTAATTTTCGAAATTAGGGTTTCTTATGCATAAATTAATGCTATAATTTTATCCTATGCTATTATTTAATATCTAAATCATATATTATGATGTATATATGTATATTTGATCGAATTGGGCATGAGTATCGATAATAGGTGTAATTTGTATTTTTATTCCTATTTTTCCATTTATTTTCGGTAAAATCGATTATGTACTATATGTTGGATTTAATTATTTTTATGGCATGTATTATACATCTATGATTATGTATGATATATATATCTTGTATTAAGGATTAAATGAAATTAAAACAGCCCTAAAAACTCCCCCCATGCGCCGGCTAACCCCCTTGAAACAAGCATGATCCCACCTTTATTTTGGCCAATGCATGGAGCCCTTTTAACACTAGCCTAATCATCACCCTCACACCATCATTGGGCTGCTCTCTCCATTGGGTGTGTGTGGGTGCTGTAAATAGAGGAAGGGAAGGTAGGAGACCTTTCATTCTACACACCTACACACTCCCTTAAACAAAACAATACACACCATTCTCTCCATCTCCTCTCCCATTTTCTGAAAACAGTCGACGCCTCCCTCTCCATTCTCTCTCAAAATTTTCCTTCTTCCTCTACTCCCATTTCGAAAACTTTGAGTGTTCTAGTGTTGTGTTTGAGATCCTATACCATTTCAAGGTAAACCAAGACACCATAGTGCCGAGTCCATATTCATTTTTACTATGAAAATCGAGTGCAAGTTCATATATATGTGTGTGTGTGTCGCATGCTATATATATATATATATATATATGTGAATGGGTTTTAATGTTCTAGAGCATGAGATAATGGTTCTTGATGATTATTATTTCCAAATATGTGAATATATGTTAGAATAAACATATGGTATTGTTTATTTAATTTTTGAATGGATCTAGCATGTATATATGATTTTCGAACCATAGGATAATGTTTAAAATTATTTTCGAAATGTATAAAAATTCTTCATGATGACCAATTACTTTCCAAGTATTTTGGTGATAGATTATTGATCTAGGATGTGTTTTAAACCCATGGTATGTCATTTAAAATTTTTGGAAAACCCTAGTTATTTTCTTGAGAGGGCCGAGACATATATGGCTTAATACATTGGTGTATAATTTTTATTTCAAGCTTGTAATGACATATTATTGCTATAGAACCTTGATTATATGTTCTATGATTTAATTAGAATTTTTGAAAACCATATGCTATAATTCTTGAAAATACCGTGAGCATTATAATTTTATAGGTTGGTGTATGATTTTATTTTTGAACATGTAATGGTGTTTTAATGCTTTAGTATATTATTTATGTATTGTGTGAATTAATTAGAATTTTTGGAAATCAAATACTATTTTAAATCAAATAAACCGTGAGCTTGTTGCTCTTGAAGGTGATGATTTAATTAGTTTTGATAAATATTATGATGTTATATTACTATACTATAGTGTATAAACATAGTATATAATTGTTGAAATTTTTGAAAACCAAATACTAAATAAAATCGAAAAAGCCGAGAGCTTACAAGCTCATATGGTGACGATTTAAATTATTTTGGTTGATATTATGATGTTACAATGTTATAATATAATGTTTAATGATGTTGGAATTTATTTAGAATTTTTAGAAATTATTTGCTAATTATTCGGTAATTATCAAGTTATTACCGTGAATATTGTTATATATTGTGAAATGAATGCTTATGATGAACTATAGGTTATATTAATGATATATATTGATATTGGGATATTATACTATGTGTATATTAATTTTGGGAATTTTTGAATAGTTATTCCATATTATATGGAATTACCGAAATGAATATATATGTAAATATACTAATAAATAGCAAATAATATCATATGAATTTTATAAATTCATATTCTGGACCATAGTGTATAATAATGCACTATATTAATTTAGAAAAATTTTCAAAGGTCATTTGACATTTTTAAATTAATTATCGAGTTTTCGATAATTAATAAGGATTTTTTTTAAATCCTTTTTAAAACAGTTTATTAATAAAATATTTACTAAATTAATATTCTGGACAGAATTTAATTTTTCAAAATTTTATAAACATAGATTGCTGTAATATCCCGTAGTTTTAATACTAAATCACGATAATAAATTCCGTAATTAGCATTATTAATTCAATAATTAAAATCTTAATTAGTCAACTCTTGACTTTGACCGAGCATAATTGGATAATTTCTGTGTGAGATTCACTAAGGCTTAGTGAATTAAGGAATATAATTTTTAATATTCCTTCGAACGTAACTTTCTAACGTTGAATGAATTCGACGTTTACGTCTTACAGTATTATTAGCGCTTAAGCTTAATTTCAAATTCTATTATTATAGGAATAAATAAAGTTGTAACAAACTTTATTTTGAACATTTTGGAGATAATTAAGCTATGAGAATTTAGAGACATTTCAAACGCTCTACGTTTAGAGATAATGCGATAACTTTAGCATATGATCTCGAATTATAAAATTCAAATTCTATAATTATATTACTATATAAGGGCATTATTTATCATAAAATAATGCTAGAAAATCTAAGAATGCAATGTACTTTATTTTATGGGTTTCGAAAACCCTAAGTATTTAAATTAGGGTTTTTAAGACCTAAATTATTTTAAATACTTTCCTATGATTAAAATTATTATCTAAGGCATATAATATGTCATATAAATGTGTAGTAGCTATTTTATACAAGAAAATAAAATATTTGAATTACCTTAGTAATTTTCGAAAATGTGAAGTTCTTAAGTATGAATTAATATTTTATTCTTAATCAATTAATGATATATGATAATTATTATATTATTATGATGTCATTAAGGACCAAATGAGGTATAATACAAGTTGCACAAGTGTAGGTGCACTTGTGTACATAAGTGGCGAAAACTTAGCCATTTTTAGCATGATTTTATGTAATATTATTATCTTATAATTAATAAATAAATATGAGTTGGATCCTATCATATACTAAGTGTAAAGTAGTGATAGTAGACAATTAAAACAAGTAATCTCATGCTAATTAAATGAGGGAGCCGAAATTGTGGAAAAAGGGTTTGAAAAATATTTGATTTCATACCTTATATTAATGACATTTGTATAGTTGAAATATTTGACTTTTCAAATATTAATTTATAATAGGATTATAATATAATATATGATAGGAAATTAAATAAAATTTATCCTAAAGAAATGAAAAGTGGCGAGAATGATGCTTTGGGTGTACAATGTGATTAATTCATTTATTCTTGGTAATCATACTATAATTTATTAATTAAATTATAATATGATATATATATAAGGTGTATAATATAGTATAAAATAGAAAATTAATCTTAGGCTATGTCATATAGCGAAACATATGTATATAAATATTTTGATGTTATAAATTATTTAATTAAATAACAACTAAGATCGAATGTATTTAATTAAGGGTAATCATGATATATATAAGATAAGGATCAAATTTTGTCTCTAGCATATGGAGGTGGCGATTTTGTTGAATTTAAAGCAAGTGGATTGGTGATATTTTTAGTTTAATAATTACATTACAACTTGCTAATGTCTATAAATATAAGGAGAGCACAACACTCTCCCATTTACAAACCTCGACTACCGAAAATATAGTGGGAAGTTTGAGAGTGTTCTTCAATTTTAAACCCAAACTTAGATCAATTAAACTTTGCCGATCAAAATCCATACCGATTAAAAGGTTAGAAATTTTACTGAGCTTCGATTACATGTTAAATTTTCGATTTTCATCCGTTAGAATTTATGTTATGATCTTAGTTTATATATATGATTTTCAAAATTTTGAATCATATGCTAAAATGTTTAGATATTATGTTTATATGATGTTATTAAGCATGTATATTAATTATATCATGAAATTAAGCATGCTATTAAATTTATTCATTTACCGAAAACTTAGGGGTTATATATGTTGATGATTTTGATTTTAATTGTTGATTTAAGTATGAAATCATGATCTAGGCATTAAATATGCTTATATGAATTTATGTAGAATTTTGGAAAACTATAGCCTATAATTTAATTAATACCGAAAATATATATATATGATAAAGTGTTGAGATATAATTCATGTTTAAGCATTATAATAGCATATTAAATGTGTAGATTCATAATATATGGTTGTGGAGATTTATTGAAATTTATAAATATTATTTTGACCTAAGTCGAAAATTTAGAAAGTGACTTAGGTAAATTTTATTCAATAAGCCACAATAAATAACAATTATGTTGTAGTAAGCATAATTGAGGATGATTAATTGATATATGAATTTATCAAATTTTAAAAATCATTTGCTAGTGATTTGAGAAAACCGAAAACTATTTGTTAAAAGAACATGGTATATAAATTTTATTTGACTAAGGTAATTACATATTATTAATCACATGATAAAATAGTGTAACATGTGAATTTATAAGAATTTTACACAAGTCTAAGTTTATTTAAATTATAATTACCGAAAATTTCATAAGATATGAATTAATGATATAAATTTATTTTATCAAGTATAATTACATATTATGATCTAAAATAATGTTTTAGACATAGTATGATTTTATAGGAATTTTGGAACAAGAATTGCACATAAAATGATAAAATTTCATAAATAGTTGAAAAGTCAAAATGTTGACTTTTCGTTGACCAAAGTCAAAATTGTTGACTTTTGGTTGACTTGGTCAAAATAGTTGACCAAAATCGTTGACCGAGGTCAACGGGCACGCAATTCGATCATGCGTGATCAATGTAACGTAGTACGTTTAGTAACAATGCTACTTACGTTACGTAAGTACATTAAAACGCACATTATATATACCAAAAGGTAGAATACCCTTTTATGTTAAGAAATTTCATAATCGACATCAATCGATTCGAAACGCCAAATAAGTCCGACGATAGCCTTATTCGACACGTGGAACGTTATAGACTATGTTCGTCTCTCTCGAACGTGATCAACGTACTAAAATAGTTCTTACGTTAAGGTGGGACGTGGACTTGAGCTTTCGACTTAGAAAGGAACGTTATTGAAAAGCTACGTACCAGGTGGGCTTTATTCGAAAACCCTTTTATTTATTTTGCCAAATGCAAAGTATTTATTTACAAGCTTTCAGTTGAGAAATGATGATTACCTGCCCAAAGTGTTTATGTTTTACGTATGATCCTATCGTTGTCAAGCAAGCCAACTATGAGAAATCGATATCGATCCCAAGCCAAGGATTATACCGCTAGATTGATCCGAATGATGATATTATTTGTGGCGATGGTTGGAATGATGATATTATTTGTGGTGATGGTTGGAATGATGATATTATTTGTGGTGATGGTTGGAATGATGATATTATTATTTGTGGTGATGGTTGGAATGATGAATTGAAATTTGTTGGTTCGCTACCAACGATGATGATCCCGATGTGATGTCATATTATATGTGGAGTTGGCTGGCTAAGATTAACGTGTACACCGGCCAGGATCGTGAGCCGTTAGCAACATCATCGGCCGGTCATGGATCCTAGTCAGATGCAGAATCCCTGACTATGTGATTGTGAGCCGTTAGCAACATCTTCGGCCGATCACGGCGTCGGTAGAAGGAGGCCTACTTCTACGGCGTGAGATCTGTTATGAACAATTATGTAAATGATATGGATCATACAAAGAGAAAATGCCTGCAGGCGAATCTTTTGAGAAATGATAAAGTATTTTGGTATTCACGAGTTACTTCAACTAAAATCCTCGTGTTATACTTATGGGCCAGTGTAATTAAAGAAAATGTTTTTGGCATGAGCCCACTAAGTGCATTCTTGTACTTAGCCCCGCATATTTGTTTTAAATGTGCGGTTGAGCGCTTGATGTTGGATGTTGAAGTGTTGAGCGCTTGGAGTCTTACATCGTCGATAAGTATAGCTTGATTACATATCGTCATATGTGTAATCACATGCCTTTCCGCAGTAATTATATAGGTTATGTTTCGAGTTGAACCCTTTAGTCAAGAGTCTAAATGATCCAGCCAGATGTATATATATATGTGCCACATCAAATGATATGAAGTTTCGAGAACTTGTCTATTATATACCTCACGGTTCCATAATTAGTCTTTGTTCTCTTTGTTAATCCCGTCATTAGTAACAGCTTACGCTAATCCGTACTTTGGGTTGGTGGGCTGTTACATAGCTTGGTATCGAGCCGGGTCGCACCTAAACCCAAAACTTCTTTCAAAAGTCGAGTCTAGATAGAGTCACTAGACTTCTAGAGATCACCGACTATGCTCAACACTCCATCACATCAAGCTCAACCGGAAAAGGTAAATGATTTTCTTACGCTTTGAGAATAAGGATAAGAAGTTGGAAAGTGAAAGTCATTAAAGTGAAATGAATTTTCAAGAAAATGAAAGTTAGAACTAGGAGAGATTCTAAGAATATGCGGTATGAGACCGCATATTCAAGGAAAACTCAAAGGATTCCAAGGATATGTGGGTATGGGACTACATATTCATGGAAAACTTAAAAGATTTAATAAGCGTTAAGTAAATAATTTCCTCAGATTGGAAATGAAAAAGTTTGAAAGTACATGCCCCTTTTTCAAAATTTTGAAATGAAAAGTTTAAACATGGAATATGATATTTCCAAAGAGATGAAAGTTATGAGAGATAATTGAGAATAAAAGTAGTGGATAATGATTGAAATGAATTTTCAAAGAAAATGAAAGTTATGAGGATTGTTGAAGGTGAAAGTAATTGCAAGTGTTGCAATGATGTTATATGTTGTGAAGAGTTGAAAATGATATGAGAAAGTATTGACATCGAGATGTCAAAGGAGAAGTTTTTGAATTTGTGGAATTCAATGATAGTTTATGTTATGAAAGTTGTTGGTTATTACCAACATATGATTATGTTATGATGATGTGGTGACATAGATATGTCAAAAGTGAAATCTTTGAATTCGTGAAATTCATCAAGCGCATGATTATTATGGAAGAGTTATGTTATGAATGTTTACGCTTCAAATTTCCATTATTTTGATGATGGATATGTTATCCCTAGGAACATAGATCGTTAAGTCGCATGAACCCTTTTTGCGAAAGAACATAGACGTGATAAGAAGCATGATCACTTATCGCGAGAATATAGAAGTAAGAATCTGAGAACTTTAGTTCTTTTCGAATAAGAAAGTAAGTATCGACATGAGTACGAGAACAAAGATCGGTGCAAACATTACGAGTTTTCAAAACGAGAAGAAAGAGATATAAAGTGGACCACGCCGGCATTTTTATGCTCGACTTCAACATCGACTTTGCCAACTTAGACTTTAAGCGCCGACCTCTTTAATTTAGAACTTAGCAATTCAGTTCGACCTTGGTCCTGATTTCGGCACCAAAAAACTGTCTTCATGTAGTATTTTGACTTTAGCTCGTTCTCCTCGTTTGAATTCCGATTTACGAACGGTTTTCGCCACGCACTCCTATCACAAGGTACTATATTTTTATGAAGACCCAAATCCTTGATTCCTTCTTCAGAATTCGTGAGAATCAGTTAAAGACTAGTCCTATGATGTCCATGAAACGAAAACCTTACAAGATATCAAGAATATTAGAATGTCGCTAGAAAATAAGATTCCCGAGTACAAGAAGAGATATACGACATGAGAACTTTTGTAGATGACCTATTATGAGCTATATAAGGTTTCAAGTTCTACTCAATTTCGTCATCGAGTTTAACTCTATGACCTAGTTTCTATTGAGAAACCACCGCTTTCATTTTCTTGGAAAGAAGTTTACAAACCAAAATTTTATACAATGTTCTTTGAAGCCAAGCCTCAGTGATCGAGAAAGTATTTGTGACGGTCCGCCACCCCATATGACCAAAGAAATCTCAAGAGTCGCCATTCGGTCTTCGGACCCTATATTCCAATTATTCGCTCAAAAGTATATTGATTCAAATCTTTGAGATTGTCATCGAAGTAGTAAACTAATACTTTTTTAGATTGTCATGACAAATTCTTCTTCAAAGCTTGAAACCAATAAGTATGAGACAAGATCGACTTATGCCGTCACTTAAGTTTTCAAATCAGTAAAGTGATAGACATCAAGTCATGATGTAAAGAAGTTCTCAAAGGGACGAGATATATTCTCTTCTATGGTGCACATTGATGCAATGACCCTTAATGAGCCTACAGAGATTGAGGATAACAGTAAAGTTATACCTCCACGTGAGAGTATGATGATTAAGTCATGAACAAGATACTTTATAGCATTGAGTGCTAGAGTAAAAGCAAAGAGAAGTATATTATATATCCTCGATATGCCTCCTTATTATATCATAATAAGAAAGGATACAACTTATCTTTAAAATAGTTGATTGTCCCTAAACCTCATTAGAAGGTCTGGACTGTTAAAATTATGGAGATAAATAAGACACAGTTGATGGATATAAAGAAATGAAAGCATCTCCATTAATAAGTCTCTCGCTCATCCCTAAATCAATAAGATTATGTTTAAGTGGAATTGATTCCAAGAACTTGAGACTTTGGTTAAACCAAAGATAGTATGATCAACGGATCAAATAATAAGATATGTGAGTAGCTAGACTATTCCTAGTTTTAAACCAAGAAAGAGAGATACCAAGTTGAGACTTGGCAATAGGACATTGGTACTTGGAATATAAGTTATGATGTACAAACATACTACCTTACCGATCTAGATTGTAATGATGACGGTCTTGATCTTAAAAGTGAGAATTTAAGTATAAAAGTAATATAACTTTCGGATATCATGCTCAAGAAAAGAGCAAGAGTTGAGAATAGCTGAGGAAATTACCAGCTATACTCAGTTATGATATAGCCGTAATATGAGATAAGTTTTGCAAACAGCTTAATTACGATAAGTAAAACAAATCCTTTGAAGGAAAGAAGTGGATCAAGAAGTAGATTTGTTATTTGAGATGAAACCATCGCACTTAAGTTTATAAAGACAAAACGCCACCTTATGCATGATTTAGTAATTAATCAAGTGAGATATCTCATAAGAAATTTATGAAGGAAATATGCTCAAGCGAATAAAGGAAAGAAATCACAAGGAAGGACCTTAAGGTGAATCTAATTGAAAAGAGTTTCCTCATATTTATGAGATGACCATAAGGCGAAATATTGGGTACCTTAGCATTGAAAAGAAATAAACATAGAATGTTGGGAAAATAGTAAGATATATGAAATCAAGGAAAAAGTATGATGCGTTCTCAGTAAACAAAGGATTTTAACTTATGCAAAACCACTTAGTCAAACCAATGAAGGAATCTGAATCGTTCATACTGATTCGAAAGTATGATAATGATAGAACGAACAAAATCAGGAAAACCTGGTAGGTAGGAGAAAACTTCTCAGTATACCTAAAATACTTTGGTTCGAAGACAAGTGCTTCACATTTCATTATCACAAGAATAGTAAGAGCATGCGTGGATACGTTAGAGCTCAAATCAGAATAAGCAAATCAAAGGATGAGAATCTCTTCACTTAAAAGAAGGATCATGGTCGCCATACGTATTTACTCGAACTTAGAATTGAACTTAGAATCATTTAAGACTTTAATAAAGAACTTGAACATAGTACCTATATGAGACATAGAGATAATCCTAAGAAAGAAATTGATTAGTCTAAAACCATTCCACAATTCTGTACAAGAAAAGGGAAATTTCGTTCCATTCCTCCGGATAAGAAATTATGAATTTCTATGAAATCCACATGGGGAAGGAAATTCCAACCATACCCACACTACAAATAAGGGAATTATTAAACAAGAAGGGATGTCGAGCATTCCCTATTTATCTGAGCAAAGGATGGATAGCGGAAATGAAGGAAGAGGATGTGAAAATTTTTCAAGAATTTCTAGAGATACCCTGACAACTTAGCAAAGATTACCCCTGATAAGCAGCTAGAATTCTACTATCAAGTTAGAACCATTATTAAACCAAGTTAAAAGTACCTTTATCAAATGGATTCAAGGAAAGTGAAAAGATAAAGACTCACGTTTAAAAGCTATAAAATCTAAGTTTCATCGAACCTAGTGTATCACCTTAAGAAACACTCGACTTGCTTGTCAAAGAAGAAAGATAGTCCATTAAGAAAGTATATAGATTATCAAGAATTAATAATCCATTATCAAGGATAGACGAGTATTCGGTCAGTATAGGTTCCTAAGAACCGATCTCAATTGGACTATAATCAGTTTAAGGCATGAGCTAACAAAGTACCCAAAATGGCTTCCCGAACAAGAGGTGGCTACTATGAATTATAGTTATGCTATTCGGACCAACTAATGTGCTGGCCATGCTATGAACCTCAAAATCGAGTGTTCCGCGCCTACTAAGATAAATTATCTTAAAACATCATAGATGATATTCCCATCTAAGCGAAGGGTAAAGAAAGAGTATAAAGAACTCTTAAGAACCATTCTTGCATACATTAAAGTCGAATAAATTTTCAAGACTATTTAAGCTAAATTCAACTTGAAGGAGTGATATTCCTTAGACATCTTGTGTCTTTAGAAGGAACCCATATGGATCCGACGGAAGTTAAAAGCAATACAAGGATAGAAGAAATCAACAACCCAAATGAGAACAAAGGTTTCATGGGATTCACCGTCACACCGAAAATTTATTGAAGACTCTCTAAGATAGCAAGGCTAACGACACGCCTATCCCAAAGAGAAATTGAATTTACATGGACTAATAAATGTGATACCACGTCTCGATGTGAGGAAGATAATAAGCTATTCATCACAACGACTTAGAACTAGCAAAGAGAAAGTGAGTTAAGATTTTGAGAACATCACCTCCATAAAGTAAGATATGAGATCTTCATAGATCATAGGAGTTTAAAATACTTTTCCGAGCAAAGAGACTTGGAGATGAAATGGAAAAGATTGCTTGAACTAGAAAAGATTACGAAGGCAATATAAATTATCACCGTGAAAGGGTAATATAGTAACTAATGCTCTATGTCAGAAAGATCGACCTAAGTGGTGATAAATCCTTGCAGAAAAGGAAAAACTCCTTAAAAAGTTTAAAAGAATGGAGATAGAAATTATCAAACATCATCTCAATTGCCTGTAAATGAAGGCATAGTATCAACGATCCTATGGGATGACGTAACAATGGATTTGAGATAGGATTTCCAAAGTCAAAATATAACACCGCTATATGGTAGCAAGAAACGACTTACCAAGTACGTCCGGTTCATGCGTGTTTAGGCTCGCTCACGGGTCTAAAAGAGTTAGCCCGATTAATTACAAAGGAAATTGTGCGCTTCACATCGTATAAAGATTCTAGGGTTACCCTCAGATTGCGAATTGGCTTATAAAAAGAATTGAGGTATAAGTTGGAAACGTACCTTTCCACTTATTAAGCTTACCTACGACAATAGTTGTCGAGCAACATAGCCATATAAGGTATAGTATAAAAGAAAGTATCGATCATCTCTATTGAGATAAAGAAAATAACAGAAAGTTTTAAAGCCGATTACGTGAAAGAAATGATTAAGATGTTTGCTGAATTAGGCGATGAAAGAAAGAAGCACATGACAGACAAAGGTCTTACGCTAATATGCGTAAATATGAGCTGTATCTTGAATGCAGAGGTAAAATGTATTGAAGTTTTCCCTTGAAAGAATTTCAATGTTTAGAGAAAAGGAAGTTGAGATTACGCTTTATAGACCTTGCAAGATCCTAGAAATGATAAGGCCCAGTAGCCTATAGATCGGTACTTCCACCAAGTCAAAGGAAGTGCAAATTTTCCACATATCACGCTTAAAGAACGTGCGAATATGGTCCAAAATACATGACCATCGTGATACGTTATCTTGAATCAAAAGATGAATTACGAGAAAGAATCATGATGATTTAAATCATTAGATTCAACGGTTTAGAAAGAAGATCTTGTGGTTGGTGAAGGTCCAATGAGAGACCATGGACAAAAGAAAGTTACGTGGAAACTGGGATTGTTATAGTGCAAAGATACCCGTACTTTCAACGGTATGCAAATTTCGAGGATGAATTTTTTTTTTAAGGGGGGTAGAATGTAATATCCCGTAGTTTTAATACTAAATCACGATAATAAATTCCGTAATTAGCATTATTAATTCAATAATTAAAATCTTAATTAGTCAACTCTTGACTTTGACCGAGCATAATTGGATAATTTCTGTGTGAGATTCACTAAGGCTTAGTGAATTAAGGAATATAATTTTTAATATTCCTTCGAACGTAACTTTCTAACGTTGAATGAATTCGACGCCACGCCTTACTGATATTATTAAGCGCTTAAGCTTAATTTCAAATTCCTATTATTATAGGAATAAATAAAGTTGTAACAAACTTTATTTTGAACATTTTGGAGATAATTAAGCTATGAGAATTTAGAGACATTTCAAACGCTCACGTTTAGAGATAATGCGATAACTTTAGCATATGATCTCGAATTATAAAATTCAAATTCCTATAATTATATTACTATATAAGGCATTATTTATCATAAAATAATGCTAGAAAATCTAAGAATGCAATGTACTTTATTTTATGGGTTTCAAAACCCTAAGTATTTAAATTAGGGTTTTAAGACCTAAATTATTTTAAATACTTTCCTATGATTAAAATTATTATCTAAGGCATATAATATGTCATATAAATGTGTAGTAGCTATTTTATACAAGAAAATAAAATATTTGAATTACCTTAGTAATTTTCAAAATGTGAAGTTCTTAAGTATGAATTAATATTTTATTCTTAATCAATTAATGATATATGATAATTATTATATTATTATGATGTCATTAAGGACCAAATGAGGTATAATAAAGTTGCACAAGTGTAGGTGCACTTGTGTACATAAGTGGCGAAAACTTAGCCATTTTTAGCATGATTTTATGTAATATTATTATCTTATAATTAATAAATAAATATGAGTTGGATCCTATCATATACTAAGTGTAAAGTAGTGATAGTAGACAATTAAAACAAGTAATCTCATGCTAATTAAATGAGGGAGCCGAAATTGTGGAAAAAGGGTTTGAAAAATATTTGATTTCATACCTTATATTAATGACATTTGTAGATAGTTGAAATATTTGACTTTTCAAATATTAATTTATAATAGGATTATAATATAATATATGATAGGAAATTAAATAAAATTTATCCTAAAGAAATGAAAAGTGGCGAGAATGATGCTTTGGGTGTACAATGTGATTAATTCATTTATTCTTGGTAATCATACTATAATTTATTAATTAAATTATAATATGATATATATATAAGGTGTATAATATAGTATAAAATAGAAAATTAATCTTAGGCTATGTCATATAGCCGAAACATATGTATATAAATATTTTGATGTTATAAATTATTTAATTAAATAACAACTAAGATCCAATGTATTTAATTAAGGGTAATCATGATATATATAAGATAAGGATCAAATTTTGTCTCTAGCATATGGAGGTGGCCGATTTTGTTGAATTTAAAGCAAGTGGATTGGTGATATTTTTAGTTTAATAATTACATTACAACTTGCTAATGTCTATAAATATAAGGAGAGCACAACACTCTCCCATTTACAAACCTTGACTACCGAAAATATAGTGGGAAGTTTGAGAGAGTGTTCTTCAATTTTAAACCCAAACTTAGATCAATTAAACTTTGCCGATCAAAATCCATACCGATTAAAAGGTTAGAAATTTTACGAGCTTCGATTACATGTTAGAATTTTCGATTTTCATCCGTTAGAATTTATGTTATGATCTTAGTTTATATATATGATTTTCAAAATTTCAATCATATGCTAAAATGTTTAGATATTATGTTTATATGATGTTATTAAGCATGTATATTAATTATATCATGAAATTAAGCATGCTATTAAATTTATTCATTTGACCGAAAACTTAGGGGTTATATATGTTGATGATTTTGATTTTTAATTGTTGATTTAAGTATGAAATCATGATCTAGGGCATTAAATATGCTTATATGAATTTATGTAGAATTTTGGAAAACTATAGCCTATAATTTAATTAATACCGAAAATATATATATATGATAAAGTGTTGAGATATAATTCATGTTTAAGCCTTATAATAGCATATTAAATGTGTAGATTCATAATATATGGTTGTGGAGATTTATTGAAATTTATAAATATTATTTTGACCTAAGTCGAAAATTTAGAAAGTGACTTAGGTAAATTTTATTCAATAAGCCACAATAAATAACAATTATGTTGTAGTAAGCATAATTGAGGATGATTAATTGATATATGAATTTATTGAAATTTTTAAAAATCATTTGCTTAGTGATGTGAGAAAACCGAAAACTATTTGTTAAAAGACCATGGTATATAAATTTTATTTGACTAAGGTAATTACATATTATTAATCACATGATAAAATAGTGTAACATGTGAATTTATAAGAATTTTTGCACAAGTCTAAGCTATTTAAATTATAATTACCGAAAATTTCATAAGATATGAATTAATGATATAAATTTATTTTATCAAGTATAATTACATATTATGATCTAAAATAATGTTTTAGACATAGTATGATTTTATAGGAATTTTTGGAACAAGAATTGCACATAAAATGATAAGAATTTCATAAATAGTTGAAAAAGTCAAAATGTTGACTTTTCGTTGACCAAAGTCAAAATTGTTGACTTTTGGTTGACTTGGTCAAAATAGTTGATCAAAATCGTTGACCGAGGTCAACGGGCACGCAATCGATCATGCGTGATCAATGTAACGTAGACGCTTAGTAACAATGCTACTTACGTTACGTAAGTACATTAAAACGCACATTATATATACCAAAAGGTAGAATACCCTTTTATGTTAAGAAATTTCATAATCGACATCAATCGATTAGGAAACGCCAAATAAGTCCGACGATAGCCTTATTTGACACGTGAGAACGTTATAGACTATGTTCTGCCTCTCGAACGTGATCAACGTCTTAAAATAGTTCTTACGCTAAGCTGGGACGGACTGAGCCGACTTAGAAAGGAACGTTATCGAAAAGCTACGCACTGTGGGCTTTATTCAAAACCCTTTATTTATTTTGCCAAATGCAAAGTATTTATTTACAAGCTTTCGGTTGAGAAATGATGATTACCGCCCAAAGTGTTTATGTTTTACGTATGATCCTATCGAGTTGTCGGGCAAGCCAACCATGAGAAATCGATATCGATCCTAAGCCAAGGATTATACCGCCAGATTGATCCGAATGATGATATTATTTGTGGTGATGGTTGGAATGATGATATTATTTGTGGTGATGGTTGGAATGATGATATTATTATTTGTGGTGATGGTTGGAATGATGAATTGAAATTTGTTGGTTCGCTACCAACGTATGATGATCCTGATGTGATGTCATATTATATGTGGAGTTGGCTGGCTAAGATTAACGTGTACACCAGTTTGTGACTGTGAGCCGTTAGCAACATCATCGGCCGGTCATGGATCCTAGTCAGATGCAGAATCCCTGACTATGTGATTGTGAGCCGTTAGCAACATCTTCGGCCGATCACGCGTCGGTAGGCGAGGCCTACTTCTACGGCGTGAGATCCGTTATGAACAATTATGTAAATGATATGGATCATACAAAGAGAAAATGCTCGCAGCGAATCTTTTGAGAAATGATAAAGTATTTTGGTATTCACGAGTTACTTCAACTAAAATCCTCGTGTTATACTTATAGGCGATGTAATTAAAGAAAATGTTTTCGCATGAGCCCACTAAGTGCATTCTTGTACTTAGCCCCGCATATTTGTTTTAAATGCGCAGTTGAGCGATTGATGTTGATGTTGAAGTGTTGAGCGGTTGAGTCTTCGTCATCGATAAGTATAGCATTGATTACATATCGTCATATGTGTAATCACATGCCTTTCATCAAGAATTATATAGGTTATGTTTGAGTTGAACCCTTTAGTCAAGAGTCTAAATGATCCAGCCAGATGTACGATATATGTGCCACATCAAATGATATGAAGTTTCGAGAACTTGTCTATTATATACCTCACGCCCATAATTAGTCTTTGTTCTCGTTGTTAATCCCCGCATTAGTAACGCTTACGCTAATCCGTACTTTGGGTTGGTGGGTCGTTACAATTGCTATGTTTGAGACGAACGCTCATTTTATAACGCTTTAAAAACCAAAATACGCTTTTTATTTATAAAAAAAAGGGGTTATTAAAATGCGAAAATATGTATAAGTCCTCGATTTACGAGATAAATCGAAAAATAGGACTTTACGTTTTCAAATCGATCAAATTCGATTTATAAAACAAAATAGTAAAGTTACTATTTTAAAAGTCAAAATCGCTGACTTTGTTGACTGTTGTCGACTTCGTTGACTTTTCAAGTCAAACGTACGATTATACGTTTATAAATACGTCAGTACGCGTAAGATATACTAATTGAGTATGATACCTCATTAGTAAGAAAAGATTTCACAAACGAAGTCCATATATCGAAAAACGTGCTTATACGTTGAACGATCTCAAGAACGAGAACAAGTCAATCGTGATACGTGTTAGACGTATCAATTCACTAAGGAATTCGACCACATCGATATGAAATATCAAGTATATCTTAGTTTTCGAAGTCTCGAGAGACTTGAGCGACGATACTAAAGCCTCGCTTTTTCGTAAAGGTGTGGACGCAAACGCAATGACGGATTTTTGACGAACGAACGAACCTAGGACTTTTTACAACGAACCATAGTCCAGGTGGACTTCTTACCTTTTTAATGTGGGCCTTTCTTACCCCACCAAAACGTAACTTTACTGTTATTTCAAATGAATTTACTTACAGCACTTATCCTACAACTGTTTAACAAATGTTTTACCGCATTACACCGCCAAAATATTTCGTTTTGTGTATGGATCCTATCTGTTATGCCCGGTAGGCTATGGAGATGGTTGGAACTATTATATCAATTGTTGTGGTAGCACCCAACCTTTTAATGTCGGGTCCTGTGCGGATGATAAATGCCCAGCTAGGATTGGCGTGAAGGTTGGAACTATACGCTGTGTTAACATATACTTGCAGAGCGACCGTTGTGCGGGATTATGGCGGTCACGGCGTCGTAGATGGGAGGCCTCCTCTCGACGCTTATTATTTATTATTATTATGTATTGTGACTATGAGATACGGACCATACACACCAAGAAAATGCTCGGCCGAGCTATGTTTACGGAAAGTGAAAATGATTTGGTAAGCACAAGGAATTTTAACTAAAACCCTTGTGACTTACCCGATATTGGCAGCGTAATTCAAATCCTATCAAATGTTTTCGGCATGAGTCCACTGAGTGCAATTTCTTGTACTTAGCCCTGCATGTTTATTTTTAAATGTGCAGGTTGAGCTCTGATGGTGATGATGGGGGATTGTGTTGAGGAGTCCAGTGTCCTTGACCGATTTACTTGAATATGTGGGTTATACCTTGAATGCATATCGTCATATATGTATTCACACACTTTCCGCTGCTATACTCTGAACTCCTTTATTTACGCTTTATGTTTACAAACTATCGAGGTCCATCGGATCAGGCCAAGTTTTGGGGTCCGATGGCCTAAACCCTTTTTCAAAAACATTATGACATCACCTCATATTCTGCTCAAGCATGTTAGTTTATTTGTATGCATCTTTATTTTACCCATGTAACCCCTAAAATACTACTCCTAGTATTAGTTGCCCTCCAGTCCGGGTTGGTCCGGAGCGGGGTCGTGACAATTTCCATATCTAAGGCCCGATTCAGAGTTTCAACATACGACATCGGTGGTTGAGCAGCCAATATAATTAGAATTTATGGTCGCAATCTAGAACGAAACATCTCTACCATCTTCTCGTCGGTTTCCACCTTGTAGGGTGCATATCGAGATAAAGTACAAAATTCTCAATCATATTCCGCTACACTCCTGTTCCCTTGCTTCAAGTTCATAAATTCCATCTCCTTTTGTTTCCAATAACTTCGTGGAATAAACTTAGCATATAACTCTTCTTTAAATTGTTCCCAAGTGAAATTGGCTAACTGTTCAGGTGCAAGAGTCTTTTGTCGCGCTTCCCACCAAAAATCCGCTGGTCCTTTCAGCAAGAAAGATATGCATAGCAGACATTCCTGATCGTTGCATTCCAGAAACTTAAATATCCTCTCGAGTACTCGTACCCACTCTTCAACCTCAGACGGACTACCAGCCCCAATAAAATTTGGTGGGTTTTTCGGAGGAAAAGTTCAGCTATTTTGCGACTGGGTTGAGGACATATAGGATCAGGTATATTTTGAGGAGTTGTTTCACTCCCTTGACCTTCGGAGATTGAGGTTCTTCTTCGGGGCGACATACTGGATTCAAAAAGAAAATATTATATTTACAGCAATTGGTTGAACATCAATGCAAAGGAATAAAAGTTCATCTTACAATCAGTTTGATGTGTAGGAAAAATTTAGCATAGAAATCATTCGATCACAACAAGAGCAAACAATAATGCAGAATGATTCACATTTTCTATAAAAGAAAATTGCCTCCGCGAGGACTTTTACAAAAGACAAAATTGGCCTTAATGATAATTGGGGCTGATAGTGCTGCTTCCTTAACTATATGTACATAATTTACCACCATTCTCTTACTACCTTACCTAGCTAGCTAAATACTAACCAATCTTAATATTACATGTCTAACTCAGACAAGATCATCATCCGACTTCTTCCTCTCCTCGATGTCTCTCGGTTCAGTTTCTTACAAGTAAGGAGGAACAGGTGGATGAGCCGGTAGGCTCTCTAGAAGTGAGATGGGATGGATCGGTAACAGATGGCATCTCACTGATTGGTAAAGGCTGCAAACTTGAGGTACCAACTGAAAACTGACACTCAGATTCGATGTTTGTATTAACTGGAGAGGGTGATGAAATACTTTCTGGAGGAGGGGTAAGAGGAATAACTGGTGGTGATGGAGGACTCAAAGCAAAAGGCTGACCATACAGTTCTAGTTCAATGGAAGTCAGTTCAGATTCTATACGATGTTCATAATCAAAAGGAAAGTTTGAAACAACAAACTCATCCAAATCAGGGCTATGCTCATTGGGTTCATCGGTATCAGGTTCATTCCTATTCTTCTCTGGAGCTAGGATATCAGCTAGAATTTGATGGACTGCAGGGATTAAACGATCTAAAGAAGGGCACTGAGCAGGAGGAGGATTCCAGTCAAACTAAACTGTTGTTTAATAAGATCAATGAAACCAACAAGGTTACCAGTGACTCTGGCTTCCATGTCAGGATGAACAAAATCCAAAGCAACCACAGAAGCCCATCCATGCCAATCAGGAGGTAAAGCTTGCACTAACTGGAGTAACCCGTCTAGCTCTGTAACACCGTGCTTGCTTACCAATGCCCATAACTGCAGATACTGATTGAGGAAGAGGACCATATTCTGATGCTCACCCATTCTAAAGGAATAGAATCTATCCGTCCTTTCTATAGCAGTCGGTCTAATAGTTGTGGTCTTCCTTGGAGTTGTTCTTGTTCTTGCCATCCTATAACAAAATATAACTTAAATACTAACCAAAAGCATAGATATATATAACTATCTATTTTCTATGCCCAAACTTCTTACTTTTTCTTACAACACATTTATCTTTCATCATACCGTTTCAAACATATCACATCATATAAATTCACATCATGCTCATCAAACTTTTTCCAATACATGCATATTCAATGCTTCTTTTAAGAAATCATATCTTATTTTACCTAGATGAGTTGGAGAGATGGATTTGGAATGCTGAGCTACTATCGATTTCTTTCTATTTTTAAAACTCAAGGTTCGCAAGGAAATGTTAGGCTCAAGAAAGAAAGATTCACAGGTCCAGAGCGAATAACTGCTCTGATACCACTTTGTCACGACCCGACTACATAATTAAATGATTAACTAAGTAATCAGGCTATGACTGGGTTATGATACGAACATAAGAAATTCCAATCTATAATAATATTTGAGATAAAAAGGATTTAACTGTTTAATCGATAACTAACGGAAATCTAAGCCAACATTTAAAGTTAATACAATACTACTTCAACATACAATAGAGTATTTCTTTGTTCAAAAACAAAATATTATGAGTTTGACAATGGAAGGATGGACGAATGTCATGTGTGAAGACATGACATTCAGGGCATAATTATCTACGGCAAAAGAACCCTATCTCAGCTTCCTTCTCCATCGCCATCTCCAAGCTCAACCTGCAAATTCAGAAAACAAATGCAGGGCATGAGTACTAACAAGTACTCAGTGGTTATCGCCAAAAATTTATACTTTAATGACTTACCAAACTTACTCAACGCAAGAGTTAAAGTAAATAATACCTGAATTCATTTCCATTAACAATAAGCTTCATGTAACTGTAACAATGTAATCTCAAGTAATATTATGCTATACCAGTATTATCTTCATGTGTTGGTCCCAAAAGTTACCAATCACAGTCCTGCCCTATCTACGTTCTTCGGTAATGAGAAGTAGGCCTCCTTCTCAATACCCTGACCGGTTTACACAACTAAAAACTTCCCAGTCATTAACATAATTCTTCCGTAGATAGGTAATATGATCTTATGCTTAACAAGTAACATGATCTTATTTCCAACATATAGAAAGTCAATCTTTCACAATAATATGCAAGATATAAATGAAACATTCAGTATTATGCTCATGTTAACGAAAAGAAAACCCACCTGGAACGTCGTCACTCTATGAGTTCCTCTTTCTCGTCCTTCAGAATTCCTTTATCTTCACATGATCCTTGTAAATAAAATAATTATCGAACTTAGCAAACATTCTTATTCACTTGAACATATTACATCTTTTTTTTTAGTTTTACCAAATTTTAAGATTTAAGTTAGGCTATTGAATCCCTTAATAACTTATGTCCTTAGTAAACTTTAATTTTAGTAAGTTACATAACATGCCATAATCAAAGGATTTAAGTAACTTATACATAGTTTCATCAATGCATAACATTTTAAATATTAACTTAAGGCAATCAAGTAAACAAATCTCACTTATATACTTATCATAAGTTTACTAGTTTAATTCTCAAAACATCTTATTAATATATTAATTCTAACAAAATTTCGGCAGAGTAAGTTTTATAAAATGAGTCGCCATTTCATTCCCAATTCAACCAAACTCGTCCAAAGTATCCCAAATTATCACCATATGTCTAAATATACACTTAACAATTCAAAACAAGTTTAAACTAATCCATTTACACCATATTCTTAACATTCCCTTCAACCACATCATTATGTAAATAAATGAACTTTTCAATCTACAATCCAATTAATTTCAATCAATTCATATATATGCTTATCCATCATCAATGATCACCAATCCATAATCAATTTAAATCCTAATCAAACTTATCATATAATTCTAGCAACTTCACATAAACTTTAATATTTCAACTTTCAATATTTAAGTCAATAAAATCCTATAAATTCAACTTAAGTATTATTTATATCCAAGATCTCAAAAATCATATCAAATACATCAAATAAAATCAAGAACTCACAGATCATCCAACCTCATTATTTTCGAAAATTAGGGATTATATATACATTCAATTTATTCCAATTTCTTTTACTAAATCATGTTTATTTCCACTTAATTACACATATTTAAACTCAATTTAATCAAATCATAACAAATAATTAACATGCAAAATTAGGGCTTATACATGCTTACTTGATTTCACCAACTTCATGAATTTCAAGAATTTAACCCATAGATTATGATATTTAAGCATCATAAGCATAAAGAAATCAATAAACATAACAAAATTTAAACAATTCAACCTAAATCTATAACATGAAATTTTCAAAAATCCTAGTATGTGATAACATCATGTTCTTCAAATTTAACCACAAAAATTTGGATTAAATAAGGTATTTACCTTTTTTGGAGTGATTTCCACTTAATTATACACTTAAATTTTGGATTAAAAGTGAAGAAATTTTTTTTGTATGTGTGTTCGGCCAAGAGGGAGAAAGAGAGAGCTTGAAGATGATCTTAAATGAATATTGTTCTAGAAATATAGTTTTATTTATTTATTCATTTTTCTTTTCATTTGTTACAATTTTCGAAAATTATATAAATATTTCTCTAAAATTACTAATGTTGATCATTAATATTCTTTAATAGTAAAAACTCAATTTTCTCATTAATATAAAGATCCAAAACAATTAAATCCATTATTGGAATGCAAACCATATAAATATAGATTTAACTCTTTCATATACAAATAATCAAATAATTATTCTATTTATTCATAAATTTCGAAAATTATATAAAATAATTTCCTTATCACTAGATATTAATAAAATAATTTTATTTAAGCCATTTAACAGCTTAAACATTATTTCATTTCATTTTATAAATAAATCTCACATAAACAATAATTAATACAATTTCTTTAGAACATTTTCTATTTAATGAAATTTTTCATCCAAACACACAATAATAACCATATATCTCCCAACATAAAGAACCGAGAAATCAATCGAAATCGCGATAAAACTTAAAGAACGGTATTAACATGCGAAATCGGGAAAGTTTGACTAGTCCTCTCCCAACTACCACAATGGACAGCCATATGGGCTGCCCAGTAGCTCATTTTACAGTAGCAATTCGTGCATTTCTCTCCCTCTCTCTCTCTCTCTCGAACCCATTTCTCTATTTGTTCTTCAAATTTTTTACTTTCCTTATGCTTTAATCCTCCATTCCAATCTATTCCAATCCTTAAAATAAATTTCTAAGACCATACAAAGGTAGTATTCATCATTCTCTTCAATCCTAATGGAGTAGAAATTTTTTTTAGAATTTTTTTTTCCATATGAAACCCTAGTTTCGGCCCCTTCAATTTTCATGGATTTTGAGCCATCAAATGCTCTCAAGACATGAATGAAATACCTTAGAAATGTGTTTTAAGGTTATGTTTAAAGTTTGGGAATTTTTGGAGCATGTTTGGTATTTTTTGATTTTTATTAGAATTCTTTTTATAGAAGATGAAACATGATTTTGTGAATGTTATTTCATATTGTTGGTTGTTGATGTGTTAGGAGTATATAGAATAAACATGAGAATTTCTGAAATATTTCTTGTATTTATTTTGAAATGGCCGAACCATATATATGAAACTTTTAGGCCATTGTTTGATTTTATTTGTGAAAAATAGTTGAGATATAATGTTTAATATATGATATGAACATTATATATTAATCTTGGAATGATTGAAACACTTATCCTATTTTTTCTCAAAAGGGCCGAAATCTTAAGAATCACAATCCGAACGGATTCAATGATGAGAACGCGACGAGTCTATACGATGACGAAGCGATTGCTTAACTGGAGGTTTGTACTGCTATGAGTCTCAACCTCTCTACGTGAAGGAATTACGAACACCATGCGTGTTGCCTCTGTCGTGGCATAAATGAAAAGAATAAAAGTATAATGTTATGGAAGTATAAAAAGAAATATTTGATGAATAGTAAGTGCATAATGAGAACGGATATGATGTGATACTATAACGTGAATAGAAATAAGGAATCCAGGACCCAATAAGATAAGGTGACCACTTAGCCTTTACCCGAAGACTAGGCATCGATCGTTACTATACTCTAAGAAACCATACCGTCTCTTTCCGGAGACCCAACCATGAAAGTCGTACCATAGGAATTTAGGAATATAGGTCATAGTATGATATAGATTGCTATAACCTTCTTTGTACAGATGTTATTATGTACATACCTTCTTCTAGACATACCGTTATGTTTACCGTGCCTGACCATAGTGATACTTTCCTTTTCAGATGGCTCGGACTGTCTTCACGACTAGGCATCTCCTATCCTCTAGGGCCACACCCGAGGAGGTTATACGTTCATACTGTTCCTACCAGATGTGCCGAGGAGACGACCTCGGCGAGTTCTTGGCGCACTTCACACATCATTGGGCCGCTGCACATGCCCGTGGCACATCGCATTATGACGGTGTAGTCCGATTGATCATGAGACTACCATCCGACTGCCAGGGGTATGCCCGTGAGATATTGGCAGACTATATCTATCGACGTCGAGAGAGCTTCGATCTGCAGGCGGACCTGCCTCGTTTTGCTAGCCATCTGAGCTATGTATTCACGGTGTACGAAGCTGCACCACGTGGACCGTATCTTCCTGTGCGGGAATACACTTGGCGCGATGAGATTCCAGAGTGGCTCCATCCAGAGGTGCCCGCTTGGCGGTACCGACGGATCGTGTTCTCGCTCGGCAATGGCGTGAACATGTTCGAGGCTGGACCTTCCCGTCCCCGACAACTCACCTTCCCGGTCCTACCACCAGAAGGATTCTATCCTCGCCATTGCCCGCCCAGACCATCGTCGTCGGTCCTGCCATGCCCGTCTCCATCTCCATCTGCCGGCTCTCCCTAGTCCAGCCGCCGCCACCCCCGCATGCCCCTGTGTACCACAATTCTATGAAGAGTGAGGATCCACGTGACCTAGCTACAGGTACCGTGAGAGGAACCGATGTCCGTCCTGCTGTTGCCCTATTTTCGGACGATGCTTATGAGGAGGTCATGGCAGAAATCCGCCGAGACCTAGCTGCTATGGAGGAAGCCAGGGTCGTTATAGACCGAGAGCCCATAGCTCCCACACTCGACGCAGAGGAGTAAGATCCCGAGGAAGACCGGAGGAAGATCCCGAGGAAGACCCGGAGGAATACCCCGAGGAGGACCCAACAGCAGACGATGAGATGGAAGGAGTGGATAGTTCCCATGCTTCCAGTCCTGACTCTAACACATGGAGCCCTATCTACACCCTGGGTGATCATGGATCTAGTTCTTAGGACTAGATTGTCTTTTGTCTATATACTTTGTGTATCTTTTGATGCATGCGGAAACAATGAGTCGTTCCGACAAGAAACTCTATTTTGATATCCACGGTAGCGTTTAGATTTTTGTACGCAACGTGACTAGGTACACGGAGTGATGCTGATAATTGTTTTTGGGCATCATACTCTGTACCTGGTCTTTTGTAAACCTTCAAAACGCTGATGAAAGTCCTCGTAGAGGCAATTGATGTGATATGATGATAGCTCCCCGAGAGCCTTTTGTTTTAATATTGTGATTGCGTGTTCGATGATGTGCTAGTTTTGTGCTCATATTTATATAAATACCGTACTGACATATATACATTGATCCTGATGGATAGTGTATGTAACAGCCCCTAAATCCTAAGTACGATTTAGCATGGATTATTACTCTAAACAGGGATGAATAAACAGGGAGACCATTTAACATTAAACTGTAATACATATATCAAGTATGTTTTTGGACTTTACTACATAACTTATGTTCTTGCAGCAGAAAAAATGTGATATGTACATATGACGATGTACTATCAAGGTATAAACTTTTCAGTGAAAACATTCCTATTGCTCAACACTGCTCCATCGCATCACTACTCAATCGCACATTTAAAACAATATGCGGTCGAGTACAAGAATGCACTCAAGGACTCATGCCAAAATATTTTACCATCTTTAAATTACATCGCCTCATTATGGTAAGACACAAGGGTTTTATTTGAAAGGTCTTGTGCTTACTAAACATTTTCATCATTTTCATAAACGTTCGCCTGGCCGGACATTTTCCTTGTATGTATGATCCATATCCCTTTTCATTTCTTCATAACCTTATCATTAACGCCGTAGAAGGAGATCTCCCTCTACGTCGCTGTGACCGGCCGTGCATTGTCCTTACAGCTCCCATAGTCACCATTAAGTGTACACGTTAATCCTAGCCAGGTATAAGCCTTCCGGCATAGGATCCGATATCGATTTCATTCATAAATTGGGAGCGACCCATCAACATTCATCATTCATTCATGGATAGGATACATACATAAAACATAACATTTTGGGCAGGTAATTTCATAAGTATTTTATCATCATTTCTTGAGATAAGCATTGTAAATAAAATCATTTGTTCATAAAATCATTTGTTCAGCATTTTATCATTTAAGAGTATAGTAAAGCCCACCTGGACTGTTGATCGTCTAAATCTCGATTTTCCTTCAATGTCAATTTGTCACGTCCGCGTCCAAACCTTTACGTAAAAACGATTTCAGTACGCCGGTCACGTTTTTCGAGATTTTCAAAGTTTAAAATAAACTTTGATAACTTATATTTTAATAATTCGAATTCCTTAACGAATTCAATACGTCGTCCAATCGCGTATCTTAACTAAACATTTCTCGTACTTCGATAGAGACGAGATATGTTCAACTATTTCATTTTAACCTTTTAGATCAAACATTCAACGTATTCAAACGTTTTTCGATACAAAGATTTCAATTATGAAATATTTTCTCACCAAAGAGATTTCCTTATATAATTAATACGTTTTACACGTATTAGTGTATTTATCGAACATATTTCATACGTTACATCAAAAGTCAACAATTTTGACTTTTCTTTATAAATTCTTCAATAATTCATATATTTAATATCTAATTTCAATATAAATCGATTTTCAATCAATTCCTTTTCATAAAACCCTAATTCTCGATTTTTCACGCAAATCGATAACATGATTACTATTTTACTTTAATATCACCTAACTTATACATTATATATTATTTTTCATATCCAACGTTATTTAATATAACGTTTCGTCGTAAACATAGTAAACTATGTTACTAAAATCCCATAAATTCTCAATGGGTCTAAAATATTTTCTAATTATATAATGTATGATTTTTCTTGATATAAAGAATTTAAAACTCTAATTTTTCAAGCCTAGCTCTCGGCCCTTTTTCAATTTTTTTCCAAACTTCTTCCAAAAATTCTTCTAAATTCATATTATGTCCTATATTATCATAGTATCAATAATATGTATTAACATTAGCAATAGGAAAATTGGACATCACCTATCCAAGTCCTATAGGTCTCGATTTTTTTTTCAACAATTGTCCAACTATTTTCCTAAAATTCTAATAAAATTACATAGCACTAAATCAATGCCCTAGATCATTAAAATGCATTAATATCACTCAAACATTAATTACACATTAACATTTAATCTTCAAGTATTTTCGGTAATTATATATAATTACCATATGATTTCCAATAAAATCAAACATTAACAATTATTCTCAAACCGTTTCGGTACCTACATATATATAACATATGATTTAGAATAAACTCAAACCTTAACAATTCCATCAACCTAATTCGGTACCTACATATATATAACATACAAAAATCAAAACATCACCAACCCATCAACCTTAGCTCACGGCTATTTCCTTGAAATCAATTCAATATTTTCTACATTTGTTAATTAACAAATACATGCTTAAGCTTTTATTTAAATCACCAATATAATTCATAAGCATCATGCTTAACAATATTTACAAACAACAAACATGATCACATGATTTTTCATATTTTTTTCATTAAGAACCTAACATATATTTTAAAATCTAACCGTCAGAAATCGAAAATCTTAACGTATAAATAAAGATCGTTCGATTCCTAACCTTTTTACCGGTGTCGATTGATTGTGCAAAGGATTTTGTAACAAGGTTTGGGATAGGAAAAGAAGAATACTCCTTTCTTTTCTTAAGGAAGCTCACGGCGGTGGAGTGTTTGTAAAGGAAATGATGTTGGTTTGATATAATTTATTACTTAAGTAATAAAGCTAAAGGAATTAAACAAGTAACACACTAAATTCTCTAGCCTACACTCTCGGTCAAAACACATATAAGGCAAGCAAGACTTTTTACTTTGTGACTCACCATGCATACATCATGAAAGTAAAAGTTCTTACACATCATATTGAACAAAGCAACTCAATTCCTATTTTGCATCCTCATGTGGACGGCACTTTTAAATTCTTGCAAGCCTTTAGTTTGCTTTTAACTCATCAAGTAATACATCACCATAGTAAAATATCTCTTACACAATTTTTGGACAAAACAAAATGATTCCACCCTTTTTGATCACTAAAGCCGTCGGCTCTCATGCACACCAAGGGAAACAAATTTCAATTTTTGTCTTATACCATGCATTTAATAGTTACACATTGCCAAATGTAGTATACATCATCAAATAAGAGTTGTGTTCATTCTTCCAACCTCATTTTTCAACCAACATACACGGCTCCTATACACATCACACACATCACTTGATCATCACTTAATTTACTTGATAATAGTGTATATTATATCCCACTTGATTCATTAAAACTCAACATAGCAAGATCATGCACAATTCACACGTAAATGTTGTTACCCACACAATAGGTCACGGCACTTTCATTTTGCAATTTGTACACATTTTATTTTCATGCTATTTATAGATATATATCATAATATATGTCTTAGATGTTAAATTATATCATAGGAAAATTTATTAGTATCATTTCATGTGTGAAAACCCTAATTTTCGAATTAGGGTTTTCGAAAATTTCAATTTGCTCAATAGTTAATCTTTAATGTTCTAGCATTATTTTAATGCTAAATAATACTCTAATTACATAAAATAATCATAGAAATTTAAATATTATAATTCCTTGATCATTAAACTCGTTTTCTATTCATCTCTAAACGCCGACGTTTGAAACGCCTCAAAACGCTCATTATCGACTCATCTCAAAATGGTCGTAATAAAGTCGTAATCACTTTATTAAATCATTCCATTAATAATGGAATTTAATTCTAAGCTTCGTCACTTAGAAAATTTTACGAAATTCTAACTATCGATATTCAATCGACGTTAAAATACTATCACAAATACTATATATATTTATATTCCTTAATTCACAATACTTAGTGAATATAAAATTGAATTATTACTGTAATTAATCGAAATCATTATTCGATAAATTACTAATCCAATTACTTGACGAAACCCTAATTTACTTAATTTTAAATATCGTAATTAGCCTTTAATTCTTCTGGATATTACATTCTACCCCTTAAAAGAAATTTCATCCCAAATTTGCATACCTAAAAAGTATGGGTATCTTAACATCATAATATCTTAAATTTTCCACGTGATTTCCTTTTGTCCATGGTTTCTCCATCGACTTTTATTAAAGACCCAAACTCGATTCTTTAATCGTTGAATCGCACGATCAAAATGGTCGAGATTTTCATCACAACTCATATTTGAGTTAAAGATCACGCCATTATGGCGTACACGTGTTTTGGGTCATATTCATACTTCCTTAATCGTGACACGTGGAAAATGTCGATTTGTATATCGAAAGCGCTTTGGTTGAGCTTGTATACAATGTTTCGTTACCACTATTACAATCTCCTATCCGAATTGATTACTTGATTGCATATATCCGTGTCCCCTTATCTCATATAGTGTGTAGAAGATCACGTAAGTCTCGTATGATTGGTCAAGCTTAATGAGATATAAAAGTTTCACACCGAGACAACTTGAGGACGAGTTGTCGGTATATAGTCGCAGTATAGATAAGTGACTGACTTGGTTGCTTGTCTATGCTTTGGCGTCTCGACGTATTGAAGGATCACAAGTGAGATGAGTTCTTCTATCCGACCGTCGTGAAGAACCTAGATCTCGGTGACTTACGATGATCTAAACCTCGATAAGGTATTAGGTGAGTATGAGTTCTCGACCATCACTTTGACTTGTTATGGGTGAGGTTATATGTTCTAACCCAATATTCTCCGTATTCGGGTGGTGGCAATGCTTGTATGTCATGCTAGTTATCTCAGACGAGTCACCGATTCGCTTAGGATGATGACGCCCCTTAAGGAGCTCAAAGGTTTATTGTACTAAACCCCGCAGTCGAGTTAGCTCAAGTACAATAATGAGGTTGAGTGGTACTACTTAAGAATTAAAGATATTAATTATTTTAAGCAATGTAATGCTCTAAATAATTAATGGACGCGATATCTTAAATACGGGATTCAGAATGTCTAAGTGCAAGCCCGACTCACCTTCGATAATAAAGGGTAAGTCAAGATTTATTCTCTAGTGGCATGAATAAATGTTTATAATTTAATTTATGTTCTGGGCTGAACATAAGATAATTAATTTATTTGAGGCCCATCTTTATTCCTTGCATTTGATCTCTGGGCTGGCCCATCCAGGCCCATAGATACTGAAGAAATCGGCGCCCCCTATCCCTCTAAGGCAAGGATTTGATTCTCCTTATCCTATTAGGATATTATTATATTTATGGATATGCATGGATCCTTTCCTAATGGGATTATGGTAATACATTATAAATATAAGGTAAGAGATAAGATCAAAGCTAATCCTCACAATTATCCAAGCATAATTTTCGAGAATCACCATAGATCCTTGGTGAGATATTTTCGAAAATTACTAGAGGGATTAGGGTGATTTTCTGTAGTATTCTCCATAGATCGTCCTCACTCGACGTTGGAGAGTTGGCAACTGGGATACAGTCCAGAAGATCAAAGCACGAGTCTCGATCCGTTCATCCCGATCCACCCCGACAGATTCAAAGGTAAACACGAGAAAACCCCTACGTGTTGCAATTAATTATATAGGTGCATGCTAGGAATATAATCAATGTATGGTGAATTAAACATCCAAGATAGATCCTCAGGAGAGGGTTAAAATCAGTTTTCCTACAGAAAACATTACGTACATTCCCCAATTTGGTGGAAGTACCAATCTATAGGCTACTGGGCCTATCATTACTAGGATCTCGTAAGGTCCTATAAAACGTGATCTCAACATTCTTGTATCTGAACTTTATAATTTCCCTCGATGGAGAAATCTTAAGAAACTTTATTTCCGATTTAAAATGCAATTCAGATCTACGCGTATCAGCGTAAGACTTTTGTCTGTTCTGAGTTTATCTTATTCTTTGCCTCATTTGGCAGATATCTTAATCATTTCATTTTCATTGTCAGGATCTTATACTTTCTCTTACCTACTTTATTACAATAAAGTGGTGGTCGATACTTCTTTCCACATAATGCTTCACATGGCTATATTGATCGTTGCTTGACAGCTATGGTCGTACGTGAACCTAACAAGTGGTACTACATGTTCCCACTTGCACCTTGATTTAACATTAATGTTCTATCGTATGCTTAAACGTTTGGGTTATCCTCTTTGACTGTCCATTTATTTGTGAGGGGACATTTATATTAAGGTTCAATCTCGTGTCTAACTCCTTTTTGGTGAATTAGTTCAAAATCTAGGGGTAAACTTAGAGTCCCTATCTGAAGTGATAGGTTTTTGGTACCCCTGTAAATATACGATTTCCTTTATGTACGACTGAGCTAACTTATCGGATCTACGAGTCATCTGAATAGGCAAAGACAAACATAATTGGTGAGTCAATCCACTACTACCCATATAGCAGTGTTACTTCTTTATGACTTTGGTAAAACCCGTCATAAAATCCATTGCTATGTCATTCCATTTTCATTTGTGTAGCTCTAGAGATTATAACCTCTTATATAAAGTCATTGATACAATGCCTTCACTTATTGATAACCGAGACACTGCTCGACAGTATGGTTATATCTCATTTTATTCCTTACTATCTAACTTTTCTCGTAAATCATAATATCTCTTAATGCTGCCTGGTTGGGCGGTATGAGAAGGGTCATGAACTTCACTCTTGGTTTCATTTCTAAGCTTATTATTGCTTGAAATTATATATATATATATATATATATATATATATATATATATCCCTTCTTTAGACAATATGACATTGTCTAGCGCTCCTTAAAATATCCTTCAGCTCTTCATTCCTTATCTTAATTCGTATTCTATTCCCTTTTTCATCCTTTCTCTTTAGTCATATGTCACCTTGGGTATGAGAATACAACTTACGTTCGTCCCTGATTGCCCGACTATTTCTGTTCTCATTTTCTTAAACTTTCCAATGAGTTTTCCTTTTCTATAAGGGCATACCATGATTTAGACTAAATTTTATAACTTAGGCATTAGATTCTACATTAACCGTCCGTAGGTGATAATTTATATCATAATTGTAATTTTTTTCCGATTCGAGCCATCTTTTCTATCCCGTATCCAAGTTTCTTTGCTCAAAGAATAAATTCAAACTTTTGTAAATTGTGAAGGGTTCTTAACTTATTGTCATAGGAGTGATGTCTCCAAGACTTTGGTACTTATACTACTGTTACTATTTCAAGTCATGAGTTGGGAAATTCTATTCATGTGGCCTAAGTCATTGTGATTGTAAGCTATTATCTTTCTCATATTAATACATAGCCTTACTTTTATTAATCCATGTAAATTTGATTCTTTTTTGGGGTAGCTATGTTATTGGCCTTGCTACTTTAGAGAGTTCTCAATGGCTCTCTGATAGTAGTCAATTAATCTAAGAAATTCCTGATCTCATTTTAGGTCATTGACGACTTTCATTCTTAATTGCTTTATCCTTTGCCAGATCTACATTGATTTCTTCTAAAGACACTAAGTGCCTGAGGAATATTTCTCCTTTAAGCCGAAATCCACAATACTGTACTTGGCAAAATTTGTCTGGCTCTTAAAAAGTCGTAAGACAGTCCTTCGACGTTCTTTATGTTCTTTCTCATTCTTTGTATGGATAAGAACATTATTCACAAGGATTAAGACAAAATTGTCTAAATATGTGTGGAACACTCGATTTTTGAGGTTCATGATCAGGGCTGGTGCATTTGTTAGTCCGAATGGCACAACTATAATCTCATAGTAACCATATCTTATTCGGAACAATTTTTTTCGTATCTCGGATACCATTTTACAAAGACCATATAATATATTACATCAAAATGTCTCATTGAGGACTTTTCATACATTAATTACAAGGGTCGGTCTATTAAGCCGACTGATTACATAGCATCTAGTTCTTTTTACACTCAAAATTTTGACACCATTTTAACATATTCACTATCTACATATAAGTCTCATATGATCCTAAGATTCTATGTCTCTGAGTGGCCTTCGTCAGAAACGTACTCCTCATTTGGAAACTTGCCTTTCTCCAAGCACGCTTTTGCTTCATACTCCGATGATCATTCTCCTTCGAGAGCCGTGGTCAAGCCGCCCCCGCTTCTTCTTGATGCCGTAAGTTTGTGTTGCTTTTATCAGAAAGTATGGTTGAGTTGGTAGCGGTAATTCTCCTAATCCGCGAGGGCGGTAAGATCCTGTCCTTTGGCCATTCTCATCCCTTTCAGGTATAATTGACGGCACAGGATGTGGGGCGACGTTTGGAACATCAGGGTACAACCATTCCTTTATATAATGCTGTGAAACTTGCCATGGACCAATACAAGTGCTCATCGGTGCCGTTCCATACGCATAATATGTGTGCTTGAGCCGGTTGACAAATCCTGGTAAGTATGCCCAAGTCTTGGAATTTTCTACATGCAGAAGATATTCTCTTGACACTTCCTTTGCAAACTTTTGTCAGTCTGTTGGCAAACGACGAATAAGCCTTTGGATACCATCCTCATCCGTAACTCCATAGTTACGAGCATCCTTCCAAAGGTGCAGAAATTCCTCCAAAAACTGTCCTAAATCAATGCCCAGTTTATAATAAAAGAGCCGATATGCCTGTGTGAGTTCTAAGCTTGTAGGCCTTGTGGTTATCTTCTTACCCGTAATACTCCCATTTCCTGCCATCTGTAAAAAGATATTTCTAGATAAGTCAGACTTAAATCAAAGAAATAGAGAAAATTTTAAACAAGAAGGATTCCTTAAAGAATTAAACACTTTAAGACATATATAACTTGTAGACAACTTATGACACGACTCATGACACTTATCTTAATACTCATTTTAAGTTTTACACCTTCAGTCGTATATCGCTCTAAATTTATTCACATAAGCAAATAGTGGGCACTAATATCCTGTCGCGTAAAACCTCTAACGAAGAGACTAGGCCCAGGTCACTAATCACGTGAATGACAACCATCTCCGAAACTTCTTGTCTCTAGAATTATATCTACGTTCCACATAGGTATAATGATCCAAATCATTGGATAGAACCTTAGGTGATCCTAGGTCCAATTCTAAGTTTGAGCAACACCTGCGACGGCCATAATTCTCATATAGGTGAAGAAATTTTCATTTCTTGATTCTTTTATCCCGAATTAGGTTCTATCATTTCTACACATACTTGTGCGATGTTAGAATATGAAGCACCCATATCGAACAAAATATTATAGGTAAAGAAAAATATTATAGGTATGCTGAGAAATCTTTCTCATACCTATCAGGCCTTCTTGGTTTTGTTCGTTCAGTTTTCGGTGTGAAGTATAGGCTTTGGTCTACGGTGTTCCCGTCTATTCAAGTAAGCATCTATTTCATATGTCATCGTCCTTTCCATCGGGACATTATGTTCCTTGCTATGGCCTTCTGCTTCCTCATTCACCCTATACTTCTGCATCGCATCGTTATGCTTTTACCAATAGCATTCGTGGTTAGGTCTACATCAACCTATCCTTTGATATTGATATTTCGATAATTAAATCTTATCGTAGAGATCGTCATGTCTCTATCACTATCATTCATTCCTAATCCAATATGAATGATTCAATTCCTTTTTCACTTTATCGATCTTAGGAATATATTTCTCATATATCCTTACTTTAACTCTTTTCAAGGGAAATCCTTATTTATCGAAGTCATATGTCTCTGAAGCTTATATCATGTCGTGGGCTATCTTATAATTGTATAGCTCATAGTTTCTTCGATTATTTTGACTTTTGTCCCTTTTTCGAACATGGTATCCGAAAGTAATATTACTTCGTTATACTTGATTCTCACATTCGTGGTTAGAACCGTCATTATTGTCGTATGACTTGGTAAGGTAGTACATTCGTACACCATAACTTAAATTCCAAGCATCTCATTTCCATGTCTTGGCTTTGGAGATATTTTCTCCATACTGATTTACATACTGTGGCTATCCTAGTCGCTCACACAATCTCAAGGATTATGATTCCTCAATCTCATTATCGTTTGTTTAACCAAGTTTCAATTACTTGGAATCGATTATGCTCAAGCATAATCTCATTGATTGAGGTATAAGGCGAGAGATTTATTTTCTGAGATGCTATCATTTCTTTATATATATATTCTTTGAAAAGAATATCTTGCATGCATCTTTATTCTTTAAACATGTCCAACCTACTAATGAGGGTTTAGGACAAACAACTATCTTAAAGATAAGTTGTAATCTCTCTCGTTATGACATGGTGAGGGAAATTATATCCCACTTGATATCATATACTTTTCTTTACTTTTACTCTTGCATTCAATGCTAAAGAGTATCTTATTCATAATTTTATTATCATAACAGTCATATGAAGGTATAACTTCATTGTTATCAATCTTTGTAAAGCCCATCAAGGGTCATCACATCCTGTGTATCATAAGGAAAATATCTCGTCTATCGAGATTTTCTTTACATCATAATTTCTTGATGTCTATCACTTTACTGGTCTGAAACTTTTTAAGTGACTGAAATAAGTCAACCTATTTCATGCCTGATGTTTATCGTTTTACTAATTCGCACTTAGGTGACAAGGTAAGTCAACATTCATCATACTTGATGGTTTCAAGAATCGAGGAGAAATTATCACGACTACTCACAAGAGGTACTTGTCTCACAAATCAAAATAACATCTTTTAATGATTGAATCGATATGCTCTTTGAATCGAATAATTGGGATCTAGGTCCAAGACCGTAATGACGACTCATCGAGATTTCTTTGGTCATATGGGCCGGCGCACCGTCACAATTATATTCTCAGTCACACAAGGCTTGGTTTTAAAAGGACACTTTATAATTCTTTGGGTTATAAATTTCCTTCAGAAAAAGTGAGAAACTCAAATGATTTCTCAATTGGGACTAGGTCATAGTTAAACTCAATGACGTAAATTGGGCAATGAATATAATTTGAAACCTTGTATACTCATAATAGGTCATCAACAAAGGTTCCATGTACGCCATTGCTCTACTTGTATTACTGGAAATCTTACTTTCTTAGTAACATTCTAAGATTCTTATCATACTATAACGTTCTTACTCTATACAAATCATAGAACTAACTTCAACTGATTCTCGTAAATTCTGGAGTAGGAATCAGAGATTTGGTCCTTCATAAGAAATAAAGTACAGTGCATTAGGGGCACGTAGGCGAAAACTGTACATAAATCGGAGTTCACACGAAGGAGAACGGGTCAAGACAAAATCACTGCGCAGTGCAGGAAGATTCGCACGCTCGCGCCGAGATCGTAGGCGATGCCGACACCGAGGTCGTGTATGCCGTTGCCGATGCCGATGCCAATGCCGATGCCGATGTAGTATAGACTACCAAGGTTGATATATCAAAGTCGATGTTATAACTACCGAAGTCAAAGTCGAATGTCGCACATGCCGAGGTCGAAGTCGAGGTCGCACATGCCGAGGTCGAAGTCGAGGTCGCACATGCCGAGGTCGAAGTCGAGGTCACACATGCCGAGGTCGAAGTCAAGGTTACACATGCCGAGGTCGTGATGATGATACCGACGTCGTTCCTTTCCAATGTCGAGGTCGTACTCGTTCATTTTCGTATAAATCTTTTGCTTTTCAACCTCAAGATGGAATGAAGTTCTCAAATCCATCTTTACTTCTGTTCTTGTAATGGAAGGAAGTTCGTACTTCTATGTTCTTTCGTAAAAAGTGATCATGCTTCTTATACCGTCTATGTTCTTCTTGAGATGACATATTCATTTGTCGTAGTCAACTTGAGAGTTGAAAATAGAGTTTCAAATATTGAAATATAGCTCATGTATACATGCACATTTCTTTGAATTTTTGAAAAATTCATCTTTTCAACTTTAGCCATTCATGTTCATTTCAAGCATATTCATTCATTAAACACAATCTTGAAACTTGAATGGATTTGGTTATGAAAACTTGAAAGTTTTATTCAACTTCATAACATAACTTGCTTGTAAGCATGTCATACTTGAATTTTGCAAATTCAATATTTCATCGTTGACACTTTATGCCCATTATCAATCATAGACATTCATTCTTAACTTTGATTACTTTATATAACTTTCATTCCCAACATTATTCATAACATTCATTTCATATCATTCATCTTTCACATCTTTCATTCCTTTTGAAAAATCATCTCGATCCTTTTTCTCTTTCAAATTTCAAAATTTTGAAAAGGAAGCATTTACCTCATTTCGGTTGAGCTTGATGTGATGGAGTGTTGAGCATTGTCAGCTGACCTTTAGAAGTCTAGTGACTCAATCTAGACTTAACCTTAAAGGAGTTTTTGGGTTCAAAGAGCGAACCGCTCTGATACCACTTTGTAACAGCCCCTAAATCATATGTACGATTTAGCAGGGATTATTACTCTAAACAGGGATGAATAAACAGGGAGACCATTTAACATTAAACTGTAATACATATATCAAGTATGTTTTTAGACTTTACTACATAACTTATGTTCTTGCAGCGGAAAACATGTGATATGTACATATGACGATGTACTATCAAGGTATAAACTTTTTAGCGACAACATTCCTATTGCTCAACACTGCTCCATCGCATCACCAGCTCAATCTGCACATTTAGAAACAAATATGCAGGGCTGAGTACAAGAATGCACTCAGTGGACTCATGCCAAAAACATTTTACCATCTTTAAATTACACTGTCCCATTATGGTAAGACACAAGGGTTTTATTTGAAAGGCCTTGTGCTTACTAAACATTTTCATCATTTTCATAAACGTTCGCCTGGCTAGACATTTTCCTTGTATGTATGATCCATATCCGTTTTCATTTCTTCATAACCTTATCATTAACGCCGTAGAAGGAGGCCTCCCTCCACGTCGTTGTGACCGGCCGTGCATTGTCCTTACAGCTTCCACAGTCACCATTAAGTGTACACGTTAATCCTAGCCAGGTATAAGCCTTCCAGCATAGGATCCGATATCGATTTCATTCATAAGTTGGGAGCGACCCAACAACATTCATCATTCATTCATTCATTCATGGATAGGATACATACATAAAACATAACATTTTGGGCAGGTAATTTCATAAGTATTTTATCATCATTTCTTGAGATAAGCATCGTAAATAAAATCATTTGTTCAGCATTTTATCATTTAAGAGTATAGTAAAGCCCACCTGGACTGTTGATCGTCTAAATCTCGATTTTCCTTCAATGTCAATTTGTCACATCCGCGTCCAAACCTTTACGTAAAAACGATTTCAGTACGCCGGTCACGTTTTTCGAGATTTTCAAAGTTTAAAATAAACTTTGATAACTTATATTTTAAAAATTCGAATTCCTTAACGAATTCAATACGTCGTCGATCACAGATCTTAACTAAACATTTCTCGTACTTCGATAGAGATGAGATATGTTCAACTTTTTCATTTTAACCTTTTAGGTTAAACATTCAACGTATTCAAACGTTTTTCGATACAAAGATTTCAATTATGAAATCTTTTCTCACCAAAGACATTTCCTTATATAATTAATACGTTTTACACGTATTAGTGTATTTATCGAACGTATTTCATACGTTACATCAAAAGTCAACAATTTTGACTTTTCTTTATAAATTTTTCAATAATTCATATATTTAATATCTAATTTCAATATAAATCGATTTTCAATCGATTCCTTTTCATAAAACCTTAATTCTCGATTTTTCACGCAAATCGATAACATGATTACTATTTTACATTAATATCACCTAACTTATACATTAGATATTATTTTACATATCCAACGTTATTTAATATAACGTTTCGTCGTAAACATAGTAAACTATGTTACTAAAATCACATAAACTCTCAATGGGTCTAAAATATTTTCTAATTATATAATGTATGATTTTTCTTGATATAAAGAATTTAAAACTCTAATTTTTCAAGCCTAGCTCTCGGCCTTTTTTCATTTTTTTTCCAAACTTCTTCCAAAAATTCTTCTAAATTCATATTTTGTCCTATATTATCACAGTATCAATAATATGTATTAACATTAGCTATAGGAAAATTGGACATCACCTATCCAAGTCCTATAGGTCTCGATTTTTTTTTTTCAAAAATTGTCCAACTATTTTCCTAAAATTCTAATAAAATTACATAGCACTAAATCAATGCCCTAGATCATTAAAATGCATTAATATCACTCAAACATTAATTACACATTAACATTTAATCTTCAAGTATTTTCGGTAATTATATATAATTACCATATGATTTCCAATAAAATCAAACATTAACAATTATTCTCAAACCATTTCGGTACCTACATATATATAACATATGAGTTCCAATATACTCAAACCTTAACAATTCCATCAACCTAATTCGGTACCTACATATATATAACATACAAAAATCTAAACATCACCAACCATCAACCTTAGCTCACGGTTATTTCCTTGAAATCAATTCAATATTTTCAACATTTGTTAATTAACAAATACATGCTTAAGCTTTTATTTAAATCACCAATATAAATCATAAGCATCATGCTTAACAATATTTACAAACAACAAACATGATCACATGATTTTTCATATTTTTTTCATTAAGAACCTAACATATATTTTAAAATCTAACCGTCAGAAATCAAAAATCTTAACGTATAAATAAAGATCGTTCGATTCCTAACCTTTTTACCGGTGTCGATTGATTGTGCAAAGGATTTTTGTAACAAGGTTTGGGATAGGAAAAGAAGAATACTCCTTTCTTTTTCTTAAGGAAGCTCACGGCAGTGAGTGTTTGTAAAGGAAATGATGTTGGTTTGATATAATTTATTACTTAAGTAATAAAGCTAAAGGAATTAAACAAGTAATACACTAAATTCTCTAGCCTACACTCTCGGTCAAAACACATATAAGGCAAGCAAGACTTTTTACTTTGTGACTCACCATGCATACATCACGAAAGTAAAAGTTCTTACACATCATATTGAACAAAGCAACTCAATTCCTATTTTGCATCCTCATGTGGACGGCACTTTTAAATTCTTGCAAGCCTTTAGTTTGCTTTTGACTCATCAAGTAATACATCACCATAGTAAAATATCTCTTACATAATTTTTGGACAAAATAAAATGATTCCACCCTTTTTGATTACTAAAGCCGTCGGCTCTCATGCACACCAAGGGAAACAAATTTCAATTTTTGTCTTATACCATGCATTTATTAGTTACACATTGCCAAATGTAGTATACATCATCAAATAAGAGTTGTGTTCATTCTTTCAACCTCATTTTTCAACCAATATACACAGCTCCTATACACATCACACACATCACTTGATCATCACTTAATTTGTAATACCCCTTCTTTTCTAAGCACCAGGTTTGCATGACACGTTTTTTGAGAAAGGTCAAAAGGTTGACTTTTTGTTTCGGTGATGCCACCGTCATGAAACCTCAAGCGTTGTGAAGAAGAGTCTTATGACGAATTCATGACACTAAGTATGCAGTTTTCGACCACCCACGGTTTCGCACTCGGAAAGTTATCGAAAACCGACTTTTCATGGGTCTTTAAAAGCATATCTTGTTTATAGTCGTTGTGTCCGTATTTTATTTCGAGTCCATGGGTACTAAGTTTACTAAATTTGAGTCCGTTTGCAAAAGTTGCGTCACAGCATTTTCGAAAAAGGTCAGTGCAAGAATGCTTGACCCTCGCTTCCTATAAATAGGAGGCTAGGCCTTCATTTTCAACGCTCATTTCCTTCGCCTCTCGTGTTTACGGAAGAGCCGAGCAGCTCCTGTGCACGCTGCGAGCGATGGAGGAGTGGGGATCGAGCCGGGAGGCTCGGCGGCGGCGCCATCGAGCCGCCGCCACCACCGCCGATCGCCCTCCCGACAGCCCATTTTTTGTTTTCATCCTTTTCTTGTTTTGATTCCACCTTTAGTAGATAGTATAGCATAGAACTCGGGATTCTAAAGGGACGAGGCGGAAAACGCCGAGGTCGGCCAATTTAACCGGCGACCGTCACGAATCGCCGCCGCCACCACCGTGGTTGTTGGCCGCCGATTTGGTGGTCAATGGACCACCTTTGCTCGGGTCCTTTAGGTTTTAGTTCCGCTATGCATTCCACTAAAGTATCGATTCCGCTTTTACATTTTTCGCGTTTACGCATGTCGGATGTTTTCGTTGCTTGAGTTTTCTAAAGGAAGACATGCCCAAGTTATCCATTTTCAACGTAGTTTGTCATTCCATGTTTGTCGTTATGCATATTGCTTATGTTTCATTTTCATGCATCGATTTTGGACGGTTTATCCAGATCCGAGGATAGCATCGATTTTCAAGCTTCATAGTGCTAAGATTTGAGTCAACTTGCATGCATGCATATTTTGAAAGTACCCTATTATAGGTCTTGATGTCCTGAATATATTTCCCTTCTGCATTGAGTTGATTTGAAAACCCGGAGAGTGCCAAATATGGGTTCAGAAAGTCGAAAACCCTAGTTTTTCTACGATCTTCGTTTGGATCACGATGTTGCTTTGCTTTGTGGGATGTGACCCCAAAAGTTATTCCGCCTTGTTACGGTACCTACCAAAGTCGATCGGTGAAGTCATCGATCCGTAGATATCTCCCGTTGACGTTTTCTACATTCGTGTTAAATATATATGCTTATTTTGATTTATTTACTCTAATGTTTTAAAATAAAACATGTGTGCCGTAAAATGTTTTGTTGAAGTTATTACTGTTCTCTGATCCGAGATGTGGTTCTATTGTGATTGTGCACGGATCTCTATTCGGTGGGTTGATCACCATCTTGATTATTGATCGAAGGGGATAGACCCCAACGTGGTTATGGTTCGAAGGGGATAGACCCCAAAGTCCACACGGAAATGGTAATGAGGTGGTTATGGTTCGACGAGATTTGACCCACAAGTCCACACCGAGTTAGCCGGTTGGATACGTTCGGGCATGGGTCGATGGATATGTTCCGGCCGAGATATTGTGGGTCGGCCGGATATGTTCGGGCGAATGAATGAGATGTGATGGGTGGCGGGATACGCTCCGAGCCGTGGTTCTATGATGATAACAACAAGAATAACGGATCGGTATCGAAAAATGAAAAATCTATTTTGTGACTTAGAAGTGGATTTACGCTTTAAAACCTTCTAAGGTAAGTGCTCAACACGCATCATGATTCTTTGATTTATGATAAAACACCAACCGAGTGCGCTAGTACTCACCCCAAACTCTTTTTCAAATCTTTTCACGGATGGAGGAGAGGGGCGGACGGCGGCCGAGGGATGGAGCTGCGGGTTCTTCATGCTATGCTTCCGCGATGTTGTGTTATATACGATTCGATGTTGATGTATTCTTGTCCCTTGTTTTGCTTTCGATTGGGAACAAGATTTGCTATTATGTTATTATGTTTGTGAGTCTCGATATGAGTATGCTATGTGGTTGACGGTCTAGTCAATGGGTGTAATGCTATTTTGCTTCCTCGCATTACTTATTATAAACCAAGATCATGTTTCATTGAGGTTATGGTATCGATATTATTCATTGGTGGATTATCTGCGCACCCTCCCTTCGTGATATGTCCTAGTTATAGAGGAGATCGCCCGATTTCATGGTCACATCTTCTTATCGTATGTTATATGTATCCCCTTCTTCCCCGCTTAACCCCACCCCTAATCACACCCCGACATCCATGCCTTCCTCGAATTAGGGCGTGATGACTTGGTATCAGAGCAGTGATCTTGGCCCTGACATCTATCTTTGTTATCTGATACCAGCTTGGTATCAGAGCAATGTTCTTGGCATCTAGTTTTCATAATTGTTTGATATCAAAGCAGTTCGTTTACTTTATATCTTGTACATTGAAATTGAGTGTTTAGAACTTGTTCTTCTAAACTTTTTATCAGGTACAACTACCCTCAGCTCACCGTCAGGCCGCCTCCTTTAAAAGGGGATGATGTATGTGTTTATTTGATGATGCTCTATGTGGTTACGTGATGCTTGATGTGATCTTGGTTTCATGTGTTTTGGCCTGGTAAGAGTTTACGTGATGTAAACGTGATGTGGATGAGATGTGGTTGGATGGTGATGTGGATGTGGAAGTGATTATCGATGAGACGAAAGGGCCTATGTGGCTGTGATATGGGAACCATTGATGTGGTATGATGTGATTGATATGATCATGAATGGATGATGTGAATCTATGTGTTTACATAGAAATATGTGATTAATTGAAAATCTTGTTTATATTGATAAACAAGTGCTTGTAAGTGGATCCTGTATTTGCTTACGTGATTATTGTTATGAATATCCATATCGATGCCGATATGTGTTGAAAGTGAATATGTGTCTCAAGACATGATTACCCAGATGACTGGGGCAGAAAAAGGAAGCATGAATATTTGTTGTTATTTTGATGAACTAACATGTAGGTTTATGGATATTCATGGCCCGCATAACGCCGGTTAAGATCCCAGGATGGATGAGCGGATCCGTAAGTTCGTGGAATGTACCAGAATGTCCATGAGCCGTTGGGAGTGTTTCGGGAGATTTGTTGGTTTGTGGAGAAAGATTCGAGATAGTGGAAAGGTATCGAGTACGAAGCTTACTATCGGATGACGTAAAGGCTACCGACGGTTGGCAACCATGGGCAAGAAGGCGAGGTGCGTGATGTTCGTCGGGATCCTATCACCGCACACCTTACCTTGATTTCACGTAGTTTGCCGCTCGAGTGTGGAGCGGTGGACCGATCATCGAGGCATACCATCCGGCGCGATGTGATAGCGAGGCATGTTCGAGGCCGATCCGCATTGATGACAGAGATGATGTTCCTGAAGAGCCTTTGGGAGAGCAGCCATCGCGTAGATGATCGCCAGTTCATCAGGATACACCAGTCACTACACCTCCATCTACGATCCTCACTTTTAGACGGACCAGGAATGATTTTGAGGCAGGACCCTCCCAGGTGAGAGAAATGATCCACCCGACCGTGGCAGGAAAGAGGCCCAGAATCAGAATCATGGTACCACCGAACAGTATCAGGTTGGCCTCCCGGGAATGAGATTCTGAGGAGGAGGAAGACCCGGAGGAGGACGAGGATGACAGTGAGGATTCAGAGGACCCGGTGATCCAGATAGCGGATGACTCAGACGAGGTTGAGCATGTTGAGGAAGGGCAAGCGCCAGAGACTGGAACCCAGGAACATCATTCACCTGAGACTCAGGCGATCAGGGCACAGCTTGGATGGGATCATACCCACGAGAGACTTGCTTCCATGCAGGATCGCTTTACCGAAGCGGCAGCCCGAATTCAAGCCCTGATAGGAAGGGATAGAGAGGATGAGGAAAGGTAGAATGGAACAATTGAAACAAGTGGAGAGTAGTGGGCGGATATGGAGGCCAGAGATCTGGGTAGTCAGTATGTACAGTGATAGTCGCAAAGTCTGCTTTAAGCATGGACAGAGCGGCATCTTTGCGATGACCGAGTCGATTCTTTTGCTCATATCGACCTTTTGGTGACATACCTTGATCTTGTATTTTGTGATCCTTCATGGACAATACTGATACTAACGCCGTCTATGACATGATGTTTATGTTTGATGCTTATATGTGATATGAGCTATGCCATGATGATGTATGATCTATGTGATGTGTGATGATGATGTTACATGAAATTCATAACGATGATATGTTGGCAGATTGCATGTTTATATGTGATCGTGATATGTGGCATATGTGATGATATGTGGTTATGGGTGATGATATATGTTATGCGATGATACCCGGTTATCTATGTGAAAGTGTTTCTAATGTTTCAAACGTCGGTACAGAATGCCGAGAACAAGAAACCAGAGGAACAATAACGTGGAAGAAGCCCAAGAACCACCTTTGGTTCAGCGGCATGCGATCGAGAGTTTTAGCAAGCAGAATCCCCCTACGTTCGATGATCTCGGCGAACCGATCGACGCTGAGAACTGGATACGATCCATCGAAAGGATCTTCGAATACATCGGCTGCGAAGAAGCGAAAAAGTCAATTGCGCGATCTTTCGCCTAACCGACGCGGTGATTTACGGTGGGAATCCGTGAGAAGGACCCTAACACCGTGACGATGGGAAGGTATCGTGGGAAGATTTCAAGGAAGAACTCATGGAAAAGTATGTGCTTGGCGTCTGAGCGCAGAAGGCAAACGAGTTACGGAATCTTCGTCGAGGAGAAGGACGGTCACCGAGTACGATCGCTCGTTCAATCGCTGCATCACGTTATGCTACGTGCACAGGTCGGCCGAGGCCGCCAGGCGAGCGAGTTCGAGAGAGGACTCCAATCGAAATCGAATTTCGCTCGTCGATCGGGAGATTTGGCGTATCGCGATCCTTGAACCGGCTTTAAACATTGAGTCAATGTTGCCCGGGAGAAACGATGCCACCGGACAGCCAAATGGAGGAAGAGGTAAGAGAAATGGGAAGATCGAGGAAAGGCAATCGGTGTTCTAAGGAACCAGAGCGGTCCGTGATTCCGAGGAATCTGGGTATTCGAGAAGAAAAGCGACCTTGGGAAGGAATTTCCAACCATGCGGCAGTGGGGCGGTGTGGAAAAACCTTGGTACCAGAAATGCCAGAGGAATCATTTAGGCGAGTGCAGGAAAGGTAACGTTGAGTGTTATCGTTGTAGGAAGTCTGGACATTACGCTCGAGATTGTCCATTAGGAGGTCCGACAAAGTCACCGCCAATGAGACAAAGATCCACTCCGTGAGGCAAAACCAAGCTCCACCGAGGACAAACAACGGAGCAGGAGGTTACCCTAGGCCAGCAAACCAAAGGCCACCGCAACAAGCAAGGGTGTACGCTTGAATCGTGACAAGCGACTCGAGCTTCGAAATCTTGCGGTATAATCCATATGAGTGATATACCGTTTTGCTTTGTTTGATCACAGAGCCTCACATTTTTTGTTTCGAGAATCGCGTGTGAGAGGTTGGGTTTGGTACCCAGGAGTCACAGAGTACCACGAAATTAGCATCCCATCGTGGAAGTGCTAAAGGCAAAAGAGATATGCCCGAACCGTGAGGTAGAAATCGTGAGCGTAAGGTCTTTGTCGATTTGCATGTCATCGGAATGGAAGATTTCAATGTCATCTTTGGCAAGGATTGGTTGGAAAAGCACGTGGCAACTATCGTTGTCTCGAGAGAAGTTGCTTTTCGAGCGGCCGAAGGAGTGGAAGTTTGTTTCCACGGCATAAGGATAGGTGTTTGCGTGCGAACGATCTCAAAGACCAAGGCGGTGAGGATGATCGGAAGGAAGTCACAAACTTTCTTGGTGAGTTTGACAGGCACGTCAAGAGCGCAAGCGATTGCAAGAGGACCCGTGGTGTGTGAATATCCTGACGTGTTTCCCGAGGACTTGCGGGTTTACCGCCGATAGACAAGTGGAATTTACTATTGATCCGGAACCGTGAGCGGACGATATCAAAGGCACCATCTGAATGGCACCTAAAGAATTGCAAGAACCGAAGCGCAGATTGCAGGAGTTGTTGGATCTAGGTTTTATCCGACGTAGCGTGTCGCCGTGGGGAGCACCAGTTCTGTTCGTCAAGAAGAAGAATGGGTCGATGAGAAGCGATCGTGAGCGCACAACGAGGAGACGAGTTCTTGGAAAGGATGCATTTAAAAGCAAGGCTAGAATATAGTAAGGGGTTCACCGAAGCGAAAGACAACGCGCTATTATTCCGAGGAAGGTCATGTGTGCCACTCAATAGGGAATTGAGAGATAAGATCATGAGTGAAGCTCATGAGGCACCATATACACTCATCCTCGAAGCACCAAATGTCTGAGAGACCTTAAGAGGAACTTTTGGTGGGAAGGAATGAAAAAGGATGTGGCAGCGTTTGTGGAACGTTGTTTGGCTTGTCGACAAGTGAAAGCGTGCACCAACGTCCGTCAGGTTTGTTGCAACCGCTACCAATCCCGTGGTGGAAATAGGATCATATCGGTATAGATTTTGTGGTGAGTTTTCCAAGGTCGTGAGAGGAAACACCGCTATATGGGTTGTCGTCGATGGTAGACGAAGTCACTCATTTCTTACCGATTCGGATGACGTGCGGGTTAGATAAGCATGCTCGACTTTACGTTAGAGATCGTGCGGTTACATGGTGTGCGGTATCGATTCGTCGATCGCGTGACACGAGGTTCACGTCGAGGTTTTGGAGAAGTGCGAGAAGCCGTGGGGACCAAGTCAATCTCGATCTGACCTTCTATCCTCGGGCGACGGTCGGTGGGAAAGGACGATTCGGTCTTGGAAGATATCTCATGGCGATCGTGGCGATAGAGGAGGAAATTGAGAAGAGATACTACCTTTGGTGGAGTTTGCCTATAATAGTTATCGAGCCACCATAGAATGGCTCCTCGTGAAGCGTTATGCGGAAGGAAGTGTCGATCGCCACTTTATTGGGACGAAGTGGGCGAGAAAGATGTTAGGACCGAGATGGTTCAATGACGGTCGAGGTTATCGATCAAATCAAGCAAAGGATCAAGGAAGCTCAAGACAGGCAGAAGTCCTATGCGGACAAGCGTCGTACGGATCTTCAGTTCATGATCGGAGATCGCATTTTCCTTAAGGTTTCCCCGACGAGAGGAGTCGTTCATTTTTGAAAACAAGGTAAGTTGCGACCGAGGTTCGTTGGACCTTTCGAAGTTCTCGAGAGAATAGGCCCCGTTGCCTATAGGTTAGCTTTGCCACCTAGCATCGGAGATGTGCACGACGTGTTTCACGTTTCTCAGTTGAGAAAGCATGTGTTCGACCAAAACACGTGATCAAGCATGACCAAGTGGTTCTTGCTTAGGATCTGAGTTACGAAGAGAGACCAATGGCTGTTTTGGAACGAGAAGTCAAGGAGTTGAGGAACAAGCAGATTTCGCTAGTGAAAGTATTGTGGAATCACCATGGCGAAGAGGAAGCTACGTGGGAGTTGGAAGACAAGTTCAGGGCTCAGTACCCTGAGTTGTTTTCTCCACATGTTTGAAATTTCGGGGATGAAATTTTTCTAAGGTGGGAGGGATGTAATACCCCGTCTTTTCTAAGCACCAGGTTTGCATGGCATGTTTTTCGAGAAAGGTGAAAATGTTGAATTTTTGTTTCGGTGATGCGACCGTCATGAAACCTCAGGCGTTGTGAAGAGTGTCTTATGACGAATTCATAGACGCTAAGTATGCAGGTTTTCGACCACCCACGAAGGTTTGGCACTCCGGGGAAGTTATCGAAAAACCGGACTTTTCATGGGTCTTTTAAAAACATATCTTGTTTATAGTCGTTGTGTCCCAGTATTTTATCGAGTCCATGGGTACTAAGTTTGCTAAATTTGGAGTCCGTTTGCAAAAGTTGCGTCGCTTTTGTATTTTCGAAAAGGTCGCTTGCATGCATTTGCTGCACCCTCGCTTTTCCTATAAATAGGAGGCGAGGGCCTTCATTTTCAACGCTCATTTCCTTCGCCTCTCTGTGTTTATGGAAGAGCTAGCAGCTCCAGTGCACGCCGCGAAGCACTGGAGGTGGGGATCGGCCGGGAGGTTCGGGCGGCGCCATTCTGCTTCTGCTTGCCCACCACCGCCGATCGACCCCGCCGGCCCCCCGTTTTTAGTTTTCCTTTTCTTGTTTTGATTCCGCCTTTTAGTAGATAGCATAGCATAGAACTCGGGATTCTAAAGGGACGAGGCGGAAAAACGGTCTTTGGCCGACGAATTGCTGCCGAATCGTCGTCGCCACCGTGGCTGTTGGCCGCCGATTTGGTTTTCAACGGACCACCTTTTGGCTACGGGTCCTTTAGGTTTTGAGTTTCGGCTATGCATTCCACTAAAATACCGATTAGTTTTACTGTTTTTCGCGTTTTGCATGTCGGGATGTTTTCCGTTGCTTGAGTTTTCTAAAGGAAGTACATGCCCGGGTTATCCATTTTCAACGTAGTTTGTCATTCCATGTTAGCCGTTATGCATATTGCTTATGTTTCCATTTTCATGCATCGATTTTGGATGGTTTATCCAGATCCGAGGATAGCATCGATTTTGAAACTTCTTGTTGCTAAGATTTGAGTCGACTTGCATGCATGCATATTTTGAAAGTACCCTATTATAGGTCTTGATGCCACGAATATATTTCCTCTCGCATCGAGTTGATTTGAAAACCGGAGGTGCCAAATATGGGTTCGAAAGTCGAAAACCCTAGTTTTCTACGATCTTCGTTTGGATCACGATGTTGCTTTGCTTTGTGGGATGTGACCCCAAAAGTTGTTTCGTCTTGTTACGGTACCTACCGGTCGATCGGTGAAGTCATCGGATCCGTAGATATCTCCCACCGAGCGTTTTAAATGCATTCGGGTTAATTTATATATGCTTATTTTGAGTTATTTACTACGATATTTCAAAATAAAACATGTGCACCGTAAAATATTTTGGTGAAGTTATTATTGTTCTACGATCCGAGATGTGGTTCTATTGTGATTGTGCGGATCTCTATTCGGTGGGTTGATCACCATCTTGAGTATTGATCGTGAGGATAGACCCGAACACGTGGTTATGGTTCTAAAGGGATAGACCCCTAAGTCCACACGAAATGGTAATGAGGTGGTTACGGTTCGACGGATTTGACCCCAAAGTCCACACCGAGTTAGCCTACCGATACGTTAGGGCATGGGTCGATGGATATGTTCGGGCCGAGATATTGTGGGCTGGCTGGATATGTTATGGCCGAATAAATGAGATGTGATGGGATGGCGGGATATGTTCCGAGCCGTAGTTCTATGATGATAACAACAGTAATAACGGATCAGGTATCGAAAAACGAAAAAATCTATTTTGCTTACTTAGAAGTGGATTTACGTTTAAAACCTTCTAAGGTAAGTGCTCGAACACGCATCATGATTCTTTGATTTATGATAAAACCCCAACTGAGTCGCTAGTACTCACCCCAAACACTTTTTCAAATCCTTTCACGTATGGAGGAGGGTCGGACGGGCGGCGTTGAGGGTGGGCTGCGGGTTCTTCATGCTATGCTTCCGCGATGTTGTGTTATATCGATTTACGATGTTGATGTATTCTTGTCCCTTGTTTTGCTTTACGATTGGGAACAAGATTTGCTATTATGTTATTATCTTTGTGAGTCTCGATATGAGCATGCTATGTGGTTGACGATCGCCTAGTCAACACGGTGTAATGCTATTTTGCTTCCTTGCATTACTTATTATAAACCAAGATCATGTTTCATTGAGGTTATGGTATCGATATTATTACATTGGTGGATTGTCTGCACCCTCCCTTCGTGATATGTCCTAGTTATAGAGGAGATCTTGCCGATTTCATGGTCACATCTTCTTATCATGTATGTTATATATATCCCCCCCTTCTTCCCCGCTTCTTAACCCCACCCTAATCACACCCGGCATCCGTGCCTTCCCTCAAAAATTGGGGCGTGACATAATTTACTTGATAAGAGTGTACAATATATCCCACTTGATTCATTAAAACTCAACATAGCAAGATCATGCACAGTTCACACGTAAATGTTGTTACCCACACAATAGGTCACGACACTTTCATTGTGCAATTGGTACACATTTTATTTTCATGCTATTTATTGATATATATCATAATATATGTCTTAGATGATAAATTATATCATAGGAAAATTTATTAGTATCATTTCATGTGTTAAAACCCTAATTTTCGAATTAGGGTTTTCGAAAATTTCAAATTTGCTCAATAGTTAATCCTTAATGTTCTAGCATTATTTTAATGCTAAATACTAATCTAATTACATAAAATAATTATAGGAATTTAAATATTATAATTCCTTGATCATTAAACTCGTTTTTCTATTCATCTCTAAACGTTGACGTTTGAAACGTCTCAAAACGTTCATTATCGACTCATCTCATTAAATCATTCCATTAATAATGAAATTTAATTCTAAGCTTCGTCACTTAGAAAATTTTATGAAATTCTAACTATCGATATTCAATCGACGTTAAAATACTACTGCCGAAACACTATATATATTTATATTCCTTAATTCACAATCCTTAGTGAATATAAAATAGGAATTCATTACTTCGTAATTACTCGAAATCATTATTCGATAAATTACTAATTCAATTACTTCGGTGAAACCCTAATTTATGAATTTTAAATATCATAATTAGGCCTTTAATTCTTCGGGATATTACAGTGTAAGACGATATTTAATTGCGTATCTTTATGACGGATAGGATGCCGCCGAGAAGGAGGAATCGTGAAATAACACCTGAAAGAGAAGCCACACACCACCACCACCACCAGCGAGACAGATTGAGGAACTATTCCTCGGTGTAACCCATCGACTTTCAGCGGACCGGAGGTCCGTCGATCTTGAACTTTGGATTCGGCTGGGTGAATCTTGACTTCCTCCACTACACCTCTCAAGAACGCTTGTCATGCATTGCCTTGCAGATGACTGGCGCCGCCGACTTCTGGTGGGAGGCGAAGAGGAAGACTCTGTCTAGGAGGAAGTGTACGAGAAGTACATTCCTAAGAGCTACCGGGAGAGGAAAGAACATAAGTTCTACAACATGGGCTAGGGAAAGACGACGGTCACAGATTACGACCGTGCCTTCTGCGAGATGTCGCGATATGCACCACAGCTGGTGGACACCGATGAGAAAAGGACGGAAAAATTTCAAGGCGGATCACGCCGTGAGATCGGGTGTCGTTAGCTAGTAATGGAAATCTACCTACCGCGAGGCCCTCGGTGAGCATCGGACATCGAGTGGCTATACCGAGGATAGGGCTGTCATTGCAGCATCGCCCGAATCACCAAGGGATCGTGGGAAGAGGAAGTGGGAAGGACCCCACCAAGGACAACGATCCAACGCCGGCCAGCCGATGGAGGCCATGGTAAGGAACAACATGCCATCAGGCACGAGTAAGAAATGGGCGCCTATGGTACCCACACCCGTGGAAACCAGAATCGTGAGGCTACATGTGTGCCCAAGGTGCCGTAGGAGTCGCGAGGGCGTGCGCGTTCACCAATGATGGATGCTTGAGTGTGGCGGAAGGGTCACTACTCTAGAGACTATCCCGGTACGCATGAGGGAAATGGCCGTCGCAATGTGCCCAACAAAGTCCAACTGGTCCGGGCTATTCAAACCCAACCGTTCCAACAACAGCCCCCGGTTCTCAAGACTACCAGCCGAATCAGCGACCATATCAACCACGACGGCAACGACAATAACAATGGTGACAACCGCAGAAGCGATGCATCGACCCCAACAACCATGGCCACAACAACAACAACAACCGCAAAGAACAACAACACCACCACCAACAATAGCAACCACCATCATGAGCCGTGGCCTCGCCTCGACCAAGAAAGTGAGTTCCGCGGGGCCGCCAGGAACCAAGGAAACTTGGCGGTATGGAATACTCCTCCAATTGCTCGTTATCCTCTTGTTTGATCTTGGCGCTCACATTCTTTTATTCTTTGAAGCACGCGTAGAGAACTTAGGATTAGATCTAAACGCCGCTAAACAAATCATGAGAATTTCTTCTCCAAGAGGGAGGCGTAAGAACGGTAACCCACATATGCTCGAACACAGAACTTGGACTAGCTCACTTAAGGTCTCGACAGATAACCTTCACGTCATACCTATGACAGATGTGGACATAATCCTAGGAATGGATTGGTTGACCGAACATAATTAATGCGACCATCCTGTGTTATGAAAGGAAAATTTCTTTCCAACATCCCGAAGAGAAACCTACAGACTTTCATGGGATCAGCATAGGGAGGAGAGTCCCAATCATATCCGCACTACAAGCAAGGACGTTCTTTGAACAAGACAGAGAACCACGCCTACCTCGTCTATCTCCAAGAGGAAGAGCAGAATGAGAGAAGGATAGAAGGCGTCCGATCGTGAAGGAGTATCCTGTATTTCGCATTTAACTATCGGGATTACCGCCAAACCGACAGATTGAGTTCACGATCGACCTCGAACCGAGTTACGCCCGCATGTCGAAAGCCCCATACCGAATGGCACCAAAGGCGGAGGAATTAAAGATCCAACTACAAGAACTCTTGGAGTTAGGTTTCATTAGACCCAGTGTGTCTCCCAGGGAGCACATGTCCTTTGTGAAGAAGAAGGATGATGCGAGAATGTGCATGACTATCGGGAGTTAAACAAGATAACTCTTAAGAATAAGTACCCTTTGCCCGAATCGACGATCTGTTTGATCGACTACGGGATCGAGTCTTTTCAAAGATAGATCTAAAGTCGGGATACCACCAACTAAGAATTAGACCAGAGGATGTACCTAAAACGGATTTCCGTACAAGGTATGGTCATTTCGAATTCATCGTCATGCCCTTTGGACTTACAAATGCCCCATCAGTATTTATGGATATCATGAATAGGGTATTTTACCCATACTTAGACAAATTTGTCTTAGTATTCATGTATCGATATCTAATATACTCAAGAATAACCAAGAACACAAAGAGCACTTGAGAACGTATTTGTAAACATTGAGGCGAGCAACTCTTTGCGAGTTTGTAAGTGTGAGTCCTCGTTGGCGAAGTGATATTCTTAGGTCACATCGTGTCCGCCACTACTACAAATATCACTTTTCTTTTACATGCTATAGACTACGCTTTTTCATAAAAGCGTGATACATCTTAATTTTTTTGAAATATAGACTACGCTATACTTAAACGTCGTGGTCTATATGAACTATCGACCACGCTAACAAAACGTGGTGTATGTCTGATGTTTTTGCAGCCAATACACTACTGATTATAAAAAAGCGTAGTTTATGCAGATAAATTTTAAAAAAAAATTTAAAAAAATTTACAACCTTAAGTTTCGAACAATTAAAGAAGCTAGGGCATTTTAGTTTTGTTCTCCTCCCTTCCTTTCCTCACGTTCCGCCGTTTCTTCATCAGTCCTCTCCCCTCTCCTCTAAGCTCTCTCGCCGGTGCCGGCGTCCAGCTCCGTCTGTCAATTTTGGGATAAACGCTTTTTCCCCTTAATCTAGCCCAAGTACAACTAATCAAACATTTTAAAGACCATTAACGTTGTACATTTCTCAGCAAAATTGGGTCGACAAATCCATTTTCTTCCCACATTTGGGCCTCAGAAACCCTAACCCCCACGTCCACTCCCACCCCCAAATCACGAACTAGTTTATTCCTTTTCTGATCATCATCAACACCTCCACCCTTCCACCGTTCGTCCCCAAAAAATCTCTGTTCCACCGCCGTCTGTATCTAGTCAATCGGATTTCTTTTGCTTTCCATTTTTGGAATTTATTGCGATTTCGCATCAATTTTGCCTCAAGCCATGTCGGAATCGGGCACCACACATCCGACGTAAGGTGCGATAGCTTATCCAATTTCGCTTTGTTTATTTGACACTGGTATTGTTTCTAAGTTCGATTTGTTCCTTTTTCTGATTGATTTTATGCATTTTGTAGATATCGCGGATGATATCAAGGCTTTGCAGCTCGATTCAGCTGGTATGTTATATTTGTTTTTTCCTTTCCCCTTTTTCTTTTAGCATATGATCTGTGTGTGATCTTTGGATTTATGCAACTTGCTTTACGATGCATATGAAGAGCCGTTCTTATGGTTACTATTGATTTTAAAGGTAATACTCATTGTGCCGGTTGTTTTTTGTTTGTGAATTCTTGTCTAATGGTAGCAGATGATACTATGATGGCTAACACAGAAGACTGGAAGCATGATATAGTTGTAAATCCTGATACAGATGGAGGTAGATAGTGATGGACATGATTTTATGTGTTGAAAACTACTGTTACTAATGAGTTACTTGTACCTGACATTGCTTTCTAATGAATTTATCATTTATCATGTTAAAATTCAGGGCTTTTTGACAACCTTCTTGTTACATCTTTTTGGTTACTTCTTATAACTTTTTTGGTTTCTTTGTTTATTTTTCTGTTGGGGCTGACTGTTGCTAGCAGAAGATACTGTGATGGCTAACACAGAGTATGGGCATTTAATAAAAAATATTTTTAATATTAAATGCCTGTGTTGGTTATGCTCTAATTGTTTGAGTGTGTTGCTAATCTTTATATTAAACTTGAGCAGGAAGAGGGAGCTACAATAGCAAGTTCCAGGGAAGTATTTGGTCTTATCAAGAAACTAAATATTTCCTCTGACAACAAGAAGAAACCAAAAGCATTGTGTAAGATATTCTGTTCTATAGTGTACTGATTGTATATATTCATTTTGCTATCTTGTCCCTTACTGTTGGTGATAACCTGCAGCAATCTTTGACTCTGTCCTTAAAAGGAGAAGTAGTGTTTGGTCTGCTAAAGTAACATACATCTTTTTTTAGTACAAAATCAGCTAAGATGGCCTTATATGTTCAGTTTCAAGGGCCTTTAATATTTTCTTTAGCTGGTAGTAGTATAAAAGAATAGGTTAAGAGGGGTAGATTGAACCATGTACCTCGATTGATAGCGACCAATGACTCGCTCGGTGTGCTAGAATTGAACTAGGTTCAACTTTTCCATTGTGCTTCTTCATCTCGATTAAGTAGAAAACTTTTGGTAGTTGTTTGGCTGTTAAATATGCGGTATTTATTTTACGGGTCCACTAGATAGATCATTTGGTTCGATTATAAAAGGCATCACGTTATCTTGCCACGAAGCCTTAATTCACGATATTGTGGTCACTTTAATAGTAACCTTTGTCGGAGTTTGAAAATTGGAACTCATAGTCTTTCCTTTTAGTTCTCTTAGTAAACATCTCTTGATTCATTTGTCACTTTATTTCTCGGGCCTTTCCTCGTAAATAAATTAGGACAACAACGCCTTCTTCATAATGAAAGGAAAATGTACGAGGTTTGTATTTTTAGTCTTGTTCTTTCTATATGGAACCGCATTTTTCTAACCGCCCTTCTTTATGGAGGAGTTGTGTTGATTGATTGTGGTTTATTGGTCTATCAGCAGCTTGAACTGCTTTGGTATTCTGTTCCATGATATGCTCTAGTTAACCGGATTATCCAAATCAAGAGTGGATTATTTCATTGAGGAGGAAGATTTTGTTGAGGTCCACGGGAACCGTTTACGGAAGCCTTTGTGGAAAAGCTTGATGATGGTAAAATATCTATACAACTCATTTGCTAAAGTATAGTGAACCTGAAGTCATTAGTGACCGGCAACATCCTAATAAATAACTTTGTTTGGTATTGTGTGCTCTTCCTAGTTTTACCCTAGAAATGTATGACAATTATCATATTTTGGTTTCAAGGTGATAACCATAGTATAATGATATATTACCCTAGTTCAGCTACGGGGAATGAAAGAGTTATTCGAAGGTAAGAGCTCTGACATTTGTGTGATTTCATTTATTTAGAACTTTGTAGGCATCTTGGTTTTCTGGTTTTCAATATGTGAGTTTAAGATTTGTATGATTGTGAAACTAAAAGGCATAAAAAATTCCACTACTAAGAAGAGGTTCAGGACAAATTCAGAATATATACTAGCACCCTACTGAGTATCCTTTTGCATTTTCATGAGGATCAACATCATGTAACCTAATATTACTTAATGCTTGCTTGAGGTGTTACAAATTCCAGGCCTGCTATATATCAATTCAATATTTATAGCTGGTTTCTATTTTCTGTTAGAGTTCAGTATCAAACCAATAAGTTGCATCACTCAATAAGGATAAGTAATCTGTTGATTCTATCACACCACTCAAGTGGAAGGTTCATTTATTTTCATTTGCAGAGAAGGTGTGCTGTTCATGTTTGATTGTGTTTCGGTATGCTCAGTGCTGAAAACATCAATGGATGCATTAATAGTGGCAACCCCACAAAACAAAAAGAAAAACATATAGGTTAATGTATTTCATCAACAGAAGTTCTTAATTCAACTTAGACAATACATTTTTTAAGCCTTGCACAACCCTCAATCATACTCCCCAATCAGAATTTTCTTTAGAGTTGAAACTGCTATTGAGATATATAATTCATAAGCTTTACAAGATAATTAGAGCCGACTGTAAAAATACAACAAACAAATATGATTATAATCAAAAGACTACTTGCCAATCAACTTGGTAGAAACGAGATCTAAGTAATAGAAAACCAAATAAGCTAATTGGAGTTCTTTTATCATTTAATATCAGTGTTCCTTTTCTATGGGAGAAATATATTAGCATTTAATACTAAAGCTGCCCTATTTATCTCCTAGGACCATGTACCAATTAGTTAATTAAGCTTTCAATCAAATACTATAACTGCAGATGTATAACTAGCAATCATACAAAGCAAAACCCCAATTGAATTTGCCACTTTGACTTTAACCACGAATTACGAAGTCCTAAAGAAAGTTAAAAAATGAGGCACTAGTTTTCAGTGGAAATATAAACCAAGTTATCTGCACCCCAAAATTCAACACAGGTTTCAGCTGCACCGTAGAACATAATGAATTAACTTACTGGAAAAATTTGAATAAATATAGATACAACTATAATGTACACTTAAGCTCAAAGGTAAATCGTCCAGTAAGAAGAATAAGAATCTAACGATATACTTCGGATTAGCCTTTTGTTGTGGCTCCAAGAAATGAAACTAAGAGGACAACTAAAATAAATTACTGCAAACAGAACATATTTCAAATCAGATGAAATTTCCTGTTAGACTCATCTTCTAAGAACAAGAATAAAAATTTAAAAGTATATTTTCGGTTGTTGTTTGGTTTACACTATCTAACAAAAAGAACATAAAAATAGAAAGGGAGTAGCAACTCTCGATTCGAAACTCAGACGTAATTTAAAACAAAAAATTAATAAGATACATAAAATCTAAATAAGCTAATCTAAAATTTCTTCCTCAATCCTCAGAAAGTTCATAAATCACAAATATACAGTCCAAAGTTAGAGGACATCTGGAACTTGTGTAGCTTCAAATTGCTACTTTAGATTCTCAATTAAATTTCAATAAGAATACAAACTTTCTCCTCTTTTACAATTTTTTTGTTGGATAGAGTTTATGGTTTAGTGTACAACACGCTTAAGATACTTCTTACAATTTGTTTGCTTGTGTTTCAGTTTATATTGCGAAGGACAAATGCGTTACTATCTAACCACCTACACTTGAAGGTACTGTAATTTAAGTTTTATGCAGAATAACTCAGGCAACACATGTGAACTTAGACCATAAGATCCTTATGACTATGTGGATAAAAATTTAACCATTTTACATCATTGTTTTAATTTTCATTTCAACTTCATATTAATTACTTTACCTATTATATTAGGATTCGTTATACTTAAAGAAGAAAATCATGTTTTCCCACTACATGGTTGATGTTTCACATCAATGTTTCAAGTGATTATTTATTCCTATATCTTCATATATGTGTTTGTTACGGGCTATAAGCATTCTATTTGTTTATTTTCTTACCTGCTCTCACGACACTATATCCTGTTCGTAATAAATGACCATGTAGACCACATGATAACATCATAATTTTTTCCCTTAGTTTTGATAGATTGTTTAGAGAAGGACTTGGGCTATAGCTTTCGGAGTATTTGTGAGACTGACTTAATTGATGGTTTTAAGAGGTTTTACGGGAATGATTATTTCCACGATGTTGCAGTAAGTACATATGTACATAGACCAAATTGTTTAAAATAAATCTTGTCTGCCTGTCATTTTTTTCTAGCAACTGAAAGTCCGAGGAATTCTTGCTAGCTTTACCTATCTGTTGAAAATTCTGAATTACTTATAGAAGAATCAGCTAGATGGCAAGGCTAACTTGGGTGTATTCTGACTGTCTAATTCTTTCTGGCATCTGAATAGCATATACTGTTAGTTTGGCTTTGTTCGTAATTTAGACCTGAAAAAACTATGGATCTGCATAGTTCTGACTTAATTCATTAGAGTTCAGCTGCCACCCACATTCAATCAGGAGACTTGGGACTTTTGATTACTTTAGGTCCGTCTACTGGTACTTGAAGTTCCCAAACTAAACTTGAGAGATACATGTCCTGGATCAAACTGCCCCATTTAATCATTTCCTTTTGATATCTATATAACTTGCTTCTAATACTCTGATATGCCTGTGTTAACAAGAGTAGCCCCATGTGTTTCTACAGATAGTTGAAGTAGTGTGCTGCAAAATGTCGCCACTCCAATCTCAGCTCTACAGCCATTTTATTCAATCAAAAAATGTAATATTCATTCCTTTTGTATGATATGTGCAGTCAACATAAGCTTCTTCGACTTCTACTGCATGAGATATAGTAGAAGAACATCTAAAATTCATAAACTTTAAACCCAGGTAAAAAGAGCAATTTCAGAGGATGCAAAACACTCAAAGATCTTAGCATATATAACAGCTCTTAAGAAGCTCTGCAATCACCCAAAGGTATGTTGTTTTCAGGAATTAAGCTGTTAGATATAATTGTATCATTGGTGTCAAAAGTGAATTTAATCTTGTGTTGTTATGAGGTTTCACTAAAACCTAGTGATACCAAGACCATTTACTGCGATTCATATGATGAGTGAGGGTGACTGTTAATTGCTTGCTATCATTTACACATAACCAATATAAGATGTAAAGCATTCTTGTTTACCTAGATTCTTCTTTCTTCCCACAGACAGATCTCATGAGATACCATGTGACCATTTATTGTCATTTTCCTTGAAAACTGTTGCTGGAAGGACTGCATGAGTCACGACTTCGATGTTATCGCCTAGAAGTCTTGGCCTTAAAGAAAGAAATTGTTGTTAACAGTTTCTGACAGATAATTATTCTAATAACGGTTATTAGAGATCAAATGAGCACATTCCTAACTACATGCAGAAGCATTAGTTGATTAGTTAAAATGTTGAGTTACATTGAGTTTAGATATAAAACTGAAAGTAGATTGTCATTGTGGAAAAAGTTTAGAGTTACAAATGAACGTTGTAATACCCCGTCTTTTTAAGCTTCTGTTTTGCATGGCATGTTTTTGAGAAAAGGTCGAAAGGTTAACTTTTGTTTCGTGATGCGACCGCCACGAAGCCTCGAGCGTTGTGAAGAGTGTCTTATGACGAATTCATGACACTAACTATGCGAGTTTCGACCACCCATGAAGGTTTGGCACTCGGGAAGTTATCGAAAACCGGACTTTTCATTGGTCTTTAAAAGCATATCATGTTTATAGTCATTGTGTCCAGATTTTATTTCGTGTCCATGGGTACCAAGTTTGCTAAATTTGAGTCCGTTTGCAAAGTTGCGTCGCTTTTGCGTTTTCGAAAAAGTGCTTATTATGCAATGCAAAGTGACCCTTTTCCTATAAATAGGAGGCTAGGGCCTTCATTTTCAACGTTCATTTCCTTCGCCTCTCGTGTTTACTAAGAGCCGAGCAGCCTCAGTGCTGTTCTGAGTCACTGGAGGAGTGGGGATCGAGTGGGGAGGCTCGGGGCGGCGCCATTCTTGTTGCCGAGCCACCACCGCCGATCAACCACCCCTACCGCCTGCTTCGCTTTTATCATTTTCTTGTTTTGATTCCGCTTTTAGTAGATCGTATAGCATAGAACTCGGGAATCTAAAGGGACGGAGACGGGATAACGCCGAGGCCGACCAATTTGGTTGGCCAGACCACCACCGAATCGCCACCGACGGCCACCTTTTTAGCTCTGGTCCTTTAGGTTTTGAGTTCCGCCTATGCATTCTACTAAAGTACCGATTAGTTTTACATTTTTGCGTTTACGCATGTCGGATGTTTTCCGTTGCTTGAGTTTTCTAAAGGAAGTACATGCCCGGTTATCCATTTTCAACGTCGTTTGTCATTCCATGTTCGTCGTTATGCATATTGCTTATGTTTCCATTTTCATGCATCGATTTTGGATGGTTTATCCTAGATCCGAGGATAGGCATCGATTTTTGAAACTTCTTCACGCTAAGATTTGAGTCGACTTGCATGCGTGCATATTTTGAAAGTACCTATTATTGGTCTTGATGTCACGAATATATTTCCTTCGCATCGAGTTGATTTGAAAACCCGAGAGTGCGAAACGTGGTTTGAAAGTCGAAAACCACGATTTTGCTACGATCGTCGTTTGGATCACGATGTTGCTTTTCTTTATGGGATGTGACCCCAAAGTTGTTTCGTCTTGTTACGGTACCTACCAAAGGCGATCGGTGAAGTTATCGGATCCGTAGATATCTCCGGTTGGCGTTTTTCTGCATTCGGGTTGGGTTATATATGCTTATTTTGAGTTATTTACTCGATATTTCAAAAATAAAACATGTACGCAGTAAAATATTTTTGTGAAATTATTATCGCTCGTGATCGAAGATATGGTTCTATCATGGTTGTGCGGATCTCTATTCGATGGGTTGATCACCGTCTTGAGTATTGATCATAAGGGATAGACCCGAACACGTGGTTATAGTTACGAAGGGGATAGACCCGGAAGTCCACACGAAATGGTAACGAGGTGGTTATGGTTACGACGGTTTGACCTCAAGTCCACACCGAGTTAGCCATTGGATCGTTAGGGCATGGGCCGATTGGATATGTTAGGGCGAATGAGTGACATGTGATGGGGTTTGGCGGGATACGTTCGAGCCGTGGTTCATGGTTCATGATGGGAATAACAATAATAACATATCGGTGTCGAAAATGAAAATCTATTTTGCTTACTTAGAAGTGGATTCGTTTTAAAACCTTCTAAGGTAAGTGCTCTGAACACGACATCATGATTCTTTTGATTTATGATAAAACCCGGTGAGTCGCTAGTACTACCCCAAATTCTTTTCAAATCTTTTCACGTATGGAGGAGGTCGGACGGGCGGCCGGGTGGGCTGCGGGTTCTTCATGCTATGCTTCCGCGATATTGTGTTATATCGTGCTACGATATTGATGTATTCTTGTCCCTTATTTTGCTTTCGATTGGGAACAAGATTGCTATTATGTTATTCTCACGAGTCCGATATGAGCATGCTATGTGGTTGACCGATCTAGTTGACGAGGATGTAATGCTATTTTGCTTTCTTACATTACTTATAATAAACTAAGATCATGTTTCATTAAGGTTATGGTATCGATATTATTACATTGGTGGATTGTTTGTGCACCCTCCCTTCGGATATGTCTAGTTATAGAGGAGATCTTGCCGATTTCATGGTCACATCTTCTTATCATGTATGTTATATGTATTCCCCTTCTTCCCCGCTTAACCCTTTAATCACACCCGTCATGATCCGTCCCTTCCTGAATTGGGCGTGTGACTTAATGTCAGGCGGTTTTACGGCTTTGGGGTATGTGTACATATTGTTTGATATCAAGCGGTTCATTTGCTTTATATCTTATCGTTCTTGAAATTGAGTATTTAGAACTTGTTCTTCTAAACTGCTTATCAGTCTGACTTCCCCTCACCACCGTCGGGCCTCCTTTAAAAAAAAGGGGATGAAGTATGTGTTTATTTGCTGATGCTTTATGTGGCTATGTGAGCTTGATGTGATCTTGGTTTCATGTGCTTTGGCATGGTATGTGGATGTGGAAATGATTTGTTGATAGAACAAAAAAGGCCTGTGTGGCTGTGATATGAAAACCATTGATGTGGTATGATATGATTAATGTGATCACGTATGGTTGATGTAAGTCTATGTGTTTACATAGCAAGGTATTGTTGATTGAAAATCTTTTTTATTTTGATAAACGAGTGCTTGTAAGTGAATCCTGTATTTGCTTACGTGATTATTATGATGAATATCGATATTGATATTGATATGTGTTGAAATGAACATGTGTTTGTGACATGATTACCCGGATAGTAGGGCGTAAAAAAGCGTGAATATTTGTTGTTATGTTGATAAACTAACATGTAGGTTTATGGATATTGATGGCCCGCACAACGTTGGTTAAGATCCCACGGATGGATGAAGCGGTCCGTAAGTTCGTGGAATGTACCAGGAATGTCCATGAGCCGTTGGGAGTATTTACGGGAGATTTGTTGGATTTTGGAGAAAGATCAGGAGCAGTGGGAAAGTATCGAATATGAGGCTTACTATCGGTTGACGGAGAGGCTACAAGCGGGTTGGCAACCATGGGCGAAAGGTAAGTGCGTGATGTTCGGGCAGGATCTATCACCGGCACATTACCTTGGATTTCACCGAGTTCGCCGCTCGAGTATGGAGCGGTGGACGATCATCGAGTATACCATCGAGGAGGATGTGATAGCAAGGCGTGTTCGAGGACCGATCCGTTGATGATATGGATGATGTTCCGAAGAGCCATTGGGAGAGCGACCATCGCTCGACGATCACCGATGCATCGAGATCGCGATCACTACACCTCCGTCGACGATCCTTACCTTCCGGGACCGGAGCGATTTTGAGGCGAGGAACCTCCGGGCGAGAGATTGTCCATCCAACGATGGCGGGGAAGAGGCTCGGGATCAAAATTTTCGAACCACCGAATATGTCGGGTTGGCATCCGGGAAGGAGACTCAGGAGGAGATAAGACCGGACGAGAATGAGGAGGGCGGTGAGGACTCGGAGGACCCGGTGATCGGATAGCGATGACTCACGAGGTCGGGCATGTTGAGGAAGAGCGGCGCGAGGCAGGGACTCGAGCCGTTTTCACGACACTCAGCGATCGAGGCACGGCTTGGATGGGATCATACCCACGAGGCTTCTTCCATGCGGGATCGCTTTTACAGGCGGCCCGAATTGACCACGATAGGAAGGAAAAGGAGGATGAGGAGGCGAGAATGGAACCGCTGGACGAGCGAAGAATAGTGGACGGATATGGAGGACGAGGATCTAGGTAGTCGGTGTGTCTGATGTGATCAGATGCGCTAGAAGCATGGATGAGCGGCATCTTTCGACAAGATTCTGGGTCGATTCTTTTGCTCATATCCGACCTTTTTGACTAACATACCTTGATCTTGTATTTTGGCGATCCTTCATGGACCTTGAATATTATTGATACTAACGTTATACATGACGGGATGTTTATGTTTTGATGCTTATATGTGATATGAGCTATGCCGTGATGATATATGATCTATGTGATGTGTGATGATGATGTTATGTGAAATGCATAACGATGATATGTTGACGAGATTGCATGATTATATGTGATCGTGCGTGATATGTGATATATGTGGTGATATGTGATATGGGTGATGATATATGTTATGCGATGATACCCGGTTATCCGTGCGGCGTTTCTAATGTTTGACGTCGGTGCGAATGCGAGAACAAGGAACCGGAGGAACAATAGCGTGGAAGAAGCCGGGAACCACCTTTGGTTCGGTGACATGCGATCGAGAGTTTTCGTGGCGAAATCCCCACGTTCGGCGGTCTCGGTGAACCGATCGGCCGAGAACTGGATACGATCCACCGAAAGGATCTTGAATACATCGGTGCGAAAAGCGGAAAAGGCAATGCGCGATCTTTATTAACCGACGAGGTTGATTTACGGTGGGAATCCGTAAGAAGGACCACAACACCGGGGCGGTGGGCAAGGTATCGTGGGAAGATTTGAGGAAGAACTCATGGAAAATGCGTGCTGGCGTTCTGAGCGAGAAAGCAAAACGAGTTACGGAATCTTCGTCGAGGAGGAGGGCGGTCACCGAAATGCGATCGCTCGTTGAAAATGTCATCACGATATGCTACGTGCACAGTGGCCGAGGTCGCCGAGGCGAGCGAGTTCGAGAGAGGACTCGACCGAGATCGAATTTCGCTCGTCGATCGGGGAGATCGGCGTATCGCGATCTTTGAGCAAGACTTTAAACATTGAGTCGATGTTGCCCGGGAAAAACGATGCCACGGACGGCCGGTGACGGAGGAAGAGGTAAGAGAAAATGGGAAGATCGAGGAAAGCGATCGGTGTTCGAGGAACCAGGCGGTCGATGATTCGAGGAATCAAGGCGTTGAGAGAGAAAGCGACCTTGGGAAGGAATTTCCAACCCGTGCGGCGGTGTGGAAAAACCTTGGTGCGAAATGCGAAGGAATCATTTCGTGAGTGCGAGCAGGTAGCACCGAGTGCTATCATTGTAAGAAGTGCGGACATTACGCTCGAGATTGTCGTTAGGAGGGCGGCGGTCGTACCGCCATGAAGCGGCGTCCAGACTCATGAGGCGAGAATCATGCTCATGCCGGGACAAACAATGGGCGAGAGGTCACCCTAGGCCGACAAACCAAAGGCCACCGCAAAGCGAGGGTGTACGCGCTTGAATCGGCGACGCACTCAGCTCCGGAAATCTTGCGGTATAATCCATATGAGTGATATACCGTTTTCGCTTTGTTTGATACAAGAGCCTCGCGTTCTTTCGTTTCGAGAATCGCGTGTGAGAGGTTGGGTTTGGTACCAATCACGAGTACCACGGAAATTAGCATCCCGTCGAAGTGCTAAAAGCGAAAGAGATATGCCCGAACCGGAGGTGAAATCGTGAGCGAAGGTCCTTGTCGATTTGCATGTCATCGGAATGGAAGATTTCGATGTCGTCTTTAACATGGATTGGTTGGAAAAGCACATACAACTATCGTTGTCTTGAGAGAGAGTTGCTTTTCGAACAACAGAAGGAGTAAGTTTTTCCACGGCATAAGGATGGGTGTTTGCGTGCGATGATCTCGACCTTGAAGGCGGTGAGGATGATCGGGAAGGAAGTGTTAAACTTTCTGGTAAGTTTGGCGAGTGCGATGAACAGTATAAAATTCTGAAGGAGCGATGGTGTGTGAATATCCGGACGTGTTTCACGAGGACTTGCGGGTTTACCGCTGATAGACAAGTGGAATTCACTATTGATTTGGAACCGGGAGCGGCGCCGATGTCAAGGCACCATAAAGAATGGCACCTAAGGAATTGCAAGCCGAAAGCGCGATTGCGGGGCTGTTGGATCTAGGTTTTATCCGACCTAGCGTGTCGCCGTGGGGCGCCATTACATTCGTCGAGAAGAAGGATGGGTCGATGCGGATGTGCATTGACTACGGTGAATAAGGCGACGATCGAAACGAGATATCCTCTTCCGGATCGACGATCTTTTGACCGGCTCGAGGGCGAGTGTCTTCTCTAAGATCGATTTGAGGTCGCTACCATCGGTGAAGATCGGGATGGAGGGCGTTGCGAAGACCGCGTTCGGGGAGGTATGGGCACTACGAGTTCATCGTGATGCCGTTTGGTTTGACCATGCGCGGCCAGATCTTCATGGATCGATGAATCGAGTTTTCATCGATGCACGGATAGTTTCGTCTTGGTTTTATCGATGATATTCTCGTCTATTCGAGAATGCGAGTTGCATAGAGAACACCTCCGTGCTGATTACGGAAGCGTTACGGCGGAGAGGTTGTATGCCAGTATAGCAAGTGCGAGTTTTGGCTCAAAGTGATGTTCCTTGGACATATCGTGTCTGCGGAAGGAATCAAAGTCGACCCGGTGAAGGTTGAAGCGAGTAAATGGCGGAAGGTTCGACTAGCCAATGAGGTTGAAGCTTTCTAGGCTTGGCGAGGATATTATAGGCGTTTCATCGAAGGGTTTTGAAGTTAGCAAGACCAATGACGCAATGACTCGGGAAAGGAATCAAGTTTTCATAGTCGAAGCTTGTGAAGCAAGTTTCGAAGTTAAAGAAGAAGCTAACAACCGCTCCGTGTTAGCCGTCTGGGAAGGAGCGATGGGTTTGTGGTCTACACCGTGCATCAAGCTTGGTTTTGGTTGCGTTCTTATGCGAGCGGGAAGGTTATAGCTTCAGCGTCTCGTCGGTTGAAACCGCGCGAGTTGAGCTACCCACTCGCGATCCGGAGTTAGCGGCGATCGTTAAATGCGTTGAAGATTTGGAGCCTTATCTCTATGGAGTTAAGTGTGAGATCTTCACGTATCACGAAAGCCTCAGTATTTCTTTGAACAAAGGAGTTGAACATGAAGCGAAGGAGATGGCTAGAGTTGGTAAAGGATTATGATTGCTCTATCGGTTATCACCCCGGGAAAGCGATGTTGTAGCGGATGCCCTCGATCATGAGTCGAGGCGAAGTTGGGATATCTTCTTCTGAAGAGAAAGAGCTTATTCGAGATTTAGAAGCTCGGCTGGAAGTGATTCACCCGCGGAATCGGTGCAAGGATTCGTCGCGACTTTGACGGTGAGCGGACCTAAGAGAAGCCGTCGTGAGTCTTGCGACGGAGGCAATTCTGGAAAGATGCGTTTGAAAGCAAGGCTAGAAGATAGCAAGGGTTTCACGAGCGAAAGACAACGCTACTATTAGGAAGGTTATGTGTGCCACTCGATAGGGAATTGAGAGATAAAATCATGAGTGAAGCTCATGAGGCACCGTATCTGACTTCGTCCGGAAGCACCAAAATGTCTGAGAGACCTTAAAGGAACTTTTGATGGGAAGGGATGAAAAAGGATGTAGCGCGTTTGTGGAGCGATGTTTGGCTTGTCGACAAGTGAAAGTTGTACACCAGCGTCCGTCGGGTTTGTTCTGACCGCTACCAATCCCGTGAGTGGAAATGGGATCATATCGGTATGGATTTTGTGGTGAGTTTTCCAGGTCGTGAGAGGAAACACCGCTATATGGGTTGTCGTCGATGGTAGCGAAGTCGACTTCATTTCTTATCGATTCGAGATGACGTCTTGGTTAGATAAGCTTGCTCGACTTTAAGTCGGAGAAATCGTGCGGTTACATGGTGTGCCGATGTCGATTCGTCGGATCGTGACCCGAGGTTCACATCGAGGTTTTGGAGGAGTCTGCGAGGAAGCCGTGGGGACCAAGCGAATCTTAGTACATCATTCCGTCCTCAAGCGGACGATCGATCGGAAAGGACGATTCGAGGTTTTGGAAGACATCTGCGGCGATCGTGGCCGACGAGAGGAGGGAATTGGGAAGAGATACTACCTTTGGTGGAGTTTGCTATAACAACGATTATCGAGGCCACCATAGGAATAGCTCACTATGAAGCGTTATGCGGAAGGAAGTGTCGATCGCCACTTTATTGGGACGAAGTGGGCGAGAGGAAGATGTTAGGACGAGATGGTTCGTGAGGCGGTCGAGGTTATCGATCGGATCAGCGAAGGATCGAGGCTCGGGGCGGTAGAAGTCTATGCGGACAGCGTCGTCGGATCTTGATTCATGATCGGAGATGCGTTTTCCTTAAGGTTTCCCAGATGATAAGAGTCGTTCGTTTTGGGAAGCGAGGTAAATTCTGACCGAGGTTTGTTGGACCTTCGAAGTTCTCGAGAGGATAGGCCCGTTGCTATGGGTTAGCTTTGCCACCTAGCATCGGAGATGTTCGGGCGTGTTTCACGTTTCTTAGGCGAGAAAATGCGTGTTCGACCCAAAACACGTGATCAAGCATGACAGTGGTTCTTGCTCGGGATCGAGAGTTCGAGGAGGCGGTGGGTTTGTTTTGGAGCAAGTCGAGGAATTGAGGAACAAGTAGATTAGTTGGTAAAGTGTTGTGGAATCACCGTGGAGAGGAGGAAGGCTACGTGAGTTGGAAGATAAGTTCGGGGCTCGGTGCCGAGTTGTTTTCTCCACGTGTTTGAAATTTCGGGATGAAATTTTTCTAAGGAGGGAGGATGTAATACCCCATCTTTTTAAACTTCATTTTGCGTGGCGTTTTTTGAGAAAAGGTCGAAAGGTTGACTTTTGTTTGGTGATCGACCGTCACGAAACCTCGAGCGTTGTGAAGAGTGTCTTATGACTAATTCATAGACACTAAGTATCTGAGTTTTCGACCACCCATGAAGGTTTAGCACTTGAGGAAGTTATCAAAAATCGGACTTTTCATTGGTCTTTTAAAGCATATCATGTTTATAGTCATTGTGTCCGGTATTTTATTTCGTGTCCATGGGTACCAAGTTTGCTAAATTTGAGTCAGTTTGCAAAGTTGCGTCATTTTTGCGTTTTCGAAAAAGAGCTTAGCAAGCAATTGTGACCCTCTTTCCTATAAATAGGAGGCTGGGGCCCGTTTTCAGCGTTCGTTTCTTCGTCTCTGTGTTTACTGGAAGAGCCGAGCAGGTCAGTCTGTTGCTGAGCACTGGAGGAGTGGGGATCGGTAGGGAGGCTCGGTGGTGCTTTCATTCTTGTTCTTTGCCGAGCCACCACCGCCGATCAACCACAGGGCGATCCATTTTACATTTTTGTCCTTTTCTTGTTTTGATTCCGTCTTTTAGTAGATCGTATAGCATAGAACTCGGGAATCTAAAGGGACGGAGACGGGATAACGGCCGGAGGCCGACAATTTAACCGACGCACCACCACCGATCGCCGCCCGCCGTGAACTTTGGCCGCCGTTTGGTGGCCGACGACCACCTTTAAAACTCTGGTCCTTTAGGTTTTGAGTTAAGGCTATGCGTTCTACTAAAGTACTGATTCTGTTTTACATTTTTCGCGTTTACGCATGTCGGGATGTTTTAGTTGCTTGAGTTTTCTAAAGGAAGTACATGCCCGGGTTATCCATTTTCAACGTCGTTTGTCATTCCATGTTCGTCGTTATGCATATTGCTTATGTTTCCATTTTCATGCATCGATTTTGGATGGTTTATCCTAGATCGAGGATAGCATCGATTTTGAAACTTCTTGTTGCTAAGATTTGAGTCGACTTGCATGCATGCATATTTTGAAAGTACCTATTATTGGTGTGATGCCACGAATATATTTCCATACGCATCGAGTTGATTTGAAAACCGGAGAGTGCGAATATGGGTTGAGAAAGTCGAAAACCACGATTTTGCTACGATCGTCGTTTGGATCACGATGTTGCTTTGCTTTGTGGGATGTGACCCCAAAAGTTGTTTCGTCTTGTTACTAGGTACCTACCGGTCTGATCGGTGAAGTCATCGGATCCGTAGATATCTCCGGTTGGCGTTTTAAATCTGCTCGGGTTGGGTTATATATCTTATTTTGAGTTATTTACTCGATATTTCAAAATAAAACATGTGCATAGTAAAATGTTTTTGTGAAATTATTATTGTTCTACGATCGAAGATATGGTTCTATCATGGTTGTGCGGATCTCTATTCATGGGTTGATCACCGTCTTGAGTATTGATCATAAGGGGATAGACCCAGAACACGTGGTTATGGTTACGAAGGGATGACCTCGGAAGTCCACACGGAAATGGTAATGAGGTGGTTATGGTTACGGCGAGTTTGACCCAAAGTCCACACCGAGTTAGCCATTTGGATACGTTAGGGCATGGGTCATTGGATATGTTCCGGCGAATGAATGACATATGATGGGTTTGGCGGGATACGTTCCGAGTGTGGTTCATGGTTCTATGATGGGAGTAACGATAATAACGGATCGGATATCGAAAAATGAAAATCTATTTTGCTTACTTAGAAGTGGATTTACGTTTTAAAACATTCTAAGGTAAGTGCTCTGAATCTGACATCATGATTCTTTTGATTTATGATAAAACCCACCGTGAGTCTTAGTACTACTTCAAATTCTCTTCAAATCTTTTCACAAATGGAGGAGGGTTTGGGCGAGGCGAGAGGGTGGGCTGCGGGTTCTTCATGTTATGCTTCCGCGATATTGTGTTATATCGTGCTACGATATTGATGTATTCTTGTCCCTTTTTTTGCTTTCGATTGGGAACAAGATTGCTATTATGTTATTCTGTTGTGAGTCTCGATATGAGCATCTATGTGGTTGACGGTCTAGTTGACGAGATGTAATGCTATTTTGCTTTCTTGCATTACTTATAATAAACTAAGATCATGTTTCATTGAGGTTATGGTATCGATATTATTACATTGGTGGATTGTTTGTGCCTTTCCCTTCAGGATATGTCCTAGTTATAGAAGAGATGATGCCCGATTTCATGGTCACATCTTCTTATCATGTATGTTATATGTATTCCTCATTCTTCCCCGCTTCTTAACCCCCACCCCTAATCACACCCTGGCATCCGTGCCTTCCCTCGGGAATTGGGGCGTGACAAACGTAAAGGTATTTTCATTTATCAAATCACGTTTGTTTTATGTTGGATTTCATATACATCTACATGTTGTTAATATTTGATATTTTAAAAATGTCGAAGACAACCCGATTTCAAGAATGCGGGTTCTTTGTACTACACGCTCATGAAAGATATAATTGAAGAAGTTCTGAAGAGTGGTTCCGTTTCTTTATGTTCACATGTAAGATAAACATTTCATTTCTTTAATATAATCATTTTTTTAAATACAAGAGTGCTAATATTCTATTTTTGAATTGTTAATAGTTTAAAATCGGTCTTACTCTCGAGAGACATTGATGAAGTTCGCGTTGAATGGACAAATCTCATCTTCTTCACGTATAGTATTGTGATGTTTTAGTTGTAAGTTATTGATCTTTTGAATTATTTTGTCTTGTGATATGGGGATCGGTCTTATTGTTTTGTTATGTGATGTGCATAGTATTTTTGTATAGTGATTTTGTAGTACGTAATGAAATCAGTTGTATATTTTGTATAGTGATTTTGTAGGTGTAATGAAAAGCAGTTGTATATTTTGTATAGTGATTTTGTAGGTGTAATGAAAGCAGTTGTATATTTTTGAATAGTGATTTTGAGCGTAGTCATAAGTATATTTTAATCTCGTTTACTTGTGCGTTATTAATTGTATGAGGTTTAAATAAAGAAATTAACTACGGTTGAAATTGAAAAACCGTAGTTGTTATTAAATTGACTACGGTTGTAATAGAAAAGTGTAGTAAATTTGGCATTAAAACCGTAGTAAATAAACTCAAAATTGTAGTTAATACATATAGACTACGCTCGGAAGCGTGGTGTGTGTGCGAAATTTTGTGTGTTGCATGGGGTATAGACTACGGCGTGGCGTGGTCTATGTGCGGCGTGGTCATGGTGGGTATAGACTACGCAAAAAACTTAGTGTATGTGCGAAATTTTGTGTGATGCGTGGGGTATAGACTACGGCGTAAAACGTGGTCTATGTGAGAAAGCGTGGTCTATGGTGGGTATAGACTACGCTCGAGTCGTGGTGTATGTGCAAAATTTTGTGTGATGCGTGCGGTATAGACTACGCTTAAAAGCGTGGTCTATGTGCGGCGTGGTCTATGGTGGGTATAGACTACGCATAAAAAAGCGTGGTGTATCTTGGCTATTTTTTCTCTACACCACTTTTCTCTGCACCGAAGCGCACATGGACTACACATATAACGTGGTCTATCTTGATTTTTGTAGTAGTCTTGAGGGAATCAAAGTAGACCCTCGAAGATCGACCGGTTTGAGAATGGGGTCGTAGAAGAACCCGAATGAAATTTGGGTTCTTGGGACTTGCCGGCTATTATCGAAGATTTATCGAAGGATTCTCAATGATAGCCCGACCCACGACCCATTGTTGAGAAAGGGATCAAGTACACTTGGACCACCGAAAGTGAGGCTTGTTTCGAGAGATTGAAGGAGTTCTTGGACGACAAGACTGCTTAGCGATGCCGAGCGGATAAAGAATACACAATCTACGGATGCTTCAAAGAATGGACTAGGATGTGTTCTTATGCGAGAAGGCGAGGTTATTGCTTATGCTTGAGGCGATTACACCTACATGAGTTGAACTATCCTACGCACGACCTAGAATTAGCGGTGATCGTACATGCCTTAAAGATTTGGAGCACCACCTTTATGGAGTTAGATGTGAGATCTATCTTGACCATAAAAGCACAAGTATTTCTTGAGCAAAAGATCTTAACATGAGGCGTAGATGGTTAGAGCTAGTGAAGATTACGACCGTGGTATCGATTACCACCCATGCGAGGCTAATGTTGTAGCCGATGCCTTGAGTCGTAAATTCCACCCTAGTTTGGGATGTCTCCTCGATCGTGAGGAAATACTTATAAAGGAATTTCGGAGGATGAACATCAAGTCATGGACCGTCTCGATGATAGAGGGTCAGATTGCAGCGTTGATTGCAATCCCGGACTTAAGAGCTGAATCTTGGAAGCTCGGAGGAAGAAGCGAAAGCTAGAGGAAGACGAGGCGAGATCGAGGACAACGACCACAAGAATTTCAAGGAAGCTATAGATAACGTCTTGTTGTATGGCGGGAGAGTGTGTGTTCGAGGCGAAGAGCTTAGGCGAGATCTTGAAGGAAGCCCGTGAGACTTCTTATACCGCACACCCCTGAAGCATCAAAATGTACCAGATCTCGAGAAGAAATTTTGGTGGGATGGAATGAAGCGAGACATAGCTTCATTCGTAGAACGTTATTTGACATGCCAACAAGTGAAAGCACTCCACCAACGACCGTATGGAACCTTACAACCGCTAGACATACCGGAATGGAAATGGGATGATATAGCCATGGATTTTGTTACCGGGCTACCCAAATCACAAAGAGAAAATACCGCTATTTGGGTCATCATTGACCGTTTAACCAAGAGCGCGCATTTTCTACCGATTCCGATAACACATGGATCAGACAGACTAGCACAGTTGTACGTTCGAGAAGTCATACGTCTACATGGAGTTCCGAAGACTATCACGTCTGATAGAGATTCAAAATTTACATCCGTTACGGGCGAGTTTACAAAAGGAATTGGGGACTCGACTACATTTCGATGCAGCGTTCCGTCCACGACGGATGGACAATCGAGAGGACCATTCAAACGCTTGAAGACATGTTGAGAATCGTTGTCCTCGATAGAGGAGAAAGTTGAGAACAAGTGTTACCACTTGTGGAATTACCTACAACAACGACTACCAAGCAACTATTGGAATGGCCCGTGCGAGCTCTTTATGGAAAGAAATGTCGATCACCACTCTACTGCGATGAAGTGGGAGAAAGGAGAGTCTTAGGACCTGACTCTGTGGGCGAATGATCGAGATCGTGAGACAGATCTGCCAACGGATCAAGGAGGCCCAAGACCAACAAAAATCGTACGCCGACAAACGTCGTACAGAACTACATTTTGAAGTGGGAGACAAAGTCTTCTTGAAGATTTCTCCATCAAAAGGAATCATGAGATTTGGAATAAAAGGAAAGCTACGACCACGTTTCATAGGACCCTATGAAATTTTGGAAAGGATAGGACCGGTGACTTCTGACTTGCATTGCCGCCAAGTTTTGAAAACGTGCACAATGTGTTCCACGTTTCACAACTAAGGAAGTACATACATGATCCCAGCCATGTGATACCGCGGACATATATTATCCTCGATGATAATATGAGTTTTGTAGAACTGCCTACGTAAATCTTAGACCGACGTATCAAAAAGCTAAGGAACAAAGAGATACCGTTAGTGAAAGTTCTATGGCGACACCATGGACAAGAAGTGTAATATTCCAAAGAAACGAACATACGATTACGGTATTCTAAACCCGTAATTAGGGTTTTGCGGTATATTAATTTTTACGACATCGAATATTGTGATTTCGATACGATATCGTTATAACGAATTCTTTTTATAATTCACTAAGGATTGTGAATTATGGAAATGAAATTTATGAAATGATACGACAGTATTATTTTAACGTCAATCGCGTATCGAACGTCAGCATTTTATGAAATTTTCTGAGCAGTGAAGCTTGGAATAAATTTCCATACTAATTCTTATAATAATAGAATATATTATAAAGTAAGTATGAACTTACTACGACCATTTTGAGATGAGTCGATTTTGAACTTTGAGACTTTTGAACGTTAACGTCTAGAGACGTTTTGAAAAATGAGTTTAATGCTCGGGAAATTATAATAATTAATTTCCTATTATTATTTATATAATTTCAGTATTATTAATTAATTAAATCGAATTTTAGCTATTAAAATTCGATATTTTGGAATTAAGTTTTTGAAAACCTAAGTTTATAAACTATGGTTTTCACATGAAATGATACCATTAAATTATCATATGGTATCTAAACTATATGTTATAATATATATGAGTATTATTAAGCTATAAAATAAATTTTGGAGCATTAAAACTCGATATTGCATATATATAATTTTGAAACCCAATTTTATAATTAGGGTTTCATATGCATAATTAATGCTATAATTTTATCCTATGCTATTATTTAATATCTAAATCATATATTATGATATATATATGTATATTTTGATCGAATTGGGCATGAGTATCAATAATAGGTGTGATTTATATTTTTATTCCTATTTTCCTATCAATTATCGGTAATTTTCGAAATAAATGCCTATGCTTGATTTAATTATTTTAATGGCTTGTATTATATACCTATGATCATGTATTGTATATATAATGTATTAAGGAGTAAAATAAAAATCATCCCACCTATTTGGAGCCCCTAACCGTCGGCCATCATGCTCCAACAAGGCATGATGTGCACCTTTCCATGGGCCAATGCATGAGGAGCCTTTCTAAGCCTACTCTAATCATTACAACACTCTACACACTCAGCCATAATTCCTATTGTGTGTGTGGGTGAGTGACCGAGAGAGAGAGAGGCAATAAGGGAGGGGACTCTTCCCCTTCTTCACCCCATTTCCAATATACTCCCTCACCCCTCTCATTCACTCCATTTCCTCTCCAAACTCAGCAAGAAAACCGAGAATCCCCTCCCCATTTCCAGAAAAAAATCGAGAGCTCCTCCTCTCCATTCTTCTCTTCTCTTCTTCATCTTCCTTCTCAACTTTGATCCTTAGGCTTTGTTCTTGTGAACCTATAGCACTCTAAGGTAAATATGGACCCTACGTACCGAATACATCTTCTCTTTGTTCAAAAGAAAAATCGAGCATGTCCTTATGTATATATATGTTCGAATGTTTATGTATGTGTACATATGTGTTCTAATGTTTTTATGTATGAGATATGTGCTTATATTTTGTTCATGATGCTTTTATTTGTAAAAATATGAGGTTATATGCTTGAATGAACATATGACTTGGTATATGGAGTTTTAGAATAGATCTAGTGTGTATATGTGATTTTCGAACCATATAACATGTTGAACTAATTTTCGAAAACCTTATAAAATGTTTGATGGTGATCGAATACTTGTAAAAATATTCTAAGGATTGATTAATGTTCTATGATGTGTTTAGAGTTCATAAGGTTTCATTTAGAATTTTTGGAAAACCCTAAGTTTGATTATTTGAAAATACCGAAAGCTATATGGTGTGTACCTTGGTGTATAATTTTTGTTTGAAGCATGTAATGTCATATTAATGCTTTAATGTATTGTTTATATGTTCTATGATTTATTTAGAATTTTGGAAATCAAATACTAAATTGAATCAAAAAAACCGAGAACTATTGCTCAACAAGGTGATGATGATTTAATTTGGTTTTGATAAATGTTTTAATGTTATAATGTTGTATTATAATGTATAAACATAGTATATAATTATTAAATTTTGGAAATCAAATACCTAATTTAAATCAAAAAACCGAGAGCACTATGTGCATAAGGTGATGATTTAATTGGTTTTGATGATTAAATGATGTTATATTGTTATACTATAGTATATAAGCATAGTATATAATTGTTAGAATTTTGAAAACCAAATGCTAATTAAAATCGAAAAAAGCCGAGAGCTTACAAGCTCATATGGTGACGATTTAAATTAGTTTGGTTGATATTATGATGTTACAATGTTATAATATAATGTTTAATCATGTTGTGATTTAATTAAATTTTAGAAATTATTTGTTAATTATTGGGTAATTAAATCGAAATTACCGTGAGCATTATTGATTTATTGTGGAATGAATGTTTATGATGGACTATAGGTTATATTTATGATATATATTGATGTTGGGATGTCATACTATGTGTATATTAATTTTGGGAATTTTTGGATAATTATTCCATATTATATGGAATTACCGAATTATATATATGTAAATATATTAATAAATGGCAAACAATATCATATGGATTTTATAAATTCATATTGTGGACCATAGTGTATAATAATACACTATATTAATTTAGAAAATTTTCCAAAAGTCATTTAGTATTTTAAGCTAATTATCGAGATTTTCGATAATTAAAAAGGATTTTAAAATCCTTTTTAATTCAGTTTATTAATAAAATATATGTCTAATTATATTCTGGACATATTTGGAATTTATAAAAATTTTATAAACATAGTTTACTATGTTTGAGACAAACGTTGGATTATTAACGTTTTAAAATCAAAAATACGCGTTTTTAATTATTAAGAGGATTATTTAAATGCGAAGTCATTTATAAGTCCTTTGATTTACGTGATAATCAAGAAATGGGACTTTACGATTTTAATCGATCGAATTTTCGATTTATAAATAAAATGGTAAGAAATTACTATTAGAAAGTCAAAATTGTTGACTTTGTTGACGAGTTGACCGTTGACTTTTAAAGTCAAGCGTGCGATTATCGTTCGATAAATACGCATGATACCGTAAGATGTACTAATTGAGTATAATACCTCATTAGTAAGAAAAGATTTCACAAATGAAATCCTTATATCGAAAACGTGCTCATCGTTAAAGCGTTTAAGCGGGGCGTTAAGCGAAATAGTTGAGCGTATCTCGAGGAGCGAGAACAATTCGATTAAATAACGTATTTGAAAGCATATCGAATTCATTTGAGAATTCGGTTTACATCGATACAAAATATCGAAGTTATCTTAGCTTTTGAAAGTCTCGAAAGACTTGAGCGGCGTCTAAAGCCTCGCTTTTTAAGTAAAGGTGTGGGCCTTAAATCGGCGGATTCTGACGTCTGAACAAACCTAGGACTCGATTTACAACGAACCATAGTCCGGTGGGCTTTTATCTTCAAAATGTGGGCCTTTTCTTACCCACTAAGATGTGACTTTCTTGTTATTCCAAAATGAGTTTATTCTGATTACTTATTCTACAACCGACAAATGTTTTACTACATTATCTCGCGAAAATATTACATTTTGTGTATGGATCTATCATTGCCGGGTAGAAAATTGTGGCGATAGTTGGAACTTTATTATGACGAGTTATGTCATTTGGGTGCGCCTTGACCTTTTAAATGTCGGGTCTGTGCGGATGATAAATGCACAGCTAGGATTGGCGTGAAGGTTGGAACTATTGCTATGTTAACATATGCTTGTGAGTATTTGTGTCTTTGTGCGGGATTACGGCGGTCGCGGCGTCGTAGATGGGAGGCCTCACTCCGGCGTTTAATTTTAATCTTGTTATGAATTGTTACTATGAGATCGGACCATACACACCAAGAAAATGCTCGGCGAGCTATGTTTCTGAACGAAAATGATTTGGTAAGCCTGAGGCATTTTAATTAAAACCACTGTGACTTACTCGATATTGGCGTAATTCAAATATTATCAAATGTTTTCGGCATGAGTCCACCGAGTGCAATTTCTTGTACTTAGCCTGCATGTTTGTTTTAAATGTGCGGGTTGAGCTCTGATGGTGATGATGGAGGATGTGTTGAGGTGTCCAGTGTCCTTGACTGTTTATTTAGGATTTGGTGTTCACCTTGAATACATATCATCATATATGTATTCACACACTTTCATTGCTAAACTCGAACTCTTTTACTTTACGTCGCGAACTATTAAGGTCCATTGGACCATGGTAATTCTTTGGGTGCGATGGCTAAACCTTTTAATCATTGGATATTGTAATATCGAAACTATCGAGCATGCTAATTATCGTTGATATGTACCTCTATCTCAGTCTGTTGTCCTATAATACTATTCCTAGTATTAGTCACCCTCTAGTCCGGGTCGTCCGGGAGTGGGGCGTGACAGTGGTATCGAGCATTGTTGCTCTTTGTAAACCCAAAATCCTTTTTATTCTAAGTCAGGTCGAGTCATTTGGACTTCTAGTAACCTCTTGACTCACTCAACACTCCATCACATCGAGCTCAACAGGAAAAAGGTAGCGCATTTCTTTCTCAAAACCATGAAATGGAAATTTTTACATGTTGAGCAAGTTGGAAGAGCTTTTGAAAGATTTGGTTATTATGAAAATTTTATGATGAAGATGAAAGTTGAGCGAGAATTTTTTCCAAAATACCTTTAGTTGAACTAATGCAAGTACTCAGTATTGAGATGAAAGTACATGGTGGTACTAGTTGAATGATCAACATGGGATGAATGAATTCATTTTGATATGTATATGAGTTGATTATGATCGTTATTTTGAAACCGTATTCAAATTTTCAAATGAGACCTTATTCGACTTTCAAAATTTTGTTTATGATGAGCGATATGTTATCATGAGGCGAACCTAGACTCTAAGGAGCATGCTCATGTATCGTGAAAGAACATAGAAGTATGAACTTCTTTTTCCTTACGAGAACAAAGAGCGATAGGAAGAATGAAAGTGATGATATCCTTGAGCTCGGACAACGAAGGCGGCGAGAAGGATGAACAAGGGCGACCTCGAACGCTTGAAGATGAGCAGCGTCGACACTTCATCACCACTTCGGCATGAGTGAGCATCGACACAAATCATGACATGGACGTCACTTACGGCTTCAGAATGTTCAGCCTCAACTTAAAAACCCGAATATGGTAGACGTATTACGTCGACATACGTCTCGATTTACATTTTGGCACGATCGCGCAAATTTCCTGCACTGCACAGTAAATTTGTTTTAGCTAGATCTCTCTCGTTAGGACTCCGATTTACGCATGGTTTTCACCTGCGTGCTCCTAATGCACTGATCTTCATTTGTCATGAAGAACAGAACCCCCAATTCTGTCTCCAGAATACGATAGAGTCCGTTGAACTCTAGTTCGAGTGTTTGGTATAAGATCAGGATCTCGTAGCATATACTAAGATGTTATTGGTTTATATGTATACGTTTGGGTAAGACTAAGAAGGTAAGTTGTGGTATGTATTGTACATTATGATGTTGCCTACCTTATAGATTTGCTTGGCCCTTACCTAGTTGCTTCACGTTATGTTTAAGTTATCCTTGCCTGCTTTTGAGATGACGATAGTTGACTTATGTTAGTTTTGATCGTGACAGATGGAGGGGATGAGATACATTGCTCGAAGGAGGATTGGACCGCACCCGACCCCCGAGGAGGTAATGAGCATTTATCGCTCGGTGGATGTGTCTTTGGAGAGGATTTGGGCGAGTTCTGGCATACTATCTCGCGCTTTGGAGAGCCGCCGAGCCAGCGGTGCTCTGGCTATGATGGCATCGGGCGTCTCTAGCCATACTTCCCTGTGATTGGGAGGACTATGCGGGAAGTGTCGGGGATTACATCTACCGGGCGATGGGCGGCTATGACTTGGTGGGAGATTTGCCCAGTTCGTGAGTCACGACTTACGTGTACGGCATTCTGAGGCGGCATCGAGAGGACCCTACCTCCTCCCCGAGTATACAGGCGGGATGAGTCGCGAGTGGCTATACGGAGGTTCGAGGTAGATTGACCCGATCGTGCCTCCATTCCTTTTGACGAGGAAGGCTGCCCGCTTAGAGGCGACCGCCTAGAGCCTTGGGAGGCTGTGTTCCCACCCACATTGGACACCCGTCGTCCACGGTACCACCTCCATCACCCATGGCCGCACCGTACCGCCCGATCGAGCATTTCCGTCGGACGGCACGGATGAGAGTGATAGGCGCATCGGATGGGTATAGCCGATCCGCTATACCTACGATCCGATCCGTCGCGACTATGATTTGTCTGGCGATGGCGACTTTAACCCCATGAGAGACATACCGATGGTGGAAGGCGATGGGCGGGACCATCGAGGACTCCCGCATGGACATTCGGCGGCGAGGGCGACTCGGAGGAAGAAGAAGATCCAGGAGGGCCGGACGGTGGGAGGATGCATGATGTAGACACGATGAAGCTTAAAGAGATTTTTTTTTTGTGTTTAAGCACATTGTTTTCCTTTTCCTATGATTAATTTTGTGATGGATTTAGAAACCTTAACTTTTGGAAGGCCGTGTAGGCTGGGATTTATGTTTTACGTATAACCTTTGGTATTGAACATCACGCCTATGGCGAAATTTTTATATAAATATACATGACCCTGATAGGGCTTTTGCGGCAAATTATGTTTGTTAAGAGTGATATATTTTGTTTAGAATCGTTTTACAATAAGGCCATAATAGTGATGGTGTATGTTGAGTTGTGAAAAGAATAAGTGCTAATGATTACTTGTTTTCTATAGCGGCATGCCTCAGAAGAAATCCGGGCGGGAACCCGAGGTCGAGGTCGGGAAGGCCGAGAGGAAGGGTAGAATCACGAGCAAGAAGGCGAGGACATTCCCCAACCACCCTCCACCTCAACCCGATCGCGGGATCGAAGAACTATTTCTAAGGCAGAACCTCTCTGTCTTTAACGGGAAAAGCAACCGGGAAGAAGCCGAGCAATGGGTTAGAGCCATTGAGCAGTTTTACTTTCTTAAGATGCACGCACGGAAAGGCGTCGTGTGTTACTTTCGGTGATTGGACGGTGACTTCTAGTGGGAGGCGGAAAGAAGACCTTCTTCTTGAGCAGCTGGAGGAGTTCTCATGGGAGGACTTGAGGGGGCTGTATGAAAGTACATCCCAAAAGCTATAAGAGGAAGAAGGGCGAAATTTTCTGCTAAAACAAAAAGGATATGCATGACGAGACTATGATCGCGCTTTCTGCGAGATGTCGAGATATGCACAGGCTGGTGGACACCGACTTGAAAATGTCGGAAAAGTTCGGTCGGGGCTAAGAATGGAATCGCATGTCTCTTGCCGACCATGGAGACCTATCTTACTGAAGCTCTCGCACGAGCTTTAGATATTGAGTGACAATGTCAGAGAATAAGTCGGTGTCGTCTCGGACACACAACGCGTTAGACGGAGGAAAAGGAAATGGGAACCCAACCGGGAATAACAACCGGGGAGCTACGGGGCCTTGAGTCATGGCGCCGTGGCGAAAACCTGCAGCGACAGGGCAGAGGCTGGAAGAGGCGGCTTATGCTCCACGGCAAGGGACCGCGAGGAGCAGTTGAGGCACCTCAATGCCTAGATGCCATAGAGCACACAAGGGGTGTGTGCGGCAAGCGTGGTGGTGTTACAAGTGCGGGGCAAGCGGGCATTCGCCAACAATTGCCCGGTGTCACGTTCGGATATAAGGCCGAACCAGCGGGCAATGCTCGGCCATTAAGGGCTATCTGACTTCAACCCCAACCGCCACAACGGTTCCACCCCAACCCGGCAACTCCGGTGGCAACAACCCCGGGTGGTGCGGCAACCACAATGGCGGCGGCGCAACAACAACCCCGCAACCGGCGATGGCGACCGCCTCAACAACAGCGGGCGGCAACCACCGCGACAACGCCGGCGGCGGCGACAGGGCGAGCGGCGGCCGCCGAATCAACAAGGACCGGCGCCCGTCGGCCTCGGCGGCTCGGGCTAGAACTACGCGCCTGCATAGGAGGCGAGCGAACAAAACCGGGGAAACTTGGCGGTATGGGAGTTCTACTCAACCTACATGTATAGTATTGTTCGATCTGGTGCTTCGCATTCTTTTATTGCAAAATCATGCGTGAAATCTTTGGGCCTTAGGTGCGAAAAGTCGAGCGGGATATGAGAATCTCATCGCCTATAGGAGGGATTATGGTATTACACACTTTTGCTCGAACCTAGAGTTGACATTAGGATCACTTAAGGTTACGGTGACAATCTAAACATAATACCCATGGACGATGTAGACTTAATCCTAGGAATGGGTGGTTAGCTAAGAACCATTCCACGATTCTATGTAAGGAAAGGAAAATTTCGTTTCACTTTCACGGACAAGAAGCTACGCATTTCCACGGGATCGGCATGGGAGAAGGATCCGATTGTATACGCACTACTGAGCGAGGAGGATGATGAACGAGAAAGGATGCCATGCATTCCTTGTTTATTTGAGCGAAGAGGATAAACCCGAGCGGGTAGAAGACATTGAAGTTGTCGAGAATTTTGGACGTATTTCGAGAATCTACGGGGCGCCTCACGATGAGACAACTAGAGTTTACCATCGACTTGGGCCGGATCAGCCCGGTGTCGAAGGCGCCCTATAGGATGGCCCCAAAGGAACTAGAAGAGTGAAAATCCAAATCGAGAGCTTTTGGATCTAGGATTCATTAGGCGAGTGTTTCACCTTGGGGTGCTGTGTTTGTTTGTTAAGAAAAGGATGGTTCTTTGAGGATGTGCATCGATTATAGAGAACTAAATAAGATGACACTAAAGAACAAATACCCTTTACCGAATTGATGACTGTTTGATCAATTGCGAGGCGGGTGTATTCTCGAAAATTGATCTTAAGTCGAGATACCATCAGTGAAAATACGGTCTTAGGATGTACCTAAGGCGCATTCGAACGAGATATGGCCACTATGAATTCATAGTTATGCCATTCGGATTAACCAATGCACCACCCGTATTCATGGACCTCATGAGCAGTATTTCATCCATTTACGGATAAATTTGTTTTGGTCTTCATAGATGATATCCTTATTTATTCAAAGAATGAAGAGGATCATAGGGAACATCTAAACGGTTTTGCAAACCTTGAGAGCGAAGACTCTTTGCTAAGTTTAGCAAATGTGAGTTTTGGTGAAGGAAGTTATGTTCCTTGGACACATCGTGTCTGTTGAAGGTATAAAAGTAGATCCGACCAAGTAGAGGCCGTGCGAGAATGGAAATCACCAAAGACTCGGCCACGAGTTAGAAGTTTCCTAGGATTAGGCTGGTTACTATAGGAGATTCATTGAAGGATTCTCCAAAATTGCAAGGCCAATAACCCGACTACTCAGGAAAGGAATCAAGTTTAATTGGATGATGAATGCGAGATGAGTTTCCAAATACTCGAGGAAAAATTGACCGATGCACCAGTTCTAGCGGTCGAGCGGACAAAGGGTATGTAGTCTATCTGAGGCGCATCTAAAGCTGGGCGGGTTGTGTCTTAATGCAAGAAGGAAAAGTGATAGCTTATGCATCCGACAACTCGGACCTACAACTGAACTACCCGCCCACGATTTGGAATTAGCGGTATGTGGTTCATGCCTTTGAAAATTTGGAACACCATCTCTATGGTGTGAGATGTGAGATCTTCACGGATCATAAAAGTTTGAAGTATTTCTTGAACAAAGAGATTTGAATATGAGACAAAGAAGATGGCTTGAATTAGTGAAGATTACGACGTGGTATTAACTATCACCGGGCAAAGCGAATGTAGTAGTGGCGCTTGAGTCGTAAGAACCATACCAGTTAGGATGTCTCTTTGTTCGAGAGGAAAAACTCGTTGAAGAGTTTGGAAGAATGAGGATTGAGCGGGTGGAACCACACGAGACAATTGTGAGTTGTGTCGCTACACTCACACGGCACTCGACCTAAGAAAAGAATTGTCGAGAGACAAGGATGGAGGAAAAGTTAGAAAGATCGAGACAAAGGATAAGGTGCGAAGGTTTAAGAATTTCAAGGCGCGAGACAACGCCTTATTGTTTGAAGGAAGGATATCGTCCTGACGACGATAGCTTGAGAATGAAATCTGAGTGAGGCTCACGATACACCTACACCGCCCACCCAGCGGTACTAAAATGTACCAAGACACGAAGGAAAGTTTTGGTGGGAAGGCGTGAAGCGAGACATAGCATCTTTAAGTAGAGCAACGCTGTCTTGTTTGCCAGCAGTGAAGCGTTACATCAGCGACCTTACGGAAAGTTGCAACCATTGGAAATCCACAGTGGAAATGGGACGATATAACGATGGATTTCGTTACAAGCTTACCCAAATCGAAAAGAGGAAACACAACCATATGGGTAATTGTGGATAGACTTACCAGAGTGCTCACTTTCTACCTATTCAAAGCACTTATGGATCGATAAATTGGCTCGGTATGCGTTAAGGAAATTTTACGATTACATGGGTGCAAAATCTATTACCTCGATCGAGAATCGAGTTCACATCCGATTACGGATTAGCTTGCAAAGAGAATTGGGTACTAAACTCGATTTCGATCGGCATTTCATCCACAAACGATGGGCAATCGGAAAGAGCGATCAAGCGTTAGAGGATATGCTTAGAACGATAATATTGGATCGAGGTGCAAAATGGGAAGACATTTTACCTCGATTGAGTTTGCCTACAACAATAGCTACCAAGCGATGATCGGCATGGCCCCATCTGAAGCCTTGTATGGCAAAAGTGTAGATCACCGCTTTATTGGGATGAAGTCGGTGAGAGAAAAGTTATAGGGCACGATGCGTTGAGCGAGATGATCGAGATCGTCCGGCAAATTAGGATGAGAATCAAAGAGGCTCGAGATAGGCAAAAATCTTCTGACGTCTGGCGTAGATCCGAACTACGATTTGAAGATGGAGACAAAGTGTTTCTTAAGGTCTCTCCATCAAAGGGATCGTCGATTCGGACTAAAAGGAAGTTGAGACCCGCTTTATAGGACCATATGAGATCTAGAGAGGATAGGTCCGATGGCTTATAGGTTGGCTCTTGCCAAACTGGGGAATGTGCATAATGTTTTTCACGTGTCGCGATTGCGAAAATCGTTCAAGATCTAAACACGTGATCCACCATGGCGGCGTGATTCTCAAACCCGACATGAGCTACGAAGAGGAACCAGCGGCAATCCTCGACTATAAAGTCCAACAACTACGGACAAGTCGATTCCGTTAGTCGAAGTCTTGTGGAGCACCACGGACGAGAAGAAGCCACGTGGGAACTTGAAGAAGCAATGAAAGAACGATACCCGATTTGTTTTCTAAAGGTATACAAATTTCGGGACGAAATTTTTCGTGAGGGGTGGAATGTAATATTCGAAAAGCGAACATCGATTACGGTATTCTAAACCCGTAATTAGGGTTTTCTTAGTATATTAATTTTTACGACATCGAATATTGTGATTTCGATCGATATCATTATAACGAATTCTTTTTATAATTAACTAAGGATTGTGAATTACGGAAATGAAATTTATGAAATGATACGACAGTATTATTTTAACGTCAAACGCGTATCGAACGTCAGCATTTTATGAAATTTTCTGAGCAGTGAAGCTTGGAATAAATTTCCATACTAATTCTTATAATAATAGAATATATTATAAAGTAAGTATGAACTTACTACGACCATTTTGAGATGAGTCGATTTTGAACGTTTTGAGACGTTTTGAACGTTAACGTCTAGAGACGTTTTGAAAAATGAGTTTAATGCTCAGGAAATTATAATAATTAATTTCCTATTATTATTTTATATAATTTCAGTATTATTAATTAATTAAATCGAATTTTTAGCTATTAAAATTCGATATTTTGGAATTAAGTTTTTCGAAAACCCTAAGTTTATAAACTATGGTTTTTCACATGAAATGATACCATTAAATTATCATATGGTATCTAAACTATATGTTATAATATATATGAGTATTATTAAGCTATAAAATCAATTTTGGAGCATTAAAACTCGATATTGCATATATATAATTTTCGAAACCCAATTTTTATAATTAGGGTTTCATATGCATGAATTAATGCTATAATTTTATCCTATGCTATTATTTAATATCTAAATCATATATTATGATATATATATGTATATTTTGATCGAATTGGGCATGAGTATCAATAATAGGTGTGATTTATATTTTTATTCCTATTTTCCTATCAATTATCGGTAATTTTCGAAATAAATGCCTATGCTTGATTTAATTATTTTAATGGCTTGTATTATATACCTATGATCATGTATTGTATATATAATGTATTAAGGTAGTAAAATAAAATCATCCCACCTATTTGGAGCCCTAACAGTCGGCCGTCATGCTCGAACAAGGCATGATGTGCACCTTTCCATGGGCGATGCATGAGGCCTTTCTAAGCCTACTCTAATCATTACAACACTCTACACACTCAGCCATAATTCCTATTGTGTGTGTGTGGTGACCGAGAGAGAGAGGCAATAAGGGAGGGACTCTTCCTTCTTCACCCCATTTCAATATACTCCTCACCCTCTCGTTCACTCCATTTCTCTCCAAACTCGGCAAGAAAACGAGAATCCCTCCCATTTCGAGAAAAAATCGAGAGCTCCTCCTCTCCATTCTTCTCTTCTTCTTCATCTTCCTTCTCAACTTTGATCCTTAGGCTTTGTTCTTGTGAACTATAGCACTCTAAGGTAAATATGGACCTAAGTACCGAATACATCTTCTCTTTGTTCAAAAGAAAATTGAGCATGTCTTATGTATATATATGTTGAATGTTTATGTATGTGTACATATGTGTTCTAATGTTTTTATGTATGAGATATGTGCTTATATTTTGTTCATGATGCTTTTATTTGTAAAAATATGAGGTTATATGCTTGAATGAACATATGACTTGGTATATGGAGTTTTAGAATAGATCTAGTGTGTATATGTGATTTTCGAACCATATAACATGTTGAACTAATTTTCGAAAACCTTATAAAATGTTTGATGGTGACCGAATACTTGTAAAAATATTCTAAGGATTGATTAATGTTCTATGATGTGTTTAGAGTTCATAAGGTTTCATTTAAAATTTTTGGAAAACCCTAAGTTTGATTATTTGAAAATGCCGAAAGCTATATGGTGTGTACCTTGGTTTATAATTTTTGTTTGAAGCATGTAATGTCATATTAATGCTTTAATGTATTGTTTATATGTTCTATGATTTATTTAGAATTTTTGGAAATCAAATACTAAATTGAATCAAAAAAACCGAAGAGCTATTGCTCAACAAGGTGATGATTTAATTTGGTTTTGATAAATGTTTTAATGTTATAATGTTGTATTATAATGTATAAACATAGTGTATAATTATTAGAATTTTTGGAAATCAAATACCTAATTTAAATAAAAAAAACCGAGAGCACTATGTGCATAAGGTGATGATTTAATTGGTTTTTGATGATTAAATGATGTTATATTGTTATACTATAGTATATAAGCATAGTATATAATTGTTAGAATTTTTGAAAACCAAATGCTAATTAAAATCGAAAAAGCCGAGAGCTTACAAGCTCATATGGTGACGATTTAAATTAGTTTGGTTGATATTATGATGTTATAATGTTATAATATAATTTTTAATCATGTTGTGATTTAATTAGAATTTTTAGAAATTGTTTGTTAATTATTGGGTAATTAAATCAAAATTACCGTGAGCATTATTGATTTATTGTGGAATGAATGTTTATGATAGACTATAGGTTATATTTATGATATATATTGATGTTGGGATGTCATACTATGTGTATATTAATTTTGGGAATTTTTGGATAATTATTCCATATTATATGGAATTACCGAATTATATATATGTAAATATATTAATAAATGGCAAACAATATCATATGGATTTTATAAATTCATATTCTGGACCATAGTGTATAATAATACACTATATTAATTTAGAAAATTTTCCAAAAGTCATTTAATTTTAAATTAATTATCAAGTCATTTAAAAATAAAATCCTTTTAATTCAATTTATTAATAAAATATATGTCTAATTATATTCTGGACATATTTGGAATTTATAAAATTTTATAAACATAGTTTACTATGTTTGAGACAAACGTTGGATTATTAACGTTTTAAAATCAAAAATCTGCGTTTTAATTATTAAGAGGATTATTTAAATGCGAAGTCATTTATAAGTCCTTTGATTTACGTGATAATCAAGAAATGGGACTTTCGATTTTAATCGATCGAATTTTCGATTTATAAATAAAATGGTAAGAAATTACTATTAGAAAGTCAAAATTGTTGACTTTGTTGTGAGTTGACTTCGTTGACTTTTAAAGTCAAGCGTGCGATTATCGTTCGATAAATACGTGATACCGTAAGATGTACTAATTGAGTATAATACCTCATTAGTAAGAAAAGATTTCACAAATGAAATCCTTATATCGAAAGCGTGCTCATCGTTAAAATGTTTAAGCGGGCGTTAAGCGAAATAGTTGAGCGTATCTCGAGGAGCGAGAACAATTGATTAAATAACGTATTTGAAAGCATATCGAATTCATTTGAGGAATTCAGTTTACATCGATATAAAATATCGAAGTTATCTTAGCTTTTGAAAGTCTCGAAAGACTTGAGCGACGTACTAAAGCCTCGCTTTTTCGTAAAGGTGTGGACGCAAACGCGGCGACTGGATACTGACGTACGAACAAACCTAGGACTCGATTTACAACGAACCATAGTCCAGGTGGGCTTCTTATCTTCAAAATGTGGGCCTTTTCTTACCCCACTAAGATGTGACTTTACTGTTATTCCAAAATGAGTTTATTCTGATGTCTATTCTCTGTTGTTGACAAATGTTTTACTACATTACACCAAAATATTACATTTTGTGTATGGATCTATCATTGCCGGGTAGAGGCTGTGGCGATAGTTGGAACTTTATTATGACGGTTATGTCATTTGGGTCGCCTGACCTTTTAAATGTCGGGTCTGTCTTGGGATGATAAATGCAGCTAGGATTGGCGTGAAGGTTGGAACTATTGCTATGTTAACATATGCTTGTGAGTATTTGTGTCTTTGTCATGCGGGATTACGGCCGGTCACGGCGTCGTAGATGGGAGGCCTCACTCTCGACGTTTAATTTTAATCTTGTTATGAATTGTTACTATGAGATACGGACCATACACACGAAAATGCTCGGCGAGCTATGTTTCTGACGAAAATGATTTGGTAAGCCTGAGGCATTTTAATTAAAACCACTGTGACTTACTCGATATTGGCGTAATTCAAATATTATCAAATGTTTTCGGCATGAGTCCACTGAGTGCAATTTCTTGTACTTAGCCACGCATGTTTGTTTTAAATGTGTAGGTTGAGCTCGATGGTGATGATGGAGGATGTGTTGAGGTCGGTGTCCTTGTTGTTTATTTAGGATTTGGTGTTCACCTGAATACTTATCATCATATATGTATTCACACACTTTCCGCTGCTAAACTCTGAACTCTTTTACTTTACGTCATGAACTATTAAGGTCCATCAGACCATGGTAATTCTTTGGGTCTGATGGCCTAAACCTTTTTAATCATTGGATATTATAATATCGAAACTATCGAGCATGCTAATTATCGTTGATATGTACCTCTATCTCAGTCTGTTGTCCTATAATACTATTCCTAGTATTAGTCACCCTCTAGTCCGGGTCGTCCGGAGTGGGGGCGTGACAAGAAGAAGCAACACAGGAGCTGGAATCGACTATGAAGAGAAATACCCGGATCTTTTCCAAGGTTAACAAATTTTGGGACTAAATTTATTTTAAGGGGATGATATGTAATAACCGAAAAATTTAAAACTTTTATTAGTGATGCTTAAACCAATTATTTTGGTGATTAGACCTTAATTATGTTTAAGGTAACCAACGAAACAATTAGAATCGATTCTGAGGTTAGAAAACTAGAAAATCAAAACTAGTGACTAGTCCTCTGGGATTAGGGTTTTGAATAGCTGAACATAGAATGAAAGATCAAGAATGAATCTCAACAAAAGGATTTCATTTCTAGAATCCTCTCGTGAAAATATGTGAGAAGCCAAAAAATGAGAATTTTCGGGCATGCTTACCCTGTCGGTCTTAAAAGCACTATTTACGAGCTGGATCAATTTCCAGTCCATGGTAATCCTAATAATTAATGATAACAATCAAAATCATGAATGAATATATTATTATACATTTAGAAATTATAAGAATCAATTTCTTAAAGAAATTCCTGAAGAACTTAACCGAATGCCGGGAAAATATACCGGAAAAACCTAAATTGATCCGAACGACCCGAAACTCGAACCAAGGGTCTAAATCAATAAGAAATAATTTATAAAACTCAAATAAATTATGAAAGCTCAAGAATTGATAAATTTGAATGAGCATAATTTAATCGTCGACGACTGTTTTTCATGATAACTCGAATTGACTTACGGATGTCATCCGAACTTCATGAAATTATTATAAACTATGAAATAAGTATTTTTAAGGATATTTAAGAAAATAAAACCTTAAGGTTCGGAGAAATCAACCGAAAGCGCGTTAAAACTTAAAGAGTCGGTATTAACATGCCAAATCGGGTAATTTGACTAGTCTCCTCCCAACCACCACAAAGGGGCACTCCATATAGGCTGAGAACAGCCCATTTGGATGAGAATTCAGTAGCCAAACCTTGCCCGCTCTTTCTCTCTCTATTTTCAAAATTCTCTCTTTGTTCTTCAAGCTTTTCAAGCTTTAATCTTCATTTCCAACCCATTCTAACCCCCAAATTAAATTTATAAGACCATAATAAGGTAGTATTCATCATTCTCTTCATTTATCATGGATTAGAATTTTTTTTTGATTTTTTGAATTTATTTTATGAAGAACCCTAGTTTTGTTCTTCATTTTTTTTCATGACTTTTGAGCCACCAAATGCTCTCAATCCATGAATGAAATATGCTTAGAAATGTGTTCTAAGGTATTTTTAAATTTTGGTAATTTTTGGAGCATGTTTAATATTTTTCGATTTATGTTATATTTCTTTTTTGATGAGAATAAGCATGCTATTATGAATATTATTTGATATTGTTACTTTTTTATGTATTAGAAGTTTGTAGAATAAATATGATAATTTTCAGAATTTTGTTTGTATTTTTTTGAAAAAAACCGTGAGCAACATGGCATTTTTAAGCCATGGTTTGATTTTTGTTTTTGAAAAATAGTTAAGAAATAGTGTTTAATATATGATATGAACATCATATATTAATCTTGAAATTTTTGGAACACTTCTCCTATTTTTCATGTTTGGACCTAAACATATATATATATATATATATATATTTTGGAATTTTTTTTGATTTTATTTGTTGAAAATAGTTGAGATATAGTGTTTAATATATGATATGAACATCATATATTAATCTTGAAATTATTCAAACATTTATCCTATTTTATGGTTAGGACCGAAAGTTTATATATATATTTTAGGATTTAATTGATTTTTATTTGTTGAAAATAATATGGTATATGATGTTTGGAAATAATATGAACTTATTATGCATTGTTGGGAATTTATTGAACACATATGTAATATGTGTGAGGACAAAAAGAATTCCAAGCATTTGGTTCATATTATAAATATTAGTCGATGTTTAATGCTAATATTACATGTTATTGCATTATATAAACATATTGTGAAGTGAATGGGATTTATGGAATATATATGTATATATTTCATAATGACCGAAACATATGTATATAGTAATGAGCATGTGTTTAAATTTTAATGTATGATATGAAATGATATTTCATATTTAGTATATGATATAAGCATGATATGATTTTTGTAGAATTTATTGAACACCAATGCTCATTAATTCATTATTGCCGAAAACTTTGAGGTTTTTAACCTATGGTTTGAAATTTTATATGATGATATTGAATTGGAAATTAAATTCTATAGTATGATAGGAGTATAAAATGATTTTATTGGAATTTATTGGATACATATGCTAATTATTGCTATTTATCGAAAACATAGCAAAACTGTTAAGCATGGGTTTAATTTCAACGATAGATGATGCTATGATAGTTAATCTATGAGCTTGAATGAATGATTGTGATTGTGATGAATGAATGGAACACTTATGCACACAAACACAATGGTTTTGCATTATGTTAGAAGTTAGGTTTTTCATTTAGTATAGTTTATGTTGTGTATGGTGTTGTATGGTGTTGAATGGTTTATGTTTATGTTGTGCCGACAAACAAAAACCCAACGTAAACAACATAATACTTTATGTCGAGAATCGAAAAGAAACCGATCAATTTCGATAACAAGAAGGAATTAATGTAAATCGAGTTTGACACAAATTATGGTTTCTATTAATAAAAGGATACTCAAGCGTGAGTTCCTAAGTTAGAAAAAACCAAAAGTCGAGCTACAACGTTGATACTCAATAACGACAACCCAATACGACGTTAGATTGAGCGATTGTACAACTTATACAATCTCGGCGAGTTAAGAGAAACAAACAACGTCGTAAAGTGTAAACAAAGATTCGAACATAAGATGTCGATCCTTATGTCTCAAAAGTCGAGTTAATATTCCTAAGGAATTCATCTATTCCTAAAGTACTTACTTACATGATAGCATGTGATCACTTGAGTCATAAGTCAAGACTCTCATTTATTCGTCGTGTTAATACGACAAGTCGTCAAGCATAACCTACTAGGACGTAACTATATTTGTTAAGTATAGATAGTGGCTTAAGAATATCCTAATATACCAATCACAACTTGAATACTAACAATCTATAACGTAACAACGTTTAGAAGAACACTAAGGTTAAGAGTCGAGGATAGACTCGGAGTATGTGATTCATAAGTTGAAGTTCACCTATGAACGATGAAGTAATATAGTTTGGGAATTGGGAATTTAAGATAATAGAAATTATCTTAAAACAATCACATGAAATCATAAAGAAATCCTAATTGGGAACTTTAAGTCGTAATTTATAAACGACCTTCGATCGATAGAAAGAATCTAAGAAATGCTATTTTTTTGTGAAGGGTTTGATCGTACGTAGTTGGCGAGGAAGGACGATTACACTTGCTCACTTAGACTTACTAACTTCGAACTAGCAGGTTGGCTCTCTTGAAAAAAATGACATGCATATCTATCTCAAAGCATGATTTACAAAAGCTTTATGAAATATTATTGATGAACTGTTATTGACTGCCAAATGTTATGTTTTGTTGTGATCCTATCTGAGATTGGTATATCCAATGTGGTATGTGAATGAGTTAGTCCACCAACGTTAAAAAACGGTAACGATCGGATCCGACTTAGTCAAGGACTAACTCGGATTGTGTACACGTGTGATTGTGTGTTAAGGTTAGCTACCTCGACCTGTCACGTCGACTATGTGTAGGTGGCCACCTCTATAGTGCACGAATGAATGATCAGATATGGAACAACGTGGATGAAATAGTCTGGCCGGACACACTTTGAAAAATGATAAAATGTTTGATAGGCATGGGTCTTTCCAACTAAAATCCTCATGTGCTATTGTGGGCAGTTCAATAACTTTAACAAAGAAAATTCTTTCGGCAATGAGTCCACTGAGTACTTTTGTACTTAGCCCTGCATCTCGTTTTTGATGTGCAGGTTGAGCAGGGACTGATGATGGGTGCGAGGTGGTGCAGAGTATCAGTTATTTTGTTGCTTATTAGAAAGGATTTCTAGAACCTTGGGCATGTATCGTCATATGCATGTTCACACGTTTATTGCTGCCTAACTCTGATATAATTTTGATGTCTTGTTTATAACTGCTTTCATACCGTATTGAACTTGAGGTCGTACCTCATTCCTTGAATTGCGCCCTGATTGGGTTATATTTGAACCTTGAACCTTTTGGCAAGTCCTTCTGTGACTTGAGTTGGTATTGAATAGCTTATTCCTTTTAGTTCATGCGTTGATGAGTAATTCATTTGTTAATTGCATTGATTAGTTATATATATATCCGCTGCATTATCATACCAGTGACGATCCATATGATCCGTACTTCCTTGGAAAGTCGGGTCGTCACAGAAACTTTGGTGCTTGTTGTTATAAGTGGTTGCCCAGAGTTATATGTCCTCATACATATAACTCAACTACCATTTCTGTTGCCACAATCTGACTTGAATGATCGTTATGTGATTGTCGTAATTGTGGAAGAAAAACCCCCTTTTTTGGACAAAAGTCTATTGACGTTGATTATCCTATCTCCGTTATTCCATCTATTCATTCGACTTCATGAAAATGAATCATTTCGTCCTATTTAGAATCAATACATCCTTTGATGTCACCCATTATTTCCTCTTCATATATGTTGTCATACCATATTGTGAATTCTTTCTATCGTCATTAGTCCTAATGGTTCATAAAGAGTCATTAGTCACAGTCTAATCTCTTGATTAAGAAGTTGGGCTGTGACATGAGATGCTTGAATTACCTTCATATATTTTTGTTGGATTGATATAAACATGTTTGGAGCAAGAAAAACGTTTGAAATCGAAACTATATTGAAAATTCCAAAATGGCCGAAACCCTAGCTCTCATAATGTTGGATTTTTGATTTTTATTTGATCATTTTGACTTCATATTTGGATTCTATGATATGAATAATGCTTAAAATGATTATTCGGATTTTTCGCAGACGTATTCAAAAATTGTAAAATTTTAGTTTGTCGGCAAAAATTTGTTTTCAATGCTAAAGCCTTGATCCTTGTGTTTTGATGATAGATTGATGATAGTTGAGCATGTATAAAGGTTCGTTGGGGTTAGATAACGTCTCACGTGATTTTTGACGTTTGACATAAGCTAAGTCTTAAGGGATCGTTGGGTTTTTGGTTAAGATTGGATAGTTTAAGCTTGTTGTTGAGTTTTCTATGCTCGTTTAGACATATGAGGCTTCGTGATGTCTTGTTATATGTTTAAGAATTTAGAGGATGCAATGACCCAAGTGTTGATAGACCATAGTGTCTTGATATCGAGAAATATAGTCGTAGCGACGACTAAGATAAGTTATGTTCTTGTGTAGTTCTTGATGGACTTTTATGCTGCTTTATGTGGATTGAAGGACCAAATGGGAAGAAGAAAGAAGTGGAAGACGGAAGGTACAGTCCCGAGTGATTGTCGCCAGGTGGGTAAACATATTTTCTATAATGATATGTTTATGCTTTTACATAGAAGATGATATAATATGATATGCATTTTTGAAAAGTTAATTAACTTGCCTGATTTTGAGCATGAGCATAAGCATAATGCACTACCTATCCACGGAAGAAAAGAAAGAAAGAAAGAATGAAAGAAAGAAAGAAATGACCGACGTTGGGTATGAGCGTAGTTGGTAACCTTCAGGACCAACTCGGGTATGTGATGTTAAGGTGTTTGAGAAGGAGGCCTACTTCTCAACACGCAGAAAGAATCCGTGGATATGGGCAAAAAAAGAGAAAGTTGCATGCAGACATGAAACATGCATATGCATATAATATGATGATATGAACATGTACAAGCAAGTTCGAAATGTCTTATGCAGGTAATTTTAAATAAAACCCCTGCATAAGTTTATTTTTATGGCAAGTCAAGCTTATAGCCCTAAGGGCAAAGTTTTAAATATTTTTGGCGTATACCCACCGAGTGTATTTTTGTACTCACGCCCTGCATATATTTCTAAATATGCAGGTTGAGCTCGAGAGGATGCTGGAATCGAATGTTGCGCAAAGGAGCTTCTCTAAATGATTTAACTCATGATGAAATTGTTAATTGTTGATGTTATTCATTGATGTTGTCATGTTTTGTTACCGAGAGAGTTATGTCTTCATACATAATTCTCAGCCACACTTTCCGTTGCCGAACTTTGGCTTTTACTTGCTTTATAGTTTTGTTAAGTTGGAAATGATGGTGCTCTTAATGATAGTCTTTATTTGATGATGTTCATTGTTGGAAAATTTTCATGTTTCTTCGGGCTGTTGCTTAATATTAGTTGATTTGCGAATCACCAACTTGGTTATCTTGATAAAGTATATCCTTATTATTGGATATTCCTTGTGATTATTCGTCATCAGCCGTTGTCTTTCTATATTTGATCCTTATTATGGATTGAAAACCTAAAATCATCCTTTGTCAAACTCCATTTTACCTCTTTGAATCATAAATGTTTGATTCCTTCATGATGAAAGTTGATATTATATCTTTATCTTGACATATATTTGATCACCGTTGTCGTTATCGAAAATCAGATTTTCCGTCTTAACCCAAATCACGGCCTAATTACCTGATTAAGTAGTTGGGCTGTGACATAGGTACATATTTTAGTCGAGCCATACCTGTCAAATTGCCAAGACTCTTCTCAGGTTGTTTCTGGTTAAGAGCATAGGTTTTTTGATGTTGAGGTTGTGGTTGAGAAGATTGAATCTGCATTTGTGAAAAAGAGGTATCTGGACTATGTAGATAAGGCGTTTGTGGAAACTGATACTGGAATTGCTGAGGATATCCAGTAATAGCTTTCATTGGTTGCATTGGCCTGGATGATTTTGGCCGTTCGCCACGTCCAGAGAATTTCGGTCGATAAGGACAAGTGGACGAGAAATGACCAAACTGTCCACAAGTATAATAATTGTTGCTTCCAAATCTACAAATGCCTGAATGTACTCGATTACATTGTGGACAAGTTGGTGGTCTTGCCGGATTCTGGGAAGGTTGGAATTGTCCTGGGAATGGTGGCCGAAACGGTCTCGGCGGAGTCGGTCCCTGCTTCAAAAATGGTTTCTTATTTGGAAATCCTTTACTTTCCCACTTCCGTTTGCCCTTTAACTTTTGTTCTGCTTGAGAAAATTTTGGTGATAAATCGGGGTTAGCTTCCAAAGTAGTTTTCTCGGTTGCATCTCCATTTCCATATCTAAGGCCCGATTCAGAGTTTCAGCATATGACATCGGTGGTTGAGCAGCAATTATAATTAGAATTTCTGGTCGCAGTCCAGAACGAAACATCTCTGCCATCTTCTCGTCGGTTTCCACCTTGTAAGGTGCATATCGAGATAAAGTACAAAATTCTCAATCATATTCCGCTACACTCCTATTCCCTTGCTTCAAGTTCATAAATTCCATCTCCTTTTGTTTCAGATAACTTCGTGGAATAAACATCGCATATAACTCTTCTTTAAATTGTTCCCAAGTGAAATTGGCTAACTGTTCAGGTGCAAAAGTCTTTTGTCGCGCTTCCCACCAAAAATCTGCTGGTCCTTTCAGCAAGAAAGATATGCTTAGCAGACATTCCTGATCGTTGCATTCCAGAAACTTAAATATCCTCTCGATTACTCGTACCCACTCTTCAGCCTCAGCAAGACTACCAGCCCCAATAAATTTGGTGGGTTTTTTCGGAGGAAAAGTTCAGCTATTTTGCGACTGGGTTGAGGAAATATAGCATCAGGTATATTTTGAGGAGTTGTTTCACTCCCTTGACCTTCGGAGATTGAGGTTCTTCTTCGGGGCGGCATACTAGATTCAAAAAGAAAATATTATATTTACAGTAATTGGTTGAACATCAATGCAAAGGAATAAACGTTCATTTTACAATTAGTTTCATGTGTAGGAAAAATTTAGCATAGAAATCATTCGATCACAACAAGAGCAAACAATAATGCAGAATGATTCACATTTTATATCAAAGAAAATTGCCTCCGCGAGGACTTTTACAAAAGATAAAATTGGCCTCAATGATAATTGGGGCTGATAGTGCTGCTTCCTTAACTATATGTACATAATTTACCACCATTCTCTTACTACCTTACCTAGCTAAATACTAACCAGCCTTAATACTACATGTCTAACTCGTATCGGTATCATCATCTGACTTCTTCTATTCCTCAGATGTCTCTGGTTCAGGTTCTTCTGATGTAAGGAGACAACCGGTGGATAAGCCGGTAGGCTCTCTAGAAGTGAGATGGGATGGATCGGTAACAGATGGCATCTCACTGATGGGTAAAGGCTGCAAACTCGAGGTACCAACTGAAAACTGACACTCAGATTCGATGTTTGTATTAACTGGAGGGGGTGATGAAATACTTTCGGAGGAGGGGTAAGAAGAATAACTGGTGGTGATGGACGACTCAAAGCAAAAGGCTGACCATACAGTTCTAGTTCAATGGAAGTCAGTTCAGATTCTATACGATGTTCATAATCAAAAGGAAAGTTTGAAACAAAAAACTCATCTAAATCAGGGCTATGCTCATTGGGTTCATCGGTATCAGGTTCATTCCTACTCTTCTCTGGAGCTAGGATATCAGCTAGAATTTGATGGACTACAGGGATAAAACGATCTAAAGAAGGTCTTGACCGGTGGGAGGATTCCCGGTCAAACTAATAATATCAATGAAACCAACAAGGTTACGGTTCATATATATAACTATCTACTTTCTATGCCCAAACTTATTACTTTTCTTACAACACATTTATCTTTCATCATACCGTTTCAAACATATCACATCATATAAATTCACATCATGCTCATCATACTTTTTCCAATACATGCATATTCAATGCTTCTTATAAGAAATCATAACTTACTTTACCTGGTTGAGTTGAAGAGATGGATTTGGAATGCTGAGCTACTATCGATTTCTTTATATTTTTAAAACTCAAGGTTCGCAAGGAAATGTTAGGCTCAAGAAATAAAGATTCACATGTCCAGAGCGAACAACTGCTCTGATACCACTTTGTCACAACCCGACTACTTAATTAAATGATTAACTAAGTAATCAGGTTATGACTGGGTTATGACACGAACATAAGAAATTCCAATCTATAATAATATTTGAGATAAAAAAGGATTTAACTATTTAATCGATAACTAACGGAAATCTAAGCCAACATTTAAAGTTAATACAATACAACTTCAACATACTGATAGAGTATTTATTTGTTCAACAACAAAATAATATGAGTTTGACAATGGAAGGATGGACGAATGTCATATGTGAAGACATGACATTCGTGGCATAATTATATCTGACAAAGAACCTATCTCGCCTTCATTCTCCATTGCCATCTCCAAGCTCAACCTGTAAATTCAGAAAAAAATGCAAGGCATGAGTACAACAAGTACTCGGTGGTTATCGCCAAAATTTAAACTTTAATGACTTACCAAACTTACTCAACATGAGTTTAAGTAAATAATACGAATTCATTTCCATTAACAATAAGCTTCATGTAAGCTCGTAATAATGTAATCTCATGTAATATTATGCTATGCCAGTATTATCTTCATGTGTTGGCCCCGGAAGTTACCAATCATAGTCCTGCCCTATCTAAGTTCTTCGGTAATGAAAAGTAGGCCTCCTTCTCAATACCCCGATCGGTCTACACACTATAAACTTCCCAGTCATTAACATAATTCTTCCTTAGATAGGTAATATGATCTTATGCTTAACAAGTAACATGATCTTATTTCCAACATATAGAAAGTCGATCTTTCACAATAATATGCAAGATATAAATGAAACATTGATATTATGCTCATGTTAACGAAGAAAACCCACTGGAGCGTCGTCACTCTATGAGTTCCTCCTTCTCGTCCTTCAGAATTCCCTTATCTTCACTTGATCCTTGTAAATAAAATAATTATCGAACTTAGCAAACATTCTTATTCACTTGAACATATTACATCTTTTTCTTAGATTTACCAAATTTTAAGATTTAAGTTAGACTATTGCATCCCTTAATAACTTATGTCCTTAGTAAACTTTAATTTTAGTAAGTTACATAACATGCCATAATCAAAGGAATTTAAGTAACTTATACTTAGTTTCATCAATGTATAACATTTTAAATCTTAACTTAAGGCAATCAAGTAAACAAATCTCACTTATATACTTATCATAAGTTTACTAGTTTAATTCTCAAAACATCTTATTAATATACTAATTCTAACAAAATTTCGGCAGAGTAAGTTTTATAAAATGAGTCGCCATTTCATTCCCAATTCAACCAAACTCATCCAAAGTATCCCAAATCATCACCATATGTCTAAATATACACTTAACAATTCAAAACAAGTTTAAACTAATCCATTTACACCATATTCATAACATTCCCTTCAACCACATCATTATGTAAATAAATAAACTTTTCAATCTACAATCCAATTAATTTCAATCAATTCATATATATTCTTATCCATCATCAATGATCACCAATCCATAATCAATTTAAATCCTAATGAAACTTATCATATAATTCTAGCAACTTCACATAAACTTTAATATTTCAACTTTCAATATTTAAGTCCATAAAATCCTATAAATTCAACTTAAGAATTATTTTTATCCAAGATCTCAAAAATCATACCAAATACATCAAATAAAATCAAGAACTCAAAGATCATCCAACCTCATTATTTTTGAAATTTAGGGATTATATATACATTCAATTTATTCCAATTTCTTTTACTAAATCATGTTTATTTCCACTTAATTACACATATCTAAACTCAATTTAATCAAATCATAACAAATTATTAACATGAAAAATTAGGGTTTATACATGCTTACTTGATTTCACCAACTTCATGAATTTCAAGAATTTAAACCATAGATTATTATATTTAAGCATCATAAGCATAAAGAAATCAATAAACATAACAAAATTTAAACAATTCAACCTAAATCTATAACATGAAATTTTCAAAAATCCTAGTATGTGATAACATCATGTTCTTCAAATTTAACCACAAAAACTTGGATTAAATAAGGTATTTACCTTCTTTGGAGTGATTTCCACTTAATTATACACTTAAATTTTGGATTAAGAGTGAAGAAAATTTTTGTGTATGTGTGTTCGGCCAAGAGAGAGAAAGAGAGAGCTTGAAGATGATCTTAAATGAATATTGTTCTAGAAATATAGCTTTATTTATTTATTCATTTTTCTTTTCTTTTGTTACAATTTTCGAAAATTATATAAATATTTCTCTAAAATTACTAATGTTGATCATTTATATTCTTTAATGGTAAAAAATCAATTTTCTCATTAATATAAAGATCCAAAACAATTAAATCCATGATTGGAATGCAAACCATATAAATATAGATTTAACTCTTTCATATACAAATAATCAAATAATTATTCTATTTATTCATAAATTTAGAAAATTATAGAAAATAATTTCCTTATCACTAGATATTAATAAAATAAATTTATTTAAGCCATTTAATAGCTTAAACATTATTTCATTTCATTTTATAAATAAATCTCACATAAACAATAATTAATACAATTTCTTTAGAACATTTTCATTTAATGAAATTTTTCATCCAAACACACAATAATAACCATATATCTCCCAACATAAAGAACCGAGAAATCAATCGAAAACGCGATAAAACTTAAAGAACCAGTATTAACATGCAAAATCGGGAAAGTTTGACTAGTCCTCTCCCAACCACAAAAATGGACATCCATATGGGTGCCCAATGGCTCGTTTCTGATAACAATTAATGCATTTCTCTCTCTCTCTCTCTCTTTGGAACCCATTTCTCTCTTTGTTCTTCAAATTCTTTACTTTCCTTAATCTTTAATACTCCATTCCAATCCTTAAAATAAATTTCTAAGACCATACAAAGGTAGTATTCATCATTCTCTTCAATCCTAATGGAGTAGAATTTTTTTTAGATTTTTTTTTTCATATGAAACCCTAGTTTCCGCCCCTTCAGTTTTCGTGGATTTTGAGCCATAAATTGCTCTCAAGACATGAATGAAATATCTTAGAAATGTGTTTTAAGGTTGTGTTTAAAGTTTGGGAATTTTTTGAGTATGTTTGGTATTTTTTGATTTTTATTAATTAGAATTCTTTTTATAGAAGATGAAACATGATTTTGTGAATGTTATTTCATATTGTTGGTTGTTGATGTGTTAGGAGTATATAGAATAAAGATGAGAATTTCTAAAATATTTCTTGTATTTATTTTGAAATGGCCGAACCATATATGAAATTTTTAGGCCATTGTTTGATTTTATTTGTGAAAAATAGTTGAGATATAATGTTTAATATATGATATGAACATCATATATTAATCTTGGAATTATTGAAACACTTATCCTATTTTTTCTCAAAAGGGTTTTTGGAATTTATTTTGATTTTATTTGTCGAAAAATAGTGGAGGTATAGTGTTTAATCTATGATATGAATATCATATATTAATCTTGAAATTATTGAAACACTACTCCTATTTTTTTAGCTGGACCGAAACAATATATATATTTTTTAAGATTTATTTGATTTTTATTTGTTGAAATTAATATTAAATATGATGTTTGGAAAAAATATGAATCTATTATACTTTGTTGGGAATTTATTGAACACATATATAATATATGTGTAAGGACCAAATATTTCAAGCATTTAGTTCATATTATGAATATTTAGTTGGTGTTTAAAGTTAATATTCCATGTTTATTGCATATTATAAACATGTTGTGAATGTAGGTAAATCTGATTTTAACCATCTCCCGATGATCCATCTTGAATGTTTAATTCACCATACATTGATTATATACCTAGCATGCACCTATATAATTAATTGCAACACATTGGTGCTTTCTCGTGTTCACCTGCGAATTTATCGGACAAAGAATCGGATCAAGACTCGTGCTTTGATCTTCTGGACTGTATCCCGTTCACCAAAACTCCAATATTGAGTGAGAGCAATCCATGGAGAGTACTGCAAAAAATCTCCTTCTTCCTCACACTTGGAAATCTCGAAAATCACAATGATCACACTATAATTTTCGAAAATCTCTTTTGCATTAGGTTACACTAATTTTCCATCACCTTATATTTATAATTCAACCCTAGAATCATATAGGGATAGGATCTATGCATATCTAATAAATATAATAATATCTTTTCAGATAGAGAGGATCAGAACATAATCCCAGTGGGATTCTCGATGAGGTGGGCAAATTTGAGGTAGTTATAGGCGTTGATGGGCCAGCTCAGGGATCAAATGCAAGGAATAAAGATGGGCCTCAAATAAATTAATTATCTTATGTTCAGCCCAGAACATAAATAATTCATAAATATTTATTCATGTCACTAGAGAATAAATGCTGACTTACTCCTTTATTTCCGAATTTTAGTCGGGCTTGCAATTAGACTTCATAAAACCCGTATTTAAGATATCGCGCGTCCATTAATTATTTATAGCGTTCTGACTGCTGAAAATAATTAATCTCTTTAATTCCTTAAGTAGTACCAATCAACCTCATTATTATACTTGTGATAACTCAACCTGTAGGGTTTAGTAGAATAAACCTTTTGAGCTCCTTAAGGGGACGTCATCATCCTAGCGGATCGATGACTCGTCATGTAACTAGCATGACATACAAGCACCGCCACCACCCAAGATGTGGAGAATATTGGGTTATCTCATGTAACCTCACCCATAACAAGTCAAAGTGATGGTCGACAATTCATACTCACCTAAAACCTTATCGAGGTTTAGATCAACATAAAGTCATCGAGATCTGGGTTCTTCACGAAGATCGATAGAACAACTCATCATTGTGATCCATCAATCGTCGAGAGCGTGCCGGTATAGACAAGCAACAAAGTCGAGTCACTTCTTATCTATACATGACTTATCTGAGACAACTTGTCCTCAAGTTGTCTCACCATGACCCTTTTATATCTTATTAAGCTTGACCAATCATACGGACTTACGTGATCTTCACACTTTGTATGATCTAACTTATATATGAGATAAAGGGACATACATATGCAATCAAGTAAACAATTCAGAAAGAGATTGTAATAGTGGTAACGAAACATTGTATCAAGCTCAACCAAAGCCGCTTCCTCTACTATTGTGAATTAAGGAATAGAATTTTATAAAGTGTTTCGACAGTATTATTTTAACGTCGATTGAGTATCGATAGTTAAAATTTCGTAAAATTTTCTAAGTGACGAAACTTATAATTAAATTCCATTATTAATGGAATAATTTAATAAAGTGATTACGACTTTATTACTACCATTTTTCGATGAGTCGATAATTAACGTTTTGAGACGTTTCAAACGTTAACGTTTAGAGATGAATAGAAAAATGAGTTTAATGATCAAGGAATTATAATATTTAAATTCCTATGATTATTTTATGTAGTTAGATTATTATTTAGCATTAAAATAATGCTAGAACATTAAGGATTAATTATTGAGCAAATTTGAAATTTTCGAAAACCCTAATTCGAAAATTTGGGTTTTCACACATGAAATGATACTAATAATTTTTCCTATGATGTAATTTATCATCTAAGACATATAATGTGTCATATAGCAATTAAATGCAATAAAATAAATATTTAACACTTTGTCTATAAAAGTGCCGTATGTGGGTTTAAGAGAAAATTAAATAGATCTTTGGTTATCAACTGCCATATATGTACACCATGTAGAAATGGGATATTGTTTTTACACTAATCAAGTTAATATGTGAAGAATCAATTAAAGGTATTTTGGATGCTTTGTGAGGTCATGGCCGTGTGGTTCGTTGACTAAAGAGGTAAAGTAATATCAAAACACTGATTGATTATTAAAGTGCATTTGGCATTGTGAAGATATTAGATATCTTGTATAAGACAAATAAATAAAGCTTCTCCTTTTGAAGTGTGGTGACCGACTATAAGGATTCATAGTGTAGGATTTGTTTCTTTCAATGTGTAGTTAATGTATCCTAAGTGATGTATTATTGATGAGTCATCAAAACAAAAAGGCTTGCAAATTGTTTGAGAAAGGAGACGCATACATTGAACAAAAGTGATAGGATAATAAAACAATATATCATCTCATTCCTTTATCTCTATTACCGTGAGGTGTAAAGAAAAGAAAAGGGAATATATTTTTCATAAAATTTTTAAGGATAGGAATTAAATTAAAGGTACGATTATCAAAAGCACAAAGACTTCTCTCATTCATTGAGAAGTACCGAGAGCCTTAAGTGTACATAAATATATAGATAAAATAGAAACAAAACAATCACCACTTTTCAAACACCCTTCACTGCCGTGAGCATATTGAGAGAAGAAGAAAGAGTGTTCTACATTTTCTTATTCCAATCCTTGGTACTAAAATCCTTGTGCACTAAATCGACACATTAAAGGTTAGGAATCGAGCGAGCTTTAATTATCGTTAAGATTATCGATTTCCAACCGTTCGATTTTAAATTATATGCTTATGTTCTTAAGGAGAAAATAGAATAAATTATGTTAACATGTTTGTTGTTCTTTAAATATGCTTAGTATGTAATTATAAGCATATGTATTGTATTAAATCATAGGCCTAAGCATGTTATGATTTTTCTATGATGATAAAAAAATTTCTAGAGTTGATTTGTTGATAGATTAATGATATATATATGTAATGGAGCTTGTAGTGATTATTTAGAAATTTTTGGGAATTAATTGTAATTAATTCTTAATTATCAAAAATATGGAAAGATTGGATGTTGAGGTATAAATAATGTTTAATGAATAAGTTGGTTAATATTTGAGAAAAATATTAATGAAGTTTATCGATTTGCGTGAAAAATCGAGAATTAGGGTTTTATGAAAAGAAATTGATTGAAAATCGATTTATATGGAAATTAGATATTAAAAATATGAATTATTAAAGAATTTAATGAGAAAAGTCAAAATTGTTGACTTTTAAAATTAACGTATGAAATACGTTCGATAAATACGCTAATACGTGTAAAACGTATTAATTATATATGGAAATCTCGTTGGTGAGAAAAGATTTCGTAATTGAAATATTTGTACCGAAGAACGTGAAAATACGTTGAATGTTTAACCTAAAAGGTTAAAATGAAATGGTTGAACATATCTCGAAGTACGAGAAATATTTAGTTAAGATACGCGATTAAACAGCGTATTGAATTCGTTAAGGAATTCAATTTATATTAGTATACGTTATCAAAGTTTATTTTAAACTTTGAAAATCTCGAAATACGTGACAACGTACTAAATTAGTTTTTACGTAAAGGTGGGACGCGGACGTGATCGTTGGCGTAGATCGAAATCGAATTAAGAAAGTCTACAATCCAGGTGGGCGTTTCTTTCTCATCGAGGATAAAATGTTTATCAAATATTTATGTGCAATGCTTTCTGTTGAGAAATGATGTTGAAATGATTACCTGTCCAAAGTGTTTATGATTTTATGTATGATCCTATCAATAGTGTTGGTTCACTACCAACATATTATGATGAATAAATTGTTTATGAGGGGAATGGTATGATGTTCATGAGGAGGATGGTATAAATTATTTATGAGGAGGATGGTATAAATTATTTATGAGGAGGATGGAATGATGTATTATGAGGAGGATAGTATGATGTATTATGAGGAGGATGATGTGATGATATGAATGTTGTTGGTTCTCTACCAACGTATGATGTTATAATGAGATTGATAGTTGTTGGGTCATTACCAACATATTATGATGTTATGATGATATTAAATGTTGTTGGTTCGCTATCAACGTATGTGAAATTATGATAATGTTATAAGGGAAATGATACGGATCATACAAACAGAAAATATGTCTGGCCAGACAACTTTTGAAAATGAAAGAAAATGTTTCAGTGAGCACGAGTATTTCTACTAAAACCTCGTGTATTACTAATGGGGCAGAGTAATTTAATGAAAATGTTTTTGGCATAAGCCCACTGAGTGCATTCTTGTACTCAGCCCTGCATATTTGTTTTTAAATGTGCAGATTGAGCTGACGATGCGATGGAGTAGTGTTGAGCAATAGGAATGTTGTCGCTGATAGTATACCTTGATGGTACATCGTCATATGTACACATCACATGTTTTCCGCTGCTAGATTATGAAGTCATATGTACAATATGTTTAGTCGAACCTTGAATGCTTGAAATTCTAGAAATATCTCTTGTATATGACTCACAGCTTAGTACTTTATTATATAAATGTGTTGCTTAACCCAGTTCCATATAACCGTCCCTGTTAATCCGTACTTAGGATTTAGAGGCTGTTACAAAGTGGTATCAGAGCGGTTCGCTCTTTGAATCTAAAATCTCCTTTAAGGTTAAGTCTAGATTGAGTCACTAGACTTCTAAAGGTCAGCTGACAATGCTCAACACTCCATCACATCAAGCTCAACTGAAATGAGGTAAATGATTCCTTTTCAAAAGTTTTGAAATGAGAATTCAATGATGAAGAAGATTGAAATCATATTTTGAAAGTAAAGGTGAAGAAATGTATGAAGTTTGATTGAAATGAAAGTTACGAGAAAAGAAAATTTCAAAACTTTATTTTGAAATCAATGAAGTAATGAAAATGATATGAAATGAAAGTTATGAAAAAGGATTGAGAATGGAGGTTGGAAATGAAGGTTGAGATGATGTTTTATGTTATGAGAAAATGTTGACATTGATATGTCCAAAGTAAAAAGTTGTATTCATGAAATTCAATAAGAAATTTATTGTTATGAGCAGAGTTATGTTATTAATGTGTGAAGATGCCCAAAAATGGACATTTATATGTCAAATATGTTATGTTGAATTTTGGAATTCAAAGAAGTACATCGTCTGAATGAACTACGTTGTGAATATTTGAAATGTTATTTCAAATCTTAAAGTTGATTATGATGATGGGTATGTAATCCCGAAAGAACGTAGACTATTTAAGACGCATGATCCCTTTTGCAAAGAACATAGAAGGATGAATCATAAGGATTTTATTACATCTTGATAACAAAAGCAAGATCGAAACGAGAATCTCGAATTGAAGGACGAGAAGAAAATATACGAGAAGAAATGCAAATGTTGTCAAAATGATGAATGTCACTATGCGATAAGTGACATGAGTATAGTCTTTATATTTTGGATGTTCGCGCGCGATGGAACTCCAAATCGACTATAACTTTTTCGTTAGAAATGAAATAGAGATATGATTAAAGAATCAGTTAAGTTGAGTATTATGGTTTACACAGAATGATAGACCATGAGATGGTAGAAATTTTGAAAGTCAATTGAGGAATTGGATTTTAGTAGTATGAGTAGAGTTTGAGAAGTATGGTGGTGTATTGATAACCCTTACAATTTATGATGACCTATTCCGAGTTATATGAGGTTTCAAATTCTATTCATTACCCAATTTTTGTCGTTGAGTTTAACTCTATGACCTAGTTCGATTGAGAAATCGGTTGAGTTTCTCACTTTTTACGAAAGAAATTTACAACACGAAAACTTATAAAGTGTCCTCTCAAACCAAACCCTTGGTGGTGAGAAAATAATTGTGATGGGTGCGCACGCCCATATGACCAAAGAAATCTCAGTAGTCGTCACTCTGGTCTTCGGACCCTAGATCCCAATTATTCAGTATACAGAACATATGGATTCAAATGGTAAAAATTGTTATTTTGAAGTGCGAATCCATACCTTTTGAAAGTTGTTATGATGAATTCTCTTTGATTCTTGAAACCAATGAGTATGATGTAGGTTGACTTATTTTTTGTCACCAAGAAAATTTCAGACCAGTAAAGTGATTGACATAAAAAGTTATGATTTAAAAGATATCTCGTTGGGACGTGATATAGATATATTGTCCCCTATGATGCACATCGATGCAATGACCCTTGATGGGCTTTTCAGATATTGATAACTGTGAAGTTATATCTTCATGTGACTGTGATAATAATAAAGTTATAATGAGATACTCTTTAGCATTGAATGCAAGAGTAAAAGTAAAGAAAAGTATATGATACATTTGGGATATAAATTCCCCTTATTATATCATAACGAGAGAGATTACAACTTATCTTAAAGATAGTTGTTTGTCCTTTAATACCTCCTTAGTAGGATGGACATGTTTAAAGGAATGAAGATGCATGTAAGATATTCTTTTCAAAGAATATATATATAAAGAAATAATAGCATCTCAGAAAATAAATCTCTCGCTTTATACATCAATCAATGAGATTATGCTTGAGCATAATCAATTCCAAGTAATTGAGACTGGGTTAAACAAACGATAATGAGATTGAAGAATCATAATCTTTGAGATGTGCGAACAGCTAGGATAGCCCTAACATTTCAATCAAGTATGGAGAAAATATCTCCAAAGTCAAGACATGGTAATGAGATGCTTGGAATTTAAGTTATAGTGTACAAATGTACTACCTTACCAAGCTATATAACAATAATGACGGTTCTAATCCTGAATGTGAGAACCGAAGCATGATGAAAGTAATATGACTTTCAGATACCATGTTCAAGAAAAAGGGACAAAAGTCAAGAATAGCAGAAGAAATTACGAGTTATACATTTATGAGATAGCTCATGATATGATATAAGCTTCAGAGATATTACGATTTCAATAAGGAAGGAAATTCCTTTGAAGTAAAGAAGCGGATAAAGAAATAACTAATATAAAATGCTCGTCTTGAGTGTCTTAGTAATTAACAAGTCTCTCGCTATATACCTCAACCCATATGATTATGCTTGAACAAAGTTGATTTCGAATTTTGAGACCTTAGTGGAACAAATAATAGTAAGCATGAAAAGAGTGAATGGTTTTACTAAAGCTGTTTTATGATAAGATTGCATGAGGGTATATGCACTTGTAAATTGCGATAAATGTTCTGAGAGTACTAATTACATCTTTGCAATAACGTAATGCCGCCTAGATTGGAACTGAGCAAGAGTTGGGGAAGAGGTAGGGGAAGGGGCAGGGTCCCACAAACTGAGGAAGAAGAAGAAATACTACCACCACCCCCACCTCCACCGGATCGTAGAATAGAGGAACTTTTCCTTAGGCAAGATCCGCCTATCTTTAATGGAAAAGGAAGTCCCGATGATGCGGAGCAATGGGTAAGAGCGATAGAAAGGATTTTTGATTTTCTCCGTTGTACAACACAAGAGCGACTGTCTTGTGTCACCTTCCAACTTATTGGACCTGCGGACTTCTGGTGGGAAGCCAGAAGGAAAACCATGACACCGAAACAAATGGGCTATTTTACTTGGGACGATTTCAAAAGAGAAATGTATGAGAAATACATCCCTAAAAGTTATAGGAAGAGAAAGGAGAACGAGTTCTTCAATTTGAAGCAAGAAAGAATGTCGGTGACAGAGTATGATCGCATCTTTTGCAATATGTCAAGATATGCTCCAGACCAAGTGAGTACTGACATGAAGATGTCAGAGAAATTTCAATCTGGTCTAAGGCATGAGATAAGAATGCCTCTTGCTAGTCATGGTGACTTGACATATACTGAAGCTCTCAGCCGGGCTTTAGATATTGAGACAGCAATGCCTGAAGATAAACTGACCCATACAAAGTCACTTAATGCTGGTGACAAAGGCATGAGAAAATGGGAAGATAATTTCAATAACAACAACCGAGGAAATTTCGGGACTACCGGTAACAAAAGGCCATGGCAAGGAACATGGTACCACAAGGCGGTAGGGATTTTCCTTGCGAAATGTCATACTGCTGCGAGAGGTGCATGCCTAGCAGGCAGTGGTAGCTGTTTTAAATGTGGTGTGAAGGGCCATTATGCTTATGACTGCCCAGAAATGCGCCCGAGAGAAACGATAAGGCCAACCCAACCACTTAGTGCTATACAATATCAGCCCTAATATCCGCGACAACAGCAGCAACGACGACAACTGCCATGGCAGCAACAACGATACCAGCAATGGCAAGTTCCCCGTCAGCCATAACCGACATAGGCTAGAATTATGCTCTACACCAAAGGCAAATTTCCAAATGAGGATTACGATTCCGGCGAAGGCCATTCAGAGATATAGAATCCTATATTAATATGAGACTTATATGTAGATAATGGATTATGTTGAAGTGGTGTCAAAATTTTGGATGTAAAAAGGACTAGACGCCATGTAATCAGTCGGCTTGGTAGACCGACCCTTGTAATTAATGTATGAAAAGTCCTCACTGAGGCATTTTGATGAGATATATTATATGGTTTCGAAGAAAGGTATCTGATGTATAAAAATGAATTGTTCCGACTAAGATATGGCCACTGTGAGATAATAGTTATGTCATTCGGACTAATAAAAGTACCAGACCTGTAAATGAACCTAAAAAAAATCGAGTGTTCCACACATACTTAGACAATTTTGTCTTAAACTCTATGAATGATGTTCTTATCCATACGAAGAATGAGAGAGAACATAAAGAACATCAGATGACTGTCTTACGGACATCTAGAGCCAAACAGATCTTGTCAGATATAGTAAATGTGAAGTTCGGCTTAAAGAAGCAACATTACTTAGACACAGCGTGTCTTCAGTAGAGACCACATGAATAAAATTTCCCAACTCACGACTTGAAACAAGCTGAGAATTCTTCACGACTTACAAAAGTTTGAAATATTCCTTCGAGTAAAGAAACTTAAAAATGAGATAGAAAAGATGGCTCGAATCAGTAAAAGATTCCAATTATGATATAAATTACCACCTACGGAAGGTTAATGAAGAATCTAATGCCCTAAGTTGTAAAACTCAGTTAAAGTTAAAATGTACCCCTACAAGAGAAGGAAAGCTCATTAATGAGTTTAAGAAAAAGAAGGTAGAAATCATCAAGATGCCAAATAAATCATGAACCATATTGCTACCCTCACGATTACGTCAGAATTGAGAAAAAGCGTAATAAACGAAAAGAGGAACGAAGGACTGAAGGATTATGAAGAAGTGACGGACAATTTCATATTGTCTAAGGAAAGGATATATATCTCGAGCAATAATAAGCTTAGAGATGAAATCATAAGTGAAGCTCATGATCTTCCTCATACCACCCACCCAGGCAACATTAAGATATATTATGATTTACGAAAAAAGATAGATAGTGAGGAATGAAATGCGTGAAATAACCACATTGTCGAGCATTGTCTCGGTTATCAATAAGTGAAGGCATTGTATCAATGGCCTAGAGGTTATAATCGCTAGAGATACACACATGAAAATGGAATGATATAGCAATAGATTTTATGACGGGTTTTACCAAAGTCATAAAGAAATAACACTGCTATATGGGTAGTAGTGATTTGACTCACCAGTTACGTTCATCTCTGACTATTCAGATGACTTGTGGATCTGAAAAGTTAGCTCAGTCATATATAAAGAAAAATAGTATGTTTACAAAGGTAACCATGACCTATCACTTCAGATAGGAACTCCAAGTTTACCCCTAGTTTTTGAACTAACTCACCAAAAGGAGTTAGATACGAGATTGAACCTTAAAATAAATGTCCCCTTACAGATAGATGGACAGTTAAAAAGGATAATATGGACGTTTAAGCTTACGATAGAACATTAATGTTAAATCAAGGCACAAGTGGGAACGTATTGTACCACTTGTTAAGTTCACATACAACCATAGCTGTCAAGCAACAATCAATATCGCCATATGAGGCATTATGTGGAAAGAAATATCGACCACCACTTATTGTAATAAAGTAGGTGAGGGAAGATATAAGGTCCTGACAATGCAAATGAAATGATTAAGATATCTGCCAAATGAGGCAAAAAAATAAGAGAAGCTCAGGACAGACAAAAGTCTTACGCTGATACGCGTAGATCTGAATTTTATTTTTAAATGCAGAAATAAAGTTTCTTAAGATTTCTCCATAGAGGGAAATTATAAAGTTCAGACACAAGAATGTTGAGATCACGTTTTATAGGACCTTACGAGCTCCTAGTAATGATAGGCCTAGTAGCCTATAGATTGATACTTCCACCAAATTTGGAGAAAGTACGTAATGTTTTCCAAGTGTCATAGTTAAGGAAATACGAAAATGACCCAATTCACGTAAACCATCATGATGACATGATCTTTAACTCAGATGAGTTGTGATGAAAATCTACGACTATTTGATCATAAGATTCGACGATTAAGAATCAAGTTTGGGTCTTTAATGAAAGTCCAATGAAGGAATCATGGACAAAAAGGAAATCACGTGGAAAATTAAGATATATGATGTAAAGATACTCCATACTTTATGAGGAATGAAAATTTCGGGACGAAATTTCTTTTAAGGGGGGTAGAATGTAATATCCCAAAGAATTAAATGCCTAATTACGATATTTAAATTCGTAAATTAAGGTTTCGCCGAAGTTATTGAATAATATATCAAATAATGATTTCGATTAATTACGAAGTAACGAATTTCTATTTTATATTCACTAAGGATTGTGATGTAATATTCCAAAGAAACGAACATACGATTACGGTATTCTAAACCCGTAATTAGGGTTTTGCCGTATATAAATTTTTACGACATCAAATATTGTGATTTCGATGCAGTATCGTATTAACGAATTCCTCTTTACAATTCACTAAGGATTGTGAATAACGGAATTATAATTTATGAAATAATCTGACGATCTATTTCAACGTCAAACAGCGTGTCGAGCGTCGATTTCATGAAATTTTACGGCGGTGAAGCTTGGAATCAATTTCCATCTTAATTCCTTTATTAAATGGAATATATTTATTTAGTAAGTATGAACTTCTGCGACCATTTTGAGATGAGTCGATTTTGAGCGTTTTGAGCGTTTTGAGGTCGTTTCTGAAAAAATGAGTTAAAGGCTCGGAAATTATAATAATTAATTTTCTATTATTATTTTATATAATTACAGTATTAATAAATATTAAAATCGAATTTTAGCATTTAAAATTCGATTATTTTCGAAAGTGAATTTCGAAAACCCTAAGTTTATAAACTATGATTTTTCACATGAAATGATACCATTAAATTATCATATGGTATCTAGACTATATATTATGATATATATGGATATTATTAAGCATTAAAAACAGTTTTTGAACCATAAAATTCGATGGTTTCAGTTTTATTAAATTTTGAAACCCTAATTTCGAAACTTAGGTCTTATTGCATGAAATGATGCAATAATTTTATCCTATGCTATTATTTAATATCTAAATCATATATTATTATATATATGATCGAAAATTATATGAGTATCAATAATAGGTGTAAATTATATTTTAATCCTATTTTTCCCAATTAATCTTCGGTATTTTCGATTATAGGCTATGTGATGATTTAATTATTTTTATGACTTGTATTATATATCTATGACCTATTATATGATTAATACAATGTATTATGTGTAACAAAAAATAAAATCAGCAAAATTAACCCAGTGACATACTTTGATGATTCATAACTCTCGATTCAAAATACGTATGGTCGCACAAAGATACATTCTGAAACCTCTAAACATGTACTACAAGTTCTAAGAAGGAATTAAATCCAAAAGAGTCGTGGTTCTGAAGATATAGGGTCTCAAAGTGGGCAACTCAAACCGACTTCTATACTTGAAAATTTTTCTAATTTTCGCTTTAGCTTAACGACGAGAGATTTTGCGAGGCTCGTAACTTTTGACTCAAAATGCCAAAATGGCTGCAGGCTACCAATTTAGAAACCTTGTAATAAGTACCATCTTGGAAAATATCCGACGATCGAGAAATACATAAGCTCAAAGTTGACTAGTTGAAATGGACAGCTTCAGAGGGTGACTTTGGGTCGATGAAAAGTATACCTATAAAACTTGGTTTGGGATAAAACTTTCCAGATCATAACTAGACATGGTGAGGAACATTTCTTATGAAGAAACCCAAGTCCAAATCGAACTACAAACGGCTTGAACATCTCACGTAAAAGTCATACTCGAACAGCCTATTAACATAGAAATTTTCTAAGGCAGTTTGTCCAAAAAGGCTTACTGAAATGCGTCAACTTTAAAAATTCACCGTGAGTTCATTATAAGGAATCTGGAAATGAAACCAATCATATTGAAAAGCCACTTAAGTCTAGTTTTATCCAGAAAAAGCCTCACTCAATGATTCACAATAGATTGGGAGATAAAAATTATTTACCACAAGCTATCACTCCCGTGACAGTTTTGTGCAGTTAACTTGTAAAATCTGGAATAAATAGTAAAACTTTTTTAGAAAATTCTGAAAATTTACATACATCTTCTAGACATGCTGAATTATGTTTCTGCCAAATTTTATAGTTTTATCGTTAGCCAAACTTAAATACAAATAAAATATCAAATCAAGTTTGATGGACTTGAAATTTTACAGAGGAATACTAGACACATATAATTTCAACATATCAAAAATTCACAATCATCGGACAACTGTAACTTAGTCTAATAATTTCGTGAAGTTGCTGTTCGTCCAGGTAAATTAACATGCAATCACCTATATACACACTCAACGCATTCAAGCATATAAACATGTATGCATGTGTATGATTTCGTCATCTCAAGGATTTAAGGAGGTGGTATACCTTATGTACAAAGCTAGCTAAGAGTTAAGAGAAGTGGAGAATGGATGGAGCAGTAGTTCAACATGAGTTCGGCCATCCATATGCGAGCTAAGAGTTTGATTCCTCACCATAGAAATAAGGCATAGGGACTATCCCAAAGGAATATAATAAGGGTGAGATTCTTATTTTAAAAAAAAGAAAAAGAGATGGAATAGAACCTCACCTTAAGATACACCAATACACTCTTGTGCCTAATGCATGGCTTACCTTTAGGATTGTAAGAATTAAACTTAAAGAAGAAAAGGGATGACTAATCATCACTATAATACTGATCATTTGCTGCAGATTTTGTGCCATTTCTACACCAAAATCGACCCACATGCATACTCCATGCAATTTACACGACACACACAGGCACTACACTTACACACTTTTATATTTATATAGGTACATATTGTACACATTGGCATCTATATATATGTATATCACACATATGCACACTATATATATATATATATATATGTATTTAGTTATTTAATTAGGTTATATAATTAATCAAAATTGTCACTTAATATTTGACATAGAAGTTGCTCTTCTAATCATTTTCTTATAAAAGAAATTTATTATTATTATCGATTATTCTTCTAAACCAAGTTTAGACGGTCGGGTATTACAATTTCTAGCCAACACATCGAGGAGAGAAAAGAGAGGGCTCTTCACCTTATTGATTATTCTTCAAGTTACAAACACACAAAATCTCTCATCCTCTCCCATTTTTCAGCCCCAAAACCGAGAGCTCCATCCTCTCATTTCTAAAATTTTTCTCTTCTATTTTTATCTCCATTCATTCACCAAGGTAATACCATACCATATCCTTGTGATACTATACCATTCTCAAGGTAATACATGGACATTCGCACCGATTTTCTTCTTCTTTTACTCAAGAAAAATTGAAACTGTTATATATATATATGTGTGTGTTTCGAAAGATTTATATATGTATCTATGTATGTTTAATGTTCTTGAAGCATGAGATATGTGTTCATATTGTTCTTGATGATTCCATTTTCAAAATAATAAGGATATATGTTTAAATGAACATAGGATGTTGGATATGACATGTTTGTAAGGATTTAGCATGAATATGAAATAATCGAACCATAGTATGTATTGAAATAATTTTCGAAAATAGTTAAAAATGATATGGTAGTGACCGAGCATGTTTTAATTATTTTTAGAATGGATTATTGTTCTATATCATGTTTAGAGTTCATATATATGATTTAGAAAATTTTTGAAAACCCTAGGCTATTTTTCTTAAAAATGCCGTGAGCTATATATGTATGTACCTTGGTGTATAATTTTTATTTCAAGCATGTAATGACATATTAATGCTTTAGAACCTTGATTATATGTTCTATGATTTAATTAGAATTTTTGAAAATCAATTGCTATTTATTTAAAAAGGGCCGAGAGCATTGTGATATTATATGTTGGTGTATGATTTTTATTTTAATCATGCAATGGTGTATTAATGCTTTAGTATATTGTTTATGTGTTGTATGAATTTATTGGAATTTTTGGAAATCAAATACTAATTTAAATCAAATAAGCCGTGAGCTTTGAGCTCTTGAAGGTGATGATTTAATTAGTTTTGATAAATATTATGATGTTATATTACTATACTATAGTGTATAAACATAGTATATAATTGTTGGAATTTTTGAAAACCAAAAGCTAATAAAAATCGAAAAAGCCGAGAGCTTACAAGCTCATATGGTGACGATTTAAATTAGTTTGGTTGATGTTATGATGTTACAATGTTATAGTATAATGTTTAATCATGTTAGAATTTATTTGGAATTTTTAGAAATTGTTTGCTAATTATTTGGTAATTATCTTGTAATTACCGTAAATATTGCTATATATTGTTAAATGAATAGTTATGATGAACTATAGGTTATATTTGTGATGTATATTGATGTTGGGATATTATACTATGTGTATATCGATTTTGGGAATTTTTGGATAATTATTCCCTAATTTTTGAAAATACCGTAGCTATATATATGTATATATATTAATAAATGGCAAACAATATCATATGGATTTTATAAATTCATATCTGGACCATAGTGTATAATAATACACTATATTAATTTAGAAAAATTTTCAAAAGTCATTTGATATTTTTTAATTAATTATCGAGATTTTCGATAATTAATAAGGATTTTAAATCCTTTTTAATTCAGTTTATTAATAAAATATATGTTTAATTAATATTCTGGACATAATTGAATTTTACAAAATTTTATAAACATAGATTGCTATGTTTGAGACAAACGTTTATTTTATAACGTTTTAAAATCGAAAGTACGCGTTTTATTTATAAAAAGGTTTATTAAATACGAAATTATTTATAAGTCCTTGATTTACGTGATAAATCGAGAAATAGGACTTTACGTTTTCAAATCGATCAAATTCGATTTATAAAGCGAAATAGTAAGTTTCTATTTGAAAGTCAAAATTGTTGACTTTGTTGACGATGTTGACTTCGTTGACTTTTTAAGTCAACCGCACGCGTTCACGATCGATGAACACGCCAAGACTGCGTAAGATATACTAATTGAGTATGATACCTCATTAGTAAGAAAAGATTTCACAAATGAAATCCATATATCGAAAACGTGCTTATCGTTAAGCGTATCTCGAGCGAGAACAATTGATTATATACGTATTGGAAGCGTGTTGAATTCACTAAGTAATTCATCTACATCGATATAAGATATCGAAGTTTATCTTAGCTTTGAAAGTCTCGAGAGACTGAGCGACGATACTAAAGCCGCGCTTTTTCGTAAAGGTGTGGGCGAAACGCGGCGGATTTTAATGCGAACGACTCAAGACTCGATTTACAACAAACCATAGTCGGTGGGCTTTATCTTCAAAATGTGGGCCTTTTCTTACCCCACTAAGATGTGATTTCTTGTTATTCCAAAAGAATTTATTTACGATACTTATTCTACAACCGTTGACAAATGTTTTACTACATTACACGCCAAAATATTACATTTTGTGTATGGATCCTATCTGTTATGCCGGGTAGGGTCTGTGGCGATAGTTGGAACTTTATTATGACAGGTTATGTCATTTGGGTAGCGCCAACCTTTTAAATGTCGGGTCTGTGGCGGATGATAAATGCACAGCTAGGATTGGCGTGAAGGTTGGAACTATTGCTATGTTAACATATGCTTGTGAGTATTGTGTGTCTTGTGCGGGATTACGGCGGTCACGGCGTCGTAGATGGGAAGCCTCACTCTCGGCGTTTAAATTTTATCTTGTTATGAATTGTTACTATGAGATACGGACCATACATATCAAGAAAATGCTCGGCGAGCTATGTTTATGAGCGAAAATGTTTTGGTAAGCACAAGACATTTCAACTAAAACCCTTGTGACTTACTCTGATATTGGCAGCGTAATCTTATTATCAAATGTTTTCGGCATGAGTTCACTGAGTGCAATTTCTTGTACTTAGCCCTGCATGTTTGTTTTTAAATGTGCAGGTTGAGCTTCGATGATGGTGATGGGAAATGTGTTGAGGAGTCCAGTGTCCTTGACCAGTTTATTAGAATTTGTGGTTTTCACCTTGAATGCATATCATCATATATGTATTCACACACTTTCCGCTGCTACACTCTGAACTCATTTATTTATGCTTTATGTTTATGAACTATTGAGGTCCATCGGACCATGGGCAAGATTTTTGGGGTCCGATGGCCCTAACCCTTTTTAATCGTTATGACATTATCTTATATTGTGTTCGAGCATGCTAGTTATTGTTGTTATACATCTTTATTTTAGCCATGTAACCCCCCTAAAATACTACTCCTAGTATTAGTCGCCCTCCAGTCCGGGTAGTCCGGAGTGGGGTCGTGACATGTGAATTAAGGAATATAATTTTATAAAGTGTTTCGGCAATATTATTTTAACGTCGATTGAGTATCGATAGTTAAAATTTCGTAAAATTTTCTAAGTGACGAAACTTATAATTAAATTCCATTATTAATGGAATAATTTAATAAAATGATTACGACTTTATTACGACCATTTTGCGATGAGTCGATAATTAACGTTTTGAGACGTTTCAAACGTTAACGTTTAGAGATGAATAGAAAAATGAGTTTAATGATCAAGGAATTATAATATTTAAATTCCTATGATTATTTTATGTAATTAGAGTATTATTTAGCATTAAAATAATGCTAAAACATTAAGGATTAATTATTGAGCAAATTTGAAATTTTCGAAAACCTTAATTCGAAAATTTGGGTTTTCACACATGAAATGATACTAATAATTTTTCCTATGATGTAATTTATCATCTAAGACATATAATGTGTCATATAGCAATTAAATGCAATAAAATAAATATTTAACACTTTGCTTATAAAAGTGCCGTATGTGGGTTTAATAGAAAATTAAATAGATCTTTGGTTATCAACTGCCATGTACGTACACCATGTAGAAATGGGATATTGTTTTTACACTAATCAAGTTAATATGTGAAGAATCAATTAAAGGTATTTTGGATGCTTTGTGAGGTCATGGCCGTGTGGTTCATTGACTAAAGAGGTAAGAAGTAATATCAAAACACTTGATTGATTATTAAAGTGCATTTGGCATTGTGAAGATATTATATATCTTGTATAAGACAAATAAATAAAGTTTCTCCCTTTTTTGAAGTGTGGTGACCGACGGCTATAAGGATTCATAGTGTAGGATTTGTTTCTTTCAATGTGTAGTTAATGTATCCTAAGTGATGTATTATTGATGAGTCATCAAAACAAAAAGGCTTGCAAATTGTTTGAGAAAGGAGACACATACATTGAACAAAAGTGATAGGATAATAAAACAATATATCATCTCATTCCTTTATCTCTATTACCGTGAGGTGTAAAGAAAAGAAAAGGGAATATATTTTTCATAAAATTTTTAAGGATAGGAATTAAATTAAAGGTACGATTATCAAAAGCACAAAGACTTCTCTCATTCATTGAGAAGTACCGAGAGCCTTAAGTGTACATAAGTATATAGATAAAATAGAAACAAAACAATCACCACTTTTCAAACACCCTCACTGCCGTGAGCATATTGAGAGAAGAAGAAAGAGTGTTCTTCATTTTCTTATTCCAATCCTTGGTACTAAAATCCTTGTGCACTAAATCGACACCGTTAAAAAGGTTAGGAATCGAACGAGCTTTAATTATACGTTAAGATTTTTGATTTCCAACCGTTCGATTTTAAATTATATGCTTATGTTCTTAAGGAGAAAAATAGAATAAATTATGTTAACATGTTTGTTGTTCTTTAAATATGCTTAGTATGTAATTATAAGCATATGTATTATATTAAATCATAGGCTAAGCATGTTATGATTTTCTATGATGATAAAAAATTTCTAGAGTTGATTTGTTGATAGATTAATGATATATATATGTAATGGAGCTTGTAGTGATTATTTAGAAATTTTTGGGAATTAATTGTAATTAATTCCTAATTATCGAAAATAAGGAAAGATTGGATGTTGAGGTATAAATAATGTTTAATGAATAAGTTGGTTAATATTTGAGAAAAATATTAATGAAGTTTATCGATTTGCATGAAAAATCGAGAATTAGGATTTTATGAAAAGAAATCGATTGAAAATCGATTTATATGGAAATTAGATATTAAAAATATGAATTATTAAAGAATTTAATAAGAAAAGTCAAAATTGTTGACTTTTGAAATTAACGTATGAAATACGTTCGATAAATACGGTAATAAACGTATTAATTATATATGAAAATCTCGTTGGTGAGAAAAGATTTCGTAATTGAAATATTTGTACCGAAGAACGTGAAAATACGTTGAATGTTTAACCTAAAAGGCTAAAGTGAAATGGTTGAACATATCTCGAAGTACGAGAAATGTTTAGTTAAGATATGCGATTGAACAGCGTATTGAATTCGTTAAGGAATTCAATTTATATTACTATACGTTATCAAAGTTTATTTTAAACTTTGAAAATCTCGAAATACATGACAACGTACTAAATTAGTTTTTACGTAAAGGTGGGACGCGGACGTGATCGTTGGCGTAGATCGAAATCGAATTAAGAAAGTCTACAATCCAGGTGGGCGTTTCTTTCTCCTCGAGGATAAAATGTTTATCAAATATTTGTGTACAATGCTTTCTGTTGAGAAATGATTACCTGCCCAAAGTGTTTATGATTTTATGTATGATCCTATCAATAATGTTGGTTCGCTACCAACATATTATGATGAATAAATTGTTTATGAGGAGAATGGTATGATGTTCATGAGGAGGATGGTATAAATTATTTATGAGGAGGATGGTATAAATTATTTATGAGGAGGATGGAATGATGTATTATGAGGAGGATAGTATGATGTATTATGAGGAGGATGATGTAATGATATGAATTTTATTGGTTCGCTACCAACATATGATGTTATAATGAGATTGATAGTTGTTGGGTCATTACCAACATATTATGATGTTATGATGATATTAAATGTTGTTGGTTCGCCATCAACGTATGTGAAATTATGATAATGTTATAAGGGAAATGATACGGATCATACAGACAGAAAATATGTCTGGCCAGATAACTTTATGAAAATGAAAGAAAATGTTTCAGTGAGCACGAGTATTTCTACTAAAACCTCGTGTGTTACTAATGGGGCAGAGTAATTTAATGAAAATGTTTTTGGTATAAGCCCACTGAGTGCATTCTTGTACTCAGCCCTGCATATTTGTTTTTAAATGTGCAGATTGAGCTGGCGATGCGATGGAGTAGTGTTGAGCAATAGGAATGTTATCGCTGATAGTATACCTTGATGGTACATCGTCATATGTACACATCACATGTTTTCCGCTGCTAGATTATGAAGTCATATGTACAATATGTTTAGTCGAACCTTGAATGCTTGAAATTCTAGAAATATCTCTTGTATATGACTCACAGTTTAGTACTTTATTATATAATTGTGTTGCTTAACCCTGTTCCATATAACCGTCCCTGCTAATCCGTACTTAGGATTTAGGGGCTGTTACATGCTCGTCGTAGACTTTTTGCGGCAGGCTTTTCATGAATGGGTCAGCTAGGTTATCCGCATTACCAATTGATAAACGCGCTTTTTACTCGTTTATTAATGATATATTAAGATGATTTTAGATCGGTTTAAGTGCGTTTATATAGTTGATTTAATGCTTTTAGCAATTTTTGGAAGATACTGTTCTTGGGGTTCCTTTTTGGTGTTCTATTGGTGTTATAGGTGATAATGGAGCACAAGGCAAAGAACGAACCAAAGGATGAAAATGAACAGAGGCTAGCGACCACCCTAGCGGCCGCTAGCCCGGCCGCGAGCTCGGGTGGAAACATTCTGGAGTAAAACTAGCGACCGACTAGGCAAAGCCAACGATCATGAGCCTGCCCGCGAGAATCTCCGAAAAAGCTACTGTATGAATACTAGCAACCGAGCTAGCGAAGGCTAGCTCGGCCGCGAGGCAAACCAAGCGACCGCGAAGCTGGCCGCGAGCTCATCAAAGAAACCTACTATCTCACAGCTAGCGACCGCTAGCCCGACCGCTAGGCGCGACGGCCTGGCGCGAATTAGGGTTTCAGCCCATTGCCTATATATATCCCTAGACTTGTGCATGCGCCTCATGTCCCAGAACACACGTTTTTACTCAGTTTTTAGCATATTTTGTTTTTCTTTCATTAGCTTTGATTATTATTCATCTAGGCTTTAGTTTATCGTTGTTCTACGCTACATTAACGTTTTGTAATCGCTTTGGAACAATTTCATCCGAAGGAATTCAAAATTTTCCATTTACTTCTCGGGTTTGGATTAAAACCCTAGATTGTTCTTCAGACACTACATTACGAGTTTAATCTTTTCAATTCTTATTTTTATGATTCATTCGTATTTTATTTCCATTACTATGTCTAGCTAAATTTCCGTTCTTATCCTAGGGTTTGTATGATTCTACCTTTAGTGTGGTGATTCCTGCTATTTGCTATTTACCTTCCTGGCATAGATTTGTGATTCTTGGTATTAAATATTATGTGTTATTTTCTGATCAATCTTGATGCATATCTAGTTGTCAGTTGAATACTTAACAGTTTTAATTGTCAATGGATCTTGAATGCACAATATGGATAAGCCTTGAGTCGTAGGTGAGATAGGAACATTCATAGGAAGCATATTGTTTGTGATCTTTTTGGAGTTGCTAATTTTCACCTAGAGACATAATAGTAATAGGGAAATTAGTAATCCACTACCACAGTTGTCGTAACTGAAATTATTGGTTATATATGTGATCTTCCATCTTGACTGGATTAAAATTTATTAATAGGAAGCCGGATAAACACACGCTGTGGGTAGGATTAATACATCCCTAGGGTTAGTCTTTTAGTTTATTTATCTCTTTGATATTTATTGCTTTCGTTTTATTTACTTTGTTACCTTTGGATTTGAATTAAATATTCTAAGTCCCAAACCTTTCCAAAACCAAATTCGTAACTTGGATAATGATGAAGGATTATTGAGTTAGCTTCTGTATTTTCGCGTTACAATCCCTATGGATATGATATTCGACTTACCTATCTACTTGCACGTTTTCGTGTTAGAAAATAGTGTGATCAAATTTTGGCGCCGTTGTCGAGGATTGTTTAGATTATATAGGAATAACTTGACGATTTGGAATTATTAATTCAAGTTGTATTTTTATTTTATTTGTTTTACTTGCCAGAGCTAATTTCTCCATTTTTCTCTAGGTAGTTTATGATCACAAAGTCCCAGGGACATCCCGAACAACCTTTAGATCCCGAAATCAAAAATACCCAAAGGAGAAGGAGACGAGAAAGGAGACGACAAGAGATGGCAGTGAATCCGAACAACGGGGGTGTACCTCCCGAGCATGCTTCACGTCTTCTAGTAGAGTTTACTGAAATGCACCGCCAGATGACGAACATGGGACTCCTCCCTGCTGTAGAGATGAGACCTCTGAACTACATGTACCGACCACCAACTAAGCAGTTCCAAGGAGGTGGATGGGGCCCTGAGGTGAATGCGAATTATTTTGAGTTGAAGCCGGCCCTGATCAGTATGGTGCAAGGATAGCAATTCGGGGGAGGAGTGATTGAGGAACCAAATGCTCATCTGGAGAGATTTTTGGATACATGTGACACCATCAAGCAGAATGGGGTCCCACAAGATATGATCCGGATGCGCATGTTTGGATTCTCTTTGCACAACTTGGCGAAGGATTGGTTCAAAAGCCTGGACAGAACTGTGATAAACAGTTGGGGAAAACTTTGCGAGAAGTTTCTTTCGAAGTATTTTCCGCCGGCTAAAGCGCAGAAAATCATAGCCGAGATCTCCCACTTCTCCCAACAGGGAGATGAATCTTTATTCGAGGCATGGGAGAGATTCAGAGGTTTGTTGAGAAAATGCCCTCAACATGGATACTCCAAAGAGCAGCAGATCACGCAATTCTACAGTAGGCTGACACTTCACACTAGAAGCATGGAGATGCATCGGCAGGAGGATGCCTATTGAACCGACGAGTGGAGGATGCAAGCAGAATCTTAGAAGAGATGGCTACCAACAGCTATCAATGGCCGATGGAGAGGACGCCTATGGTTAAGGCAGTTTCTGTAGAGGCCGACTCCAGATATGATGATCTTATGGAGAAGTTCACTCTTTTGAAGAGTCAATTCGAGACGGAGGACGTGAATTATATCAATCAGAGAAATCATCCTGGGGGAAATCCGGCATACCATCCGAACAACAGAAATCATCCTAATTTCTCGTATGCCAACCCCAATAACTTCCAGCAACCTCCGCCCGGCTTTTCAGTTCAGAATGGAATGATTCAAGAGGTGAAGAAGCAGAGCTTGGAAGATATGATGCAGCAGTTGGTTGTGAGCAACCAACAATTAGCAACGCAGCAGAACTCGTTCATAATCAACACGGGGCAGAAGATGACTCATTTGGAGTCCACTGTGACGGCTATGGGGAAGCACATGAATAATGGATAACCAAATCAGTCAAAAAGCCGCACAACAGAATGGGCAACACAAGTCGGGCAAATTTTTGAGTAATACGGAGGTGAACCCGAAAAATCATTGCAATGCCATCCAGCTGAGGAGTGGAAAAGCTTACCAGAACCATCCTGAACGAGGAGAAAGATGTGCGCTGAACGAGGAGCTAGCGACCGGTAGCCCGGCCACAAGGACAGAGACAGAACGTATTCCCGAGAAGCGAGCGAGCGACCTAGCGACCGCTAGGCCGGCCGTGAGAAAATGTACAGAGAGTTCTGACGACGAACTTGTGACTGAGCTAACGACAGCTAGCCCGATCGTGAGGAAGAAGGCAGACGCGGCTCCAGTGCCTAGCGACCACCCTAGCGGTCGCGAGGGGGGCCGCGAGGCAGACCCGAAGAAGAATTATCTAACGTACACTCATTCGATCCCATTTCCAAGTCGGCTAGCCAAGCTGAAACATGACGAGAGGCTGACCCGATTCATGGGGATGTTCAAAAGGTGAATATCAATATTCCATTGATAGATACACTCAGAGATACGCCGGGATATATGAAGTTTTTAAAGGACGTGGTTGCCAACAAGAAGAAGTTGGAAATATTTGAGACCATAAATTTATCTCAAGAGTGCAGTGCTGTGCTGCAAAAGAAGTTGCCGTTGAAGCAGAAAGATCCATGCAGCTTCACCATACCTTGTGTCATTGGAGGGCATACTTTCTCCAGAGTTCTGTGCGATTTAGGGGCAAGCATCAACCTGATGCCGCTATCCATATTTAACAAATTAGAGATTGGATAGATAAAGCCCACTTCTATTGCTCTCCAGATGGCAGACGCATCAGTTACCCGTCCAAGGGGGATAGTGGAAGACGTGCTCGTCAAAGTCAAAGATTTCATCTTTCCAATGGATTTTGTGGTCCTTGATATGCCAGAGGATAGGAACACTCCTCTCATTCTCGGGAGACCGTTCTTAGCCACAGGCAGGGCACTGATCGATGTGCAGGATGGTGATCGATGTGCAGGATGTGAATAAAGAGGAGTTGACTATTTCAATCTATGATGCCATAAAGCAAAATGATAACTCGGATCATGAGGATTATCATTCGATCAGCACTGCCATAGTCAACCCTATCTCGCACTTAGATGGAAATCGTCCAGTCGTTGGGAAGTCCTCTAGAAAAATCTTGAGTCAGCATGGAACCCTGAGTGATTCGTTCAAGTTTGAGGGGGGGACACATCCACACTAAATGGTGGTCTGCTGTAAACGTAAATTATAGAGGCAAGCAAAAGTTGATGAGGAGGTCAGTTGTTAAATCGCCTGATTGATGAGAGGTAACGTCGAGCTAGCGATGAAAAATCTAGCACTGGTTGGGAGGTAACCCAATATATTTGCCTGCTTTATGTTTTTCTTCTTATATGTTTTTTTTTTCTTTGTTTTTGTCTTGTCGTGTCGTGTTGGTCGTTTTTGTGTCCCAAAATATAATTGCTTTTATTAAAACATAAAAAAAAAGTTATCACGTCTAGCGACCGACCTATCGCTAGGCCGGCCGCGAGAAAAGGTACAGAACATTTTCGTCAAGGCTAGCGGACACCCTAGCGATCGTGAGAGTGGCCGCGAGAAAGTGTCCAGAACGTTTTGGACAAAACTAGCGACCGAGCTAGCAATCGCTAGGTCGGCCGCGAGGCCCGAACCGAATTTAATACGTTGACCCGCACGTATTTAATAGATTTTTAACCCCTCCCCCTCATTCTCCATGATGGCCCAACAGCAGGCCCTCCTCGCCCAACAGCAGGCGCATCAAGAGCACCAGCGTCAGATAATGCAGATGATGCAGCAATGGGATCAGTGGCGAGGATTCTATCCACCGTCGGAGTAGCGGCATATGAGGTAAGGTCTATCTCCCAACCACTCTTTTCTGCAACCTTATTGCTCTACATTTCACAATAAGTTTGGGGGGAGTAGATGTGTTTGGTTGGTTGTGAGTCCTTTTTTATGTTTTTGCTTTGTCTTGTAAAGTTTTTATGTTTTGGGGCTTTTGTGTCTTTTGTTTTTGTTTTCGTGTCTGTTGATCAACGAGCTTAAGTGAAAAGTGTTAACCTATGTGGCCAATGATGATAGAAATTTTCTAAAAAATACGTTGATGGTGCACATGATGTGTTAGAAAACGACGCATGGATGACTTGAGATTGCTTAGCTTGTTGTTTTTCACCATTTGCTTAAACTGTGGACTTGAGCTTCACTGTATAAACATCATGTTACAGTTTCTTTTAAATGTTTGATATCATGTGTGTAATCATCTTCTAGAACTTACCGTGTTTTCTGTGTCGAGGCTGCAATATGTGTTTCGAATATGGAAAGGATAAAAGGTCATCTTTGTGAACCACAAATTTACCCATACACTAACCCAATGATATATACCATTTGTCACCTTCTTTAGACCTTTATTAGACTTTATCATTTTGTTAACCGGATGATAGGAGGTGAGGATGGATATGGGAATCAAGGGGGCTAAATTTAAATTGATGTATTACGTCGGGTTAAAAGATAGAGAGGTACATCTGTGGAAAAGAATGGTACCTCTGTGGAAAAGAGTGGACCCTATAAGCTCCATTAAAAAGAAGAAAAAGAAAAATGTTATGAATAATGTGAGCATAAAGGGATCTTTAATCAAAAAAAAATAGGTATTTCAAGTTTGTATGAACGTTGATTTAGCATGTTGAAAAGAAAAAGGGAAATGGACAAAGTCCATATGAGTTGATTGTGTAAATGGGAGTGCTTGGAGTTGCATTTGAGTCACTTAACCATATATCACCCTACCTTAACCAATGTGCCTACATTACATCTTATGAAAAGACCTTTTTTATCCTAATTTGATCGCATTTGATGTGGTGGAGATATTAGAGAAATGGCAAGCCTATGGTAAGATTTTGCATGACATTGATCTTTGAGTGTGTACACGTTCTGAATTTTCTTCTGAGTTTGAATGTACACTATATTATACACATGCCTGTGTGAGGGTTGAATTGAATAAGATTTTGCTTTCAATTGTTGTACATTGTCGAGTTGACTAATGTCATCATGTGTGCTGTTGATTTCGAACTTTGAAAGATTTCTGAGGCCTGTTATAGCTACCACATTTGCTGACGCTCGTTGATCTTTCGTTATGTCTTTGTTTTTGTTTGAGGACAATCAATGTTTCAAGTTTGAGGGTTTGATAAACACGCTTTTTACTCGTTTATTAATGATATATTAAGATGATTTTAGATCAGTTTAAGTGCGTTTATATAGTTGATTTAATGCTTTTAGCTATTTTTGGAAGATACTGCTCTTGGGGTTCCTTTTTGGTGTTCTATAGGTGTTACAGGTGATAATCGAGCACAAGGCAAATAACGAACTAAATGAAGAAAAGGAACAGAGGCTAGCAACCACCCTAGCGGCCGCTAGCCCAGCCGCGAACTCGGGCAGAAACATTCTGGAGTAAAATTAGCGACCGACCTAGCGACAGCAAAGCCGGCCGCTAGGCAACGCCAACGATCGCAAGCCTGCTCGTGAGAATCTCCGAAAAAGCTACTGTCCGAAGACTAGCGACCGAGCTAGCGACCGCTAGCTCATCCGCGAGGCAAAACCATGCGACCGCGAAGCTGGCCACGAGCTCATTGAAGAAACCTACTGTCTCACAGCTAGCGACTTAGCTAGTGACCGCTAGCCCGGCTGCTAGGCGCGATGGCCTGGCGCAAATTAGGGTTTCAGCCCATTGCCTATATATATCCCTAGACTTGTGCATGCGCCTCCTATCCCAGAACACATGTTTTTACTCAGTTTTTAGCATATTTTGTCTTTCTTTCATTCTAGCTTTGATTATTATTCATCTAGGCTTTAGTTTATCGTTGTTCTACGCTACATTAACATTTTGTAATCTCTTTGGAAGGATTTCATCAGAAGGAATTTAGAATTTTCTGTTTACTTCTCGGGTTTGGATTAAAACCCTAGATTGTTCTTCAGACGCTACATTACGGGTTTAATCTATTCAATTTTTATTTTTATGATTCATTCGTATTTTATTTCCATTATTATGTCTAGCTAAATTTTCGTTCTAATCCTAGGGTTTGTATGATCCTACCTTTAGTGTGGTGATTCTTGTTATTTGCTATTTACCTTCCAGGCATAGATTTGTGATTCTTGGTGCTAAATATTATGTGTTAATTTCTGATCAATCTTGATGCATATCTAGTTGCAAGTTGAATACTTAACAATTTTAATTGTCAATCGATCTTGAATGCACAATACGGATAAGTCTTGAGTCATAGCTGAGATAGGAACATTTGTAGGAAGCATATTCTTTGTGATCTTTTTGGAGTTGCTAATTTTCACCTAGAGACGTAACAGTAATAGGGAAATTAGTAATCCACTACCACAGTTGTCGTAACTAAAATTGTTGGTTACATATGTGATCTTCCATCTTGACTGGATTAAAATTGGTTAATAGGAAGCAGGATAAACACATGTTGTGGGTAGGATTAATACATCCCTAGGGTTAGTCTTTTAGTTTATTTATCTCTTTGATATTTATCGCTTTCGTTTTATTTGCTTTGTTACCTTTCGCTGTGAATTAAATATTCGAAGTCCCAAATCTTTCCAAAACAAAATTAGTTACTTGGATAATGATGAAGGATTATTGAGTTAGCTTCTGCATTTTCGCGTTACAATCCCTGTGGATACGATACTCGACTTTCCTATCTACTTGCACGTTTTCGTGTTAGAAAATAGTGTGATCACCAATCTTCTCAATCAGCACGTCTCCTCGTATAATGATTGTTTGGTTTCATTTTTTGTTTATTCTTGGTATTGTTATACATGCCGTTTCCAGTGTTTTGTCTTTCTTATGCCGTTGTTTTGATTAGAGTATTTCGTTTCTGACTTATTTGGTTTGTTTTTATATTTTGTAGGAAAACGGTATTAAATAGGATAAAATGGATCTTCCAATAGCTGAATTATATTGAAGAGCATCTCGATAGGAGTCCGTAAGCACAAACGGATCGCAATTCAGAGTTCGGACGAGGGAGAACGGATCATTTCTTCAATGTCGCGCACGTGCGCTCCACGCGTGCTTATTATTGGAAAACGGTATTAAATAGAAAGGAATGGATCTGCCAAGAGATGAATTATATTGAAGAGCATCTCAATAGGAGTCCGTAGGTGCAAACGGATCGCAATTCAGAGTTTGGACGACGGAGAACGGATCATTTCTTCAAAGTCACGCACGTGTGCTCCGCGTCGGCACTGGCGCCTTCGCGCGCGTTCAGCCCAATCCAGTGCCCTCTCAGCCTGTTTGAGCGCCCGCTCACCCGCGTGCACTCACCTCTGCGTGCTCTCAACTCTGCGCGGGCACCTCCGTCGCGGCGATCAACTCCACTTGGCAAGCACCTCGCACAAGACGCCAACCGCCACCGATAAACACGCTTTTTACACGTTTATTGTTGATAATTTAAGATGAATTTAGATCTATTAAGTGCGTTTATGTATTAGATCTTAATGCTTTTATCTATTTTTGGAAGATACTGCTATTGGATTCCTCTTTGGTGTTTTGTAGGCTTATAAGATGATAATCAAAGCATGGAACGAAGCACGAGCAAAGGAAGGGCAAAAACAGGGGCTAGCGGCCACCTTCGCGACCGCTAGCCCAGTCGCGAGTCAAGATGGACCGCTAGGTCGGCCGTGAGGAAAAACCACACGATGCAACCACGCCACGCGACCGCGAGAAGCGACCACGAGACATGGGCGCGAGATGCCTCCGAAAAAGAGCTACTGCCCGATTTCTCACGACCAAGGCTAGCGACCGTGAGCCCGGTCGCGAAACACACCTAACGGCCGCAAGTCCAGCCGCAAGCCGAAAAAGATGCGTGCGCCCGGATTCCTCGCGATCGAGCTCGCGACCGCGAGCTCGGCCGCAAAGCAAGGCGGCTGGGCCAAAAATTAGGGTTTTCACCCTTTGCCTATAAATAGGGCATAGACCCCCCTCGCGCCCCCAGACATGGAATGCACGTTTTTACTTAGTTTTTCATATTTTTTTTCCTATTTTTACACTCTAGCTTTGATTTGGATCCATCTAGAATTAATTTTTACATTGTTTTACATTAGTTCTACGATTTGTTAACGCTTTGGAATGCTTTTGTCCAAACAAATTCCATCTTTTTCCCGTTTTCTGCTGAGGTTGGGATACGAACCCAACGATTGTTCTTCAGACGCCACATTACGGCTTTCATCTATATAGTTTCTATTTCCATGATTATTTCGTATTTTATTCCGTTTATTATGTCTAACTAAATTTCTGTTCTAATCCTAGGGTTTGCGTGACTCTATCCTAGATGTTCTGATTCCTGCTATTGTTATTTACCTTCCAGGCATTGATTTATGATTCTTGGTGCTTAATTATATGTGTTAATTTCTGATCAATCTTGATGCATATCTAGTTGCCAGTTAATTACTTAACCGTTTTAATTGTCAATCGATCTTGAATGCATAATACGAATAAGCCTTGAGATGTAGCTGAGATAGGAACATTCGTAGGAAGCATATTCTTTGTGATCCTTTTGAGTTGCTTATTTTCACCTAGAGGCGTAAAGATAATAGGGAAAATTAGTAATCAACTACCACAATTGTCGTAACGAAATTGTTGGTTACATATGTGATCTTCCATCTTGTCTGGATTAAAATTGGTTAATAGGAAGCAGGATAAACATACGTTGTGGGTAAGATTAATGCATCCCTAGGGTTAGTCTTTCTATCTTATTATCTCTTTGAGTGTTTATTGATTTCGTTTATTTTTGCTTTGTGACCTTTTGCTTTGAATTTAATATTCAAAGCCCTAAACCCTTTTTAAACAAAATCTGTTCTTGGATAATGATGAATTGTTGTTGAGTTAGCTTCTGTGTTTTCGTGATACAATCCATGTGGATACGATACTCGACTTACCTTTATACTTGCATGTTTTCGTGTTAGAAAAAGTGTCGATCAAATTTTGGCGCCGTTGCCGGGGATTGTGTTCCGACCAAATTGTTCTACTTAGTCGCTCGCAATAGTTCGAGGTCCCTATAGAGCGGTAAGGTCGACCCAAGTCGAATCTCTCGAGGAAGACTTAACAGGGCAACGGTTTTATGTCAAACACGAAAACAGAAAAGAAAAACAAACGTCCTAACATAAAGGGGGGCTGTCACGGAAAGGACGAAAGCAGAAAATAAAATAAAGCAGGGAAAGCGGATGTACTTGGACAACAATAGTAATTGACAGATACACGGAATTGGAGACGGTGTTCTAGGGTTCGAATCTATCCTCGCTATTAATGAATCAAGGACCGGTACACAATGCATAAAACACCCACGCCTCTCACCAAACGGTCAACACTAACTAGTCTCTCGATTATGTCAACGTTAGACTCGAACTTAATGATAGGGGATCTCTCAATCAACCAACCATCAACTACGAAGGATATTTTATTACAAAGCACACAATAGCAAAAACCCTAACCACATTTATCATTTATTCAACAACAAACCAATCTCTCGATCACTTTCATTGTCAAACTTATATTTAATATAAATCTGCTCTCGCATATCTTCATAATCAAACATAAGCATACAATCAACCTACACTATTCTTTCGAACACCATGCATGAAGATCATAAAATAAACAATTTATACGGATGAGAAATTCGCAAATCATCAATTCAATAATCACAATTCAAGACAAGAACAATCAAACATATATTTCCCAACAAATCGATAATTTATCTCATGATAGAAATTAATCCAATCCCAATTACATAGACATAATCAAAACAAGAAAAACTTACAATCATTCATAGATAAATTCGTCTTCCAAAATCCGAAATCGTACAATCCCAATTGTTAATCCAAGTACAAAATAATTAAAAGGAAGAGAAAAGAAAGAAGATAGGAACAGAAGACAATTCGCGCAAGAACTGACGTCTGCGAAATAAAAATAAGAACTAGGGTTTTTCGCGTGCGTTTCAAAGATTTATATCCGCGAAAATTAACTCCAGTAGCGGACGCGGACGGAGTTTTTGACGAAACGGCCTCAAGAACCCAAAGACCGAACGGAGCTAAGCACCGGACGCGCCAAGCTTCTGGAACACGGCCAGCGCCGGTGAGGAACGCAGCACCGACGGGCTCTTGCGCAAGACGCGGCGAATGCGCATGGAGGGTATGGGCGAACGGCGCTGGATACCAGCGCCGAGCGGGGCGTGCGGGCGCTGGGCGAGCGCCGGCTTCCAGCGCCGGATGGAGCGGCATGCGTGGGTGAAAAGCGATGGGCACGGCATCGCAGCCGCCGGACGGGCGTGGCATCGTCGCGAGCGCTAAGGCGCTGGGCGAGGCGCGTGGAGCGCGAGCAAGACGCGGGCGTTGAGTGCCGGTTGGCCTTGAGCGCGTTGGAAAAGTGGCTGGCCGAGCGAAGCGGCGCAGGTGGCCGAGGCGGGCGACGGGCGAGGCGCGGCGGCGCTGATCTGAGGCGTCTTGCGCGCGCGCGCAGACGGGACCAGCACACGCACGCGCACGCGCGACTTCAGTTGTTTGGCTCGCTTCCTTCGTCTCAACTCCGATTAACACACGGTTTTCACCTACGAAATCCTGTCGAGATGCTCTTCATTATACTTAATCCTTGGCAGATTCAATTCATCATATTTTATGCCGTTTTCCTACAAAATATCGAAATGAGCGAATTAAGTCCGAATTAATAAATATTAATCAAACCAACGGCATAAACAGGATAAACTACTGAAAATGACACACAAAACAATACCAAAAATCAGCACAAATTCATACTAAACAACACCCCCACACTTTTCCATTTGCTTGTCCTCAAGCAAAGTCTATACTAATAAGAATAAGGAAGATAACTCATGCAACTTCACTCTTAGTCTAATCAATCAAACCTTATTGATTTCCCCCACACTTGGTGTTTACATATTCAAAGATAATGTGAAATAAATCTAGGACGGTAATGAATTTCCAATAAATAAAAGGGTAATCTCTGCTCAGACCCAACTCTCCGATAGGGGTGAACTAACTAATGTGGTCACCTTTAGCAACAAGTTTCTTTTTAAAGCATAAAGAATGTTTTAACAGATTTTGGAACGATGTTCGAAAGGTGAACTCTCGATGAACTCGAGTTTCCTATCGTGGTTTTCCATGTCCATTTCTCAAATTACGAGAAGAGGATGAATCCCATCCTCCATTTAACAATCTCATTTTCTACTCTTTTCACACATTTTTTTAATCAATAGACGAAACAAGTATATAGGTAACCACAATTTTAACACTCCCCCTAACATTAGCCGGACAAATCACATCAATTCTCCTCTATTCATTTTCTATCAATCACAATCTCGTCAATTCACATTACACTCGAATCATATACCACCAAAAGTTTCGAAATTAAAACAGTTTGACCAATACCACGTAGCTTAGTTGAACAAATCAAAATCCTAACTTACTCGCATATACAACACTTGAATCCAAGAAATCAAAATAAGCATAAATGCACATCACCAAGCATACAAATAGATAAGGTACGCACACAATACTGAATAATCATCCCCCACACATAATCCGAGCATTGTCCCCAGTGCTCCAAACATTAATAATACAAAAAGGTCATATAGGATGATATTTCCCTGATAATAGATGAGTGTGCTGTCACGCCCCAATTCTCGAGGAAAGGCACGGATGCCGGGGTATGATTAGGGGTGGGGGTTAAGAAGCGGGGAAGAAGGGGGAATACATATAACATACACGATAAGAAGATTTGACCATGAAATCGAACATCATGTCCTCTATAATTAGAACATATCCTGAAGGGGAGGGGTGCGCAAACAATCCACCGACAGAATAATATCGATACCATAACCTCAATGAAACATGATCTTGGTTTATAATAAGTAATGCAAGAAAGAAAAATAGCATTACACCCTGTTGACTAGACCGGTCAACCACATAGCATGCTCATATCGAGACTCACAGCATAATAACATAATAGCAAATCTTGTTCCCAATCAGAAAGCAAAATAAGGGACAAGAATACATCAACATCAGAGTACATATATAACACAACATCTCGGAAGCATAGCATGAAGAACCCTCAGCTCCATCCCTCAGCGTCGCCCGTCCAGCCCTCCTCCATCTGTGAAAAGATTTGAAAAAGAGTTTGGGGTGAGTACTAGCGCACTCAGTTGGGGTTTTATCATAAATCAAAAGAATCATGATGTCGTGTTCAAAGCACTTACCTTAGAAGGTTTTAAAACGTAAATCCACTTCTAAGTAAGCAAAATAGATTTTTTGTTTTTCGATACCTGATCCGTTATTACTGTTGTTCTCATCATAGAACCACGGCTCGGAATGTATCCCGCCAGCACATCCATCTCATTCATTCGACCCGGAACATATCCAGCCAGCCCACAATATCTCGGCCCGGAACATATCCAGTCAGCCTATGCCCGGAACGTATCCAGCCGGCTAACTCGGTGTGGACTTCAGGGGTGAAATCCCCGTCATAACCATAACCACCTCATTACCATTTCCATGTGGACTTCCGGGGTCTATCCCCTTCAGAACCATAACCATGTGTTCGGGGTCTATCCCCTTACGATCAATACTTAAGATGGTGATCAACCCACCGAATAGAGATCCGTGCACAATCACAATAGAACCACATCTCGGATCAGAGAACAGTAATAACTTCACCAAAACATTTTACGGCGCACATGTTTTATTTTGAAATATCGAGTAAATAACTCAAAATAAGCATATATAACCACAACCAGAACAGATTTAAAACGTCAACCGGAGGTATCTACGGATCCGATGACTTCACCGATTAGACCGGTAGGTACACGTAACAAGACGGAACAACTTTTGGGGTCACATCCCACAAAGCAAAGCAACATCGTGATCCAAACGAAGATCGTAGAAAAATAGGGTTTTCGACTTTCGAACCCATATTTGGCACTCTCCGGGTTTTCAAATCAACTCGATGCGTAAGGAAAATATATTCGTGGCATCAAGACCTATAATAGGGTACTTTCAAAATATGCATGCATGCAAGTTGACTCAAATCTTAGCAACAAGAAGCTTCAAAAATCGATGCCTATCCTCAGATCTAGGATAAACCATCCAAAATCGATGCATGAAAATGGAAACATAAGCAATATGCATAACGAAGAACATGAAATGACAAACTACGTTGAAAATGGATAACCCGGGCATGTACTTCCTTTAGAAAACTCAAGCAATGTAAAACATCCCGACATGCGTAAACGCAAAAATGTAAAAAAATCGGTACTTTAGTGGAATGCATAGCCTGAACTCAAAACCTAAAGGACCCAGTGGCAAAGGTGGCCGTTGACCACCAATCGGAGGCCAAGAGGGCGATAGCGGTGTGTTAAATCGGCCGGCCTCCGGCCGTTTTCTCGCCTCGTCACTTTAAGATCCCGAGTTCTATGCTATACGATCTACTAAAAGACGGAATCAAAACAAGAAAAGGATAAAAATAGAAAAACGGGGCTGTCGGGGAGGGGCTGATCGGCGGTGGTGGCCGGCAGCAGCGCAATGGCGTCGCCGCCGAGCCTTCCCGGCTCGATCCCCACTCCTCCAGCGCTTCCGCAGCGTACCTGGAGCTGCTCGGCTCGTCCGTAAAGACAGAGAGACGAAGGAAATGAACATTGAAAATGAAGGCCCTAGCCTCCTATTTATAGGAAGCGAGGGTCACAAGCAATGCTGCAAGAGGCCCTTTTCAAAACGCAAAAAGCGACACAACTTTTGCAAACGGACTCCAAATTTAACAAACTTGGTACCCATGGACACGAAATAAAATACCGGACACAACGACTATAAACAAGATATGCTTTTAAAAGATCCATGAAAAGTCTGGTTTTTCGATAACTTCCCCGGAGTGCCAAACCTTTGTGGGTGGTCGAAAACCTGCATACTTAGTGTCTATGAATTCGTCATAAGACATTCTTCACAACGACTGAGGTTTCGTGACGATCGCATCACCGAAACAAAAAGTCAACATTTTGACCTTTCTCGAAAAATGTGCAATGCAAACCTGGTGCTCAGGAAGGACGAGGTATTACATGTGCGCTGTAGAGTTGGAGCATCATGGCTTCACCACATGGATTAGAAAGTCCCAGAACTCAAAAATGATAAACACCGAAACCTGCACCACAGAAAACCAAAACAAAGACGAAAACACAAACACAAGCAAAACCAAGTTAAACAAGAACAAAACAGAAAAACAAGAAAACTCGTGGGTTGCCTCCCACGTAGCGCTCGTTTCAATGACACGAGCTCCACCAATCAAAAACGGACTATCCACAGTCCTTCACCTGCAGGAATACCATCTCAACCAGAGCATCAATAGTAACATTGTAAGAACAAATTATAGTTAAGGTAGCAATTAACGAATTAATTAAGTTCAAATCAAACATCCTATTCTTCAAAGCAAAATAGATAACTTTGACTCCAACAGCACAATACTTTGGAGAATTAGGATATTGAAAAATTATAAATGCTACCTCAATGTATGTCCTCTCTTCCTCCTCTAACTGGTTCGGGAAGATATCAGGTTGTTCATGGTTAGTCGCGGTTTGATGAAACCTTGACTCTTTAATTTCATCATCTTCCATGATTCTCCCCTCAACTTCATCATCTTCATAGACTATGATAGGAGAAGTTTGCTCCAATTATCTCGGCATCTCCTCCACACTTTGGTTGTGGACCAATTCTTCCACTATCCCGGCTAACCGACTGACTTGAGTCTCTAAACGCTCGATAGTTGTTTCCAAAATCTCAAACTATTGTGGCTTCACCGGCTGACTCGCTTGAATGAACGCCTGCAATGACTCCTCCAATGTCGGCTTCACCGGCTGCTTCATCGGCTGACTCGCCTGAATGAACGCCTGCAGTGACTCCTCCAATGTCGGCTTCATCGGCTTTTGTTGGAAGAAGAGGTCCTGACTATATGAAGAACTCTGATGATGCCTCCAGTAGGGATCATAAGCTTGATGCTCACAGCCTGACGGGTATCCCTCAAAATAATCGAATTGGGCTCCTTCTTTGTAAGGAGAATTTGCCAATACGACGTGCTTTTCTCCTCCAGGCCTATCTGACCATATTCATATCGCTGATAACCCTGCATTAATAGACACCAACTACAAAAACAAGATCACACGCACCTGCAGGAGAAAATAGAAACAAAGAAAAAGAAAAAGAAAGAAATAAAAAGAAGAAGCACGGGGGAAGAAACAGAAAAAATAAAATGAAACAAGGAAAAAATAAAAAAAAACACAAAACCTAAAGCCTAAAGCCTTCCCCGGCAACGGCGCCAAAATTTGTTCCGACCAAATTGTTCTACTTAGTCGCTCGCAATAGTACGAGGTCCTTCTAGAGCGGTAAGGTCGACCCAAGTCGAATCTCTCGAGGAAGACTTAACAGGGCTACGGTTTTATGCCAAACACGAAAACAGAAAAGAAAAACTAACGTCCTAACATAAAGGGGGGCTGTCACGGAAAGGACGAAAGCAGGAAATAAAATAAAGCAGGGAAAGCGGATGTACTTGGACAACAATAGGAATTGACAGATACACGGAATTTGAGATGGTGTTCTAGGGTTCGAATCTATCCTCGCTATTAATGAATCAAGGACCGGTACACAATGCATAAAACACCCACGCCTCTCACCAAACGGTCAACACTAACTAATCTCTTGATTACGTCAACGTTAGACTCGAACTTAATGATAGGGGATCTCTCAATCAACCAACCATCAACTACGAAGGATATTTTATTGCAAAGCACACAATAGCAAAAACCCTAACCACATATATCATTTATTCAACAACAAACCAATCTCTCGATCACTTTCATTGTCAAACTTATATTTAATATAAATCTGCTCTCGCATATCTTCATAATCAAACATAAGCATACAATCAACCTACACTATTCTTTCGAACACCATGCATGAAGATCATAAAATAAACAATTTATACGGATGAGAAATTCGCAAATCATCAATTCAATAATCACAATTCAAGACAAGAACAATCAAACATATATTTCCCAACAAATCGATAATTTATCTCATGATAGAAATTAATCCAATCCCAATTACATAGACATAATCAAAACCAGGAAAACTTACAATCATTCATAGATAAATTCGTCTTCCAAAATCCGAAATCGTACAATCCCAATTGTTAATCCAAGTACAAAATAATTAAAAGGAAGAGAAAAGAAAGAAGATAGGAACAGAAGACAATTCGCGCAAGAACGGACGTCATGAAATAAAAATAAGAACTAGGGTTTTTCGCGTGCGTTTCAAAGATTTATATCTGCGAAAATTAACTCCCGGCGACACGACGCGAGGAGTTTCAGACGAAACGGCCTCAAGAACCCAGCGCGGATGGAGCAAGCGCCGAACGCGCCAAGCTTCTGGAACACGGCTAGCGTCGGCTGGGAACGCAGCGCCGGACGGGCACTTGCGCGCTGAAGACGCGCGCGGCCGAATGCACGCGGTGGGCATGGGCGAACGGGCGCTGGACACCAAAGACGGGCGGGGACGCACGGGCGCTGGCGAGCATCGCTTCAGCGCCGGATGGAGCGGCGTGCGTGGGTGAAAAGCAGCGGCATCAGCATCGCAGCGCGGGACGGGTGTGGCATCGTCTTGTGAACGCTGGGGCGGCGCGGAGCGCGAGGAGACCTGGGGTCTTGGAGCGGTTGGCCTTGGCGTTGGAAAATTGTGCGCGTGCTCGAAGCAGCGCGTGGGGTGGCCGGCGGGGCGATGGGCGAGGGGCGCGGCGCTGGGCTGATGCGGGCGTGCGGGCACGAGCGCGCGACGGGTCCGGCTCGCGAGCACGTCGCGACGACCGTTGTTTGGCCCGCTTCTCCTTCGCTCGAACTCCGATTAACACACGGTTTTTGCCTACGAAATCCTGTCGAGATGCTCTTCATTATACTTGATCCTTGGCAGATTCAATTCATCCTATTTTATGCCATTTTTCCTACGAAATATCGAAATGAGCGAAATAAGTCTGAATCAATAAATATTAATCAAACCAACGGCATAAACAGGATAAACCACTGAAAATGACACACAAAACAATACAAAAATCAGCACAAATTCGTACTAAATAGATTGTTAAGATTATATAGGAATAACTTGACAATTCGGAATTATTAATTCAAGTTGTATTTTTATTTTATTTTGTTTTTACTTGTCGGATCTAATTTCTCTGTTTCTCTCCAGGTAGTTTATGATCACAAGGTCCCAAGGATCTCCTGAGCCGTTGTTAGATCCAGAGATCGAGACTACCCAAAGGAGAAAGAGACGAGAAAAGAAAAGGCAAGAAATGGCAGCTAATCCGAACAACGGGGGTGTGCCTCCTGAGATAGCTGCTCGTGTTCTGACTGATTTTACAGGGATGCAACGTCAAATGGCGAACATGGGAATCCTTATCCCTGCTCCAGAGGCAAGACCATTGAACTACATGTATCGACCTCCTACAGAACAATTTCAAGGAGGCGGATGGGGCCCAGAGGTAAATGCGAATAATTTCGAGTTGAAGCCGGCCCTGATCAGTATGGTTCAAGGAGAACAGTTCGGAGGTGGAGTGACAGAGGATCCGAATGCCCATCTTGAGACATACCTCGATATTTGTGACACCATCAAGCACAATGGGATGCCACAAGATACAATCCGGATGCACATGTTCGGATTTTCTTTGCGAAATCAAGCAAAGGACTGGTTCAAGAGTTTGGATCGCACTGGCATAAATAGTTGGGGAAATCTTTGCGAAAATTTTCTCTCGAAATACTTTCCACCGGCTAAAGCACAGAAGATCATAGCCGAGATTTTCCACTTCTCCCAGTTAGGAGATGATGCATTATTCGAGTTGTGGGAGAGATTTAGGGGCTTATTAAGAAAGTGCCCGCAGCATGGATTCTCTAGGGAGCAGCAGATCACACAATTTTATAGTGGGCTGACACCTCACACAAGGAGCATTGTAGATGCATTGGCAGGAGGATGTATGCTGAATCGACGCGTGGAGGAAGCTAGCAGAATTTTAGAGGAGATGGCTGCCAATAGCTTTCAATGGCCCATGGAGAGGACACCGGTGGTAAAGGCAGCTACTGTTGAAGGCGATTCGAAGTATGATAATATTATGGAGCACTTCACCCTTCTGAGAAGCCAGTTCGAGAAGGAAAGGAAAGCGAAAGGAGTTGCTCACATCAATGCTGCAGAATCAGATATGAATGAGGTGGAAGACGTGAATTATATAAATCAGAGGAACCGTCCTGGGGGGAATCCGGCATATAATCCGAATAACTGAAATCATCCTAATTTCTCGTATGCCAACCCCAACAAATTTCAACAACCTCCGCCAGGCTTCTCAGTGCAGAATGGAGTAATTCAAGAGACGAAGAAGCAAAGCTTGGAGGATATGATGCAGCAGTTGGTTGTGAGCAACCAACAATTGGCGACGCAACAAAACTCTTTCATAAGCAATACCGGGCAGAAGATAAATCATCTGGAGTGCACTGTGACGGCTATGGGGAAACATATGAAGATGATGGAAAATCAAATTAGTCAGATAGCCGCACAGCAGAATGGGCAACATAAGTCGGGCTAATTTCCGAGTAATACGGAGGTGAACCCGAAAAATCATTGTAATGCCATTCAATGGAGGAGTGGACGAGCTTACCAGAACAACCCGAGGCGAAAAGATGAAGACGGAGCACAAGAGGAGCACCTCGCGACCGAGCTCGCGACCGCGAGCCCGATCGTGAGAAATCAGACAGTACGCATTCCAGAGGGGCTCGCGAGTGACCCAGCGCCGCTAGGAAAAACGACGCAACCGCGAAAAATTGAGCAGAGAGTTCAGACGAAGAGTTAGCGACCAAGCCCACGACCGTGAGCCCGGCCACGAAGAAGACTGCCGATACAGCCCAGATACTTAGCGACCACCCTCATGGCCACGAGGATGGCCGCGAGGCAACCCCAGTGAAGATGTACCAACCTATACTCCTCCGATTCCGTTTCCAAGTCGATTAGTCATGGCCCTCCCCGAGGAGTCAATGCCTTATTTAGACGTGAGGAAGCCGATTGGAGGAGAGGATGCTGTGGTGAAGAAGGAAGAGAACACACCTAAGGTGGAGTTGAAAGAGTTAACTGACCACCTTCAGTATGCCTTTCTAGGCGAAGATGAGACATGTCCGGTGATAGTATCTTCGGCTTTGACAGAGGAAGAGTCATAGAAACTGATGATTGTGCTGAAACAGTATAAGTCTGCGATTGGGTGTACTATTTTTGATATCAAGGGAGTCAGCCCGTCGATTTGCATGCACCGAATCCTGTTAGAGAATGAGTACAAGCCAAAGGTACAACCTCAACGCCGCCTGAATCCGGCAATGCAAGAGGTCGTGAGGAAGGAAGTCTTGAAGATATTAGACGCAGGCATGATCTATGCTATATCAGACAACGAGTGGCTTAGCCCAACTCAAGTGGTATCCAAGAAAGGGGGTATCACAGTGATCAGAGACGAGAAGAACGAGCTTGTGGCAACAAGACTCGTGACGGGATGATGAGTATGCATTGATTATCGTGCTCTGAACGCAGCCACAAAGAATGATCATTTTCCCTTGCCCTTCATTGATCAGATGTTGGACAGACTGACGGGTTATGAGTTTTATTTTTTTCTAGATGGATATTCAGGGTACAATCAGATTGCCATCGCCCCAGAAGATCAACACAAGACGGCGTTCATGTGTCCTTATGGAGTTTTTGCCTATAGGAGAATGCCATTTGGATTGTGCAATGCTCCAGCCATGTTCCAAAGATGCATGATGTCCATCTTCCATGGGTTGATTGAAAATATTATGGAAGTATTCATGATAGACTTTTTTGTATTTGGTTCTTCGTTCGACCATTGTCTCCACAATCTATCCCAAGTGCTACACAGATGTGAGGGGACAAATCTTGTTCTCAATTGGGAGAAGTGTCATTTCATGGTAAAGGAAGGTGTGGTGCTTGGCCACAAAGTCTCTAGAAAGGGCTTGGAAGTGGATCGAGCAAAGATTATGGCAATCGAGAAACTACCTCCTCCTAAAAATGTCAAATCCGTGAGGAGTTTTCTCGGTCATGCGGGCTTCTATAGAAGATTCATCAAGGACTTCTCTGCGATCACGAAGCCACTGTGTGGATTGCTCGACAAAGATACGAAGTTTGTGTTCACTAGTGATTGTTTGGGGGCGTTCGAGAAATTGAAGCAAGCCCTGATATCGACCCCAATTTTGGTATCACCTGATTGGAGTCAACCATTCGAGTTAATGTGTGATGCTAGTGATTGGGCAGTGGGAGCTGTGTTGGGGCAGAAACGAGACAAGCTATTCAGAGTCATATATTATGCGAGTAAGACGCTTGACTCGGCTCAAATGAACTACACCACCACCGAGAAAGAATTACTTGTTGTGGTCTATGCTTTCGATAAGTTTAGACCTTATTTGGTGGGCACCCACACTATTGTCCACACCGACCATGCCGCCATTCATCACCTGTTCAATAAGAAAGACTCGAAGCCGAGATTGGTAAGATGGATCCTCATTCTTCAAGAATTCGACATGGAGATCAAAGATAGAAAAGGTTGCAAGAATGTAGTTGCAGACCACTTATCGAGATTAGAGAAGCCTGTCGATGGAGAAGACAAGAGGATTGGGATCAAGGAGAACTTCCCAGACGAGCACATATTGAGCATCATTGATCATACACCATGGTACGCAGATTTTGTGAACTACTTGGTAATTGGAGTTATGCCTCCGTCGTTCAGTCCTCATCAGAAAAAGAAGTTCCTCCATGATGTCAAGTTCTATTATTGGGATGATCCCCATCTCTACCACCGATGTGCCGATGGTTTGATACGTCGCTGTGTTCCCCAAGGAGAATGGGAGAACATAATCCACGAGTGCCACAGTTCTTTGAATGGAGGAAATTTTGCAGCGGCCAAGACGGCAGCCAAGGTTTGCCAAAGTGGTTTTTATTGGCCTTCGATCTTCAAGGACTGCAAAGCATTTATCAAGAGTTGTGACAGCTGTCAAAGAATGGAAAACGTCACCAAGAAAGACGAGATGCAGCAGAAGACCATCATGGAAGTGGAACTATTTGACGTGTAGGGAATAGATTTTATGGGTCCGTTCCCCATGTCTTGTGGCTACATGTACATTTTGCTTGCTGTGGAGTATGTGTCACGATGGGTGGAGGCGATTCCCACAGCCACTAGCGACTCCAAGGTATTAATCAAGTTTTTACACAAGAATATTCTGACTCGATTTGGAGTGCCGAGGGCATTGATCAGCGATGGAGGGTCGCATTTCAACAACAAGTGGCTAGGAAATGTCCTAGCTAAGTATGGCGTGAAGCATAGAGTTACTCCCCATATCATCCGCAAGCAAATAGGCAAGCTGAGCTCGCTAACCGAGAAATAAAGAGGATTTTGGAGAAATCGATTGTCAATAGGAAGGATTGGGCCAAGCAATTGGATGATGCTCTTTGGATCGCCGATCGCTTCACTTTTCTAACACAAAAACGCAAGTATAAGGTAAGCGTAGTATCGTATCCATGTGATTGCAATCCGAAACACGTAAGCTAATTCAACAATAATTCATCATTATCCAAGCACGTAATTTGGGTTGTGAATTTTTAGGCTTCGTATAATTAAATCCAAAGCAAAGGTAACAACAAGAAAATAAACTAAAGCAATAAAATATCAAGGAAACAAATATCAAGAAAGACTAACCTTGTGGATGCATTAATCCTATCCACAATGATGTTTATCCCGCTTATTACTAACCATTTTAATCCGCATAAGATGGAAGATCACATATGTAGCCAACAACTTCAGCATTTATAATTGTGACATTGATTACTAATTTTCCCTATTATCATACGCCTCTAGAGGAAAATAAGCAACTCCAAATGATCACAAAGAATATGCTTCCTATGAATGTTCCTATCTCGCCACGACTCAAGCGCTTATCCAGATCATACATTCAAGATCGATTGACAATTAAAACAGCTTACGTAATTAATCGCAACTATGATATGCATCAAAATTGATCGTAAATCAACACATATAAATAAGCACCAAGAATCATGAATCAATGCCCGAAGGTAAATAACAAGAGAGAATCACAACATATAGGATAGAATCATGCAAACCCTAGATTAGAACAGTAAATTAGCTAGACATAATTAACGCACATAAAGTACGAAATAATCATAAAAATGAAATTAAATTGATAAACCCGTAGGTGGCGCTCAAGAACAATCGTTGGTTCAAATCCCAACGCCAACGGAAAACTGAAAACGGTGGAATTCTTCGACGAAAACGTTCAATCGATAACAATGTAGAACAATTGCGTAATGATGGAAAACTAATACTAGAATTAATCTATATCAAAGCTAGAACGAAAATAAATGAAAACTATGAAAACCGAGGAAAACGTGCAAAATAGGTCCGGGGTACGTTGGGGCGCGGTGGTGAAGCTATTTATAGATTAGGAAACCCTACTTTTCGCCGGAGTCGCGAGGTTCTGGCGAAGCTCGATTCGCGCGACTTCATCTGCTTCGCCCGCTCTCGCGCTCAACTCCGAATTGCGATCCGCTTGCGCCTATGGACTCCTATCGAGATGCTCTTAACATTATAAACTTTTCACATCCATACTTGTCATATCCATTTCATCATGTTTGGTTACATCTTTACCTTATGCATCGATTATCACCGAAAAGCCTACAAAACACCAAAGAGAAACCCCAAGAGCAAGATCTTCTAGAAATAGATAAAACATTAAGAATCGATACATAAACGCACATTAAATGATCTAAACTCATCTTTAAATATCAACAATAAACGTAAAATGCGCTTATCAAACCCCCGAAACTTAAAGCATTGTTTGTCCTCAAACAAAAAATGTAATGTAAAGACACAACGAAAGATCAATGAGCGAAGCAAAGAGGATAACCATTATAAGCTCTCAGAAACATCTCAACGCCAAAAAGATTTAGCGACATGACGACATTAGTCAACTCATCACAAACAACAATCAAGGCAAAACTCATTTAATTCAACCTCACAACGGCATGTGTGTAAAATATGTAGGATACACTCAAACTCATAAAGAAATTAAGGACGTATACACTCACGCATCAATGCAATGCAACATCTTACCATAGGCTTGCCATTTCTCTAATATCTCCACCGCATCAAATTTGTGAAAATAAGGATCCAAAAGGTCTTTTCATAGGTTATAATGTAGTGACATTGTTAAGGTAGGATAATATATGGCTAAGTGACTCAAAAATATTCCAAGCACTTCCATCTATACAATCAACTCATACGGACTTTGTCCATTTTCCTCTTCTTTTCCAACGCTAAATCGACGCTTTATCCTCATAAGGTACCTATACTTTGATTAACGACCCTTTATGCTCAAAACACATAGTGAAATTATCATTGCTTTTTCTTTTCTTTTCTAGAGCTTATAGGTTTATCATTCACAACAAAGGTACTATTCTTCACCACGTATGTATTTCTCTAAAAGTAATTTTTTCGTCATAACTACATCAAAATTTCAACCCCTTTTATTCCTATATCCATCCTCACCTCCTATCATCCGGTTAATCGAAGAATAAGTCTAATAAAGGCTCAAATAAGGCACAAATGGTATATATCATCGGGTTAGTGTTTGTAAATATGTGGTTAACAAAGATGGCCTTTATCCTTTCCGACCAAACACATATTGCAGCCTCGACACGTAAGAACGGTAAGTTCTAGAAGATAATCACATTCATGATATCACACAATTAAAAGAAATCAGATCAAGATGTTTATACAAGGAAGCTCAAGTCTCACCGGTTACAAATGGTGAAAACAACAAGTTTAAGCAATCTCAAGTCGCTCATGCCATTTTTTAACATATCATGTGCACTATCATAAAATTTCAAAAAAATTTATCACATCATTACACACGGCTTAAAACACTTCACTTAACTCGTTGATCGACGACACAACAAGAAAAGAAAGACAAAACACGACAAAAAGCAACACAAACGAAAAGCAAAACAAAACACAAAAACAAAACAAGAAAAAGCAACACAAACGAAAAACAAAACAAAACACAAAACAAAATAAAGAAAACGCACCTCCCAACAAGTGCTAATTTAACGCCTTTAGCTAGACCATCACATACCTTGTTCAATCCGCTCGTAGCAACGGACTTCCTTCCAAAATTGCGAATTCCTAGTATTTCGTGATTCACCGCCGACCACCACCGAGCGTGGAAGTGCCCCCAAACTTGATGATTCACCTGAGTTCCATGCCGAGTCCACTTATTCTTTCTCGCTCTTTTCGACTGTGTCGATTGCCTCTAAGTATGCAACGTGTAGCGCAGAGTCGTGATCAAATAACACTCACCGGAGGAATGTACGCGAATAACGGCTATCGGAGGTTCTTCGCGGTCGACCTCGCGACCGCTGGTCGCCGCCAGCGTGTCACCGATGTGGTCTTCGCCATCGCGGTCATTAGCGGCGCGATCGCCGCTAAGTCTCGGCACCGCCGCCGATTGCTCGCGTCGAGCTCGTTATCGTGAGCTCGGTCGCAAGTTCCTTTGCAATCCGCAGCCTAGTCGACCAACTGATTCTCCATTACTTTCATGTGTTCGCCATAGCCGCCACAAGAGACTCTAACCGTAATTTTCCGCCAAGATCGCTTATAAATGAATTTCAACAGATCGCTATTTGTTGTATCAGCTTTTCCACACTCGGTTTCTTCGCCTCGAATCATTACATTCTCAACGGCGAAACCTCCCGGATGTTGCCGAAAAGTAACGGGTCAGTATACGGCGCATTATGAAGATCTCTCGTCTCAAGCTGTACGCGGATTCCATCCTCCTCGAACTGCTCGTGGGAGGTGGATACATGTGATTTAACGGTTCGCCTTCGAACAGTGACAAGGAGTCCCATGTTCGCTATTTCATGCTTCATCTCGGTATACTAGGCCGAGCTGCGAGCTTGCTCGGGGCACTCCGTAGTTTGGAAACGCCGCCATAACTTGTCGAATTCTTCTCTCGCCTATTCTCTTTGAGAGCTTTCTTCTCGGATCTAAAAATATTTCACGAGGTCCCCGAGATCTTGTAAACATATACTACCCGAGAAAAGAGAGAATTCAGCTCTTGCAAAAGAAATAAGTAATAATAATAATATAACTTCAATTAATAAATCCAAATCGTCGAATTATTCCTATGCAATCTAATAACTCGCAACGGCGCCAAAATTTGATCGCCACTTTTATAACACTAAAAGTGTAAGTATATAGGTAAGTCGAGCATCGATCCACAGAGATTGCAACCGAAACACGTAAGTTAATTCAACGACAATTCATCATTATCCAAGCACAAAATTGGGTTGTGAATTTTTAGGCTTCGATAATTAAATCCAAAGCAAAGGTAACAACAAGAAAATAAACTAAAGCAATAAAATATCAAGGAAACAAATATCAAGAAAGACTAACCCTAGGGATTCATTAATCCTATCCACAATGATGTTTATCCCGCTTATTACTAACCATTTTAATCCGCATAAGATGGAAGATCACATATGTAGCCAACAACTTCGCCATTTATAATTGTGACAGCTTGATTACTAATTTTCCCATTATCACACGCCTCTAGAGGAAAATAAGCAACCCAAAAGGATCACAAAGAATATGCTTCCTATGAATGTTCCTATCTCGCCACGACTCAAGCGCTTATCCGATCATACATTCAAGATCGATTGACAATTAAAACAGCTACGTAATTCATCGGCAACTATGATATGCATCAAAATTGATCGTAAATCAACATATAAATAAGCACCAAGAATCATGAATCAATGCCCGAAGGTAAATAACAACAAGAGGAATCACAACATATAGGATAGAATCATGCAAACCCTGTGATTAGAATGTAAATTAGCTAGACATAATTAACGACATAAAGTACTAAATAATCATAAAAACAGAAATTAAATTGATAAAACCCGTAGGGTGGCGCTCAAGAACAATCGCTGGTTCAAATCCCAACGCCAACGGAAAACTCGAAAACGGTGGAATTCTTCGACTAAAAACGCTCAATCGAGCAACAATGTGTAGAACAATTGCGTAATGATGGAAAACTAATACTAGAATTAATCTATATCAAAGCTAGAACGAAAATAAATGAAAACTATGAAAACCGAGGAAAACGTGCAAAATAGGTCTGGGTACGTTGGGGCGCGAGGGGTGAAGTTCTATTTATAGATTAGGCTGAAAACCCTAATTTTGGGTTCTGCCGCCGCCCGGCCGGGCTCGCGGGCCGCGAGCTCGGTCGCGAGGTTCGGCGTTCAAGGATTGCGGCCATCCTGCGGCCGCGAGCTCGGTCATCGCCCCGCGCGACTTCACTGCTTTCGCCCGCTCTCGCGCTCGAACTCCGAATTGCGATCCGCTTGCGCCTATGGACCCTATCGAGATGCTCTTTAACATTATAAACTTTTCACATCCATACTTTTCATATCCATTTCATCATGTTTGGTTACATCTTTACCTTATGCATCGATTATCACCGAAAAGCCTACAAAACACCAAAGAGAAACCCCAAGAGCAGATCTTCTAGAAATAGATAAAACATTAAGAATCGATACATAAACGCACATTATATGATCTAAACTCATCTTTAAATATCAACAATAAACGTGTAAAATGCGCGTTTATCAACTGCCTACAAAGCACCTATAGGTCTATCTCCATATCAACTGGTATTTGGGAAATCTTGTCATTTGCCGGTTGAATTGGAACACAAAGTTTATTGGGCCACAAGGAGAATCAACATGGATTTCAAGGAGGCCGGCTTGATGAGAGGTGAACAATTATTGGAGCTCGATGAATGGAGGAATGAAGCTTTCGAGAACTCCCGGATTTATATGGAAAGAGCCCGGAAATTCCACGACCTTCTCATTCTTCCCAAAGGATTCTCACCGGGTAATAAAGTTTTGCTATATAATGCTCGACTTCGTCTCTTCCCTGGAAAGCTAAAATCGAGATGGTCGGGGCCATATACCGTCTACCGTGCACATGCCAATGGAAGCTATGAATTGCTAGACTGGAGTGGCAACATTTTCAAGTTGAACGGGAAATACCTCAAATCCTACTTCAAGTCACACTTCGACCGTGAAGTTAAGGTGACCAAGCTTAATGAACCATGATGCGAGGTAACATCGAGCTAACGATGAAAAA